>NW_026847660.1:63401130-63466542 GCF_025583915.1 Anolis sagrei ordinatus | reverse complement strand
ATATTTCTATTTTGCTGTTAATGTCATTCAAAGCCCCTTTGCCTAGCATTTGCAAATTTCACTTAAAGACCCTTTCAATGGCACAATCATGAGCATAGACAAAACTCTCCAGAAGTTACTTAAATAGTGACAATTAAACTGTGACGGCAGTGGTGTGCAGTTATGCCTTGTTATGTTAACATCATAATGTTGTATAGTTATATTTTGCTCCTGGAAAAAGCAAACAATAGTAAGTAGTCCTTTGTCATCTGTTACTTCCAAGTCCTGCTTCACCATTTCAGCCCATTCTTCATACGAGGATTGGGCCAAGATCAAGAATGAAAGTAAAGAAAAGAAGCCACTTCTCTCAGTTTAATTTTTTGTTCTGTTGCTGTGTATTTTTCAAAAATCTTTCTAGGGGAAAAAAAAAACCATATCTGGATGCCTTATGTGCTTTTCATATTTCTGAAAGGACCCTCTCAAGTGTGGAAGCTGTAATGACAATAATACAAACAGTAGGAACCAACCTAACCATTTCTGTCCTTTTTAAAAGTAAAATTTGCCTGACACCACACAAAGTACGCCTCTGGAAGAATGATTATAGGAATATGAAAGGACTTGCAAGAAAAGAGGCAGTTCAATAGCATCCCGATGCTACAAAGGAGAATCTGAAAGAAGGCGAGAGAGAAAGGGGTGGGATTCTCTTCTTTTTTTAAAAAAAAAAACCCAAAATCCATCCACAAAAATAGCATCACACAAAAATAGCACTGTAGTGAAATGGTAGTTAATCTTCCAACTCAGTCACCTTCAGGAGGGGAACTGCCTCCTATGGAAAGAGTTCATATATTAAGGCATCTAAGTATGGTCTATCCCCTTGACAGGTTTTTCCCCCCTTTGTCAAATAGTATATTGTTGGAAATTGCTTCCCCATCATTTTCCAATTTTATACTTCTTTGTTAGCTGCTGAATTGAGTGCCGTTTAATCTCCGCATGCCGTGCCTTTGGTAGCTATCAGATAGCGTTTCATTCACGCCTCTTCCCTTATATTTTCTTGTATTCCTGTGGCCTAAGGTGTCCTTCTCACAATGTTAAGGACCCAGTCATGGAAAATACTCAGAGAGAGATGTTATCTGGTCAAAAAAATTGACCCCCTCCCAAAAGAAGAAGAGAAGAAGAACTTTATTTTTCTACCCCGCCTCCATCTCCCCGAGGGGACTCGGGGCGGCTTACATGGGGCCAAGCCCAAGGCAATCTATGTTGTTGTTGTTCATTCGTTCAGTCGTCTCCGACTCTTCGTGACCTCATGGACCAGCCCACGCCAGAGCTCCCTGTCAGCTGTCACCACCCCCAGCTCCTTCAAGGTCAGTCCAGTCACTTCAAGGATGCCATCCATCCATCTTGCCCTTGGTCGGCCACTCTTCCTTTTGCCTTCCACTTTCCCCAGCATAATTGTCTTCTCCAGGCTTTGCTGTCTCCTCATGATGTGGCCAAAGTACTTCAACTTTGTCTCTAGTATCCTTCCCTCCAATGAGCAGTCGGGAAGGCAATCTATATGCGAGAGGTATTTTTTAAGTAAGGTCCGTTTTGTTGTAGACACTAGTAGTTCGCGCGCATACCGCAACGAGCACGTGCGTCGTGTACTGGCATGCCTCAGGAACAAGTGTGCTCAGTTTCCGCTCTGTAGCTCACCTGTATGATTCTGTTCTGTGCTTTAAAAATGTTTAAGACTATCAACTCACCCTCCGCATGTGAGGTTCGCTCAGTGATATGGTTTTTGTCCGCAAGGAACCTGCCTGCTCCAGAAATCCATCGACAGATTTGTGAAGTGTACAGTGATACTGTTATGAGTGAAAGCAAAGTGCGTAAGTGCATACGACAATTCAAAGATGGTTGTGACAACGTCCATGATGAGGACCGCTCCGGTCGCCCTTCTTTGATTACAGACGATTTGGTGGCTTCAGTTCGTGAAGAGGGTATTTTAAAATTGGTTCAGAGGTATGATAAGTGTTTGAACAAACTTGGCAACTATGTCGAAAAATAGAGTGAAGTATGTACTTTCTGAAAATAAATTTACTTTTTTGAAATAAACTTTCGTTGTGTACTTATGTTCCAATGGACCTGACTTAAAAAATACCCCCTCATATATAAAAATGCTCTGTTCATAATGAGTGCCTTAAAAACAAAAGAACCAATGAATGAAATCACACCAAATATGGCAACAAGACATCTCACAACACAAGAAGTGACCATCACTCAAAAAATTAAGATTTTGTCATTTGGGAGTTGTAGTTACTGGGATTTATAGTTCACCTACAATCAAAGAGCATTCTGAACTCCATCAACGTTGGAATTGAACCAAACTTGGCACACAGAACTCCCTTGACCAACAGAAAATACTGGAAGTGTTTGGTGAGCATTTGGGAGTTGTAGTTCACCTACATCCAGAGACTACCATGGACTCAAACAATGATGGATCTGGCTCAAACTTGACACAAATATTGCACATGCCCAAATATGAACACAGATGGAGTTTGGGGGAAATAGACCTTGACATTTGGGAGTTGTAGTTACTGGGATTTATAGTTCACCTACAATAAAAGAGTGTTCTGAACCCCACCAATGACAGAATTGGGGCAAACTTCCCACACAGAATCTCCATGACCAACAGAAAATACTCAAGGCCATCCAGTCCAACTCCCTTCATCAGGGCAAGAAAACGTAATCAAAGCCCTCCTGACAAAGAGCCATCCAGCCATAGAGATAGATAGATATGATTCATACAGAGAGATTTAGTATCATAGATTTGACCCCTGAAGAAAGACAATGATATGTTGCATGTTCTAGAGTAGGCAAACCAGACACTCTCCACATCAACACTGACAAAGAAACAGCAAGAAATATTGTTTACCCACAATCAGAAAGAAATTATATACATTAGAAACCAATACTTTCTCATTACTTTATTTTCCAGATCAACAGACTGGGCCACAGCAACACCTGGAAGGGGACAGCTAGTATACAATTAAAAACAGAACAATAAGCAGAACATTTCACCTATCCACTCCCTCTTCCAGGGCAGATCTTCTAAAAGACTGGTTTCAAACCACCAAATGACAGCTGTATATTTTTCTCGCCACAGAGAAGACTCTATCCACCATTGACATCATGAAGATTCCCCAGCCAACATAAGCCTGGATTGAAACCGGGCTGATTTCTGATCAATCAGGGAAGGACGTGGGGTCCTTATGGTTGTCAAAGAGAATAAAATGTCTTGTACTGTACTTCATGCTTTATGTCCAATTCTTTTGAGCAGAGACCCTCTACCTGACATCCTTTCAGGCCTGAAAACAATCAGCCTCTGTTCCTTTGCCTTCAAACCTGGTTTGTGTATTGGTCTGATCTCCAAGGTAGCAGATATAGTATAGTGCCAGGTACTCTCAGCCCACTCCTTTGATGGGTAGCTGAATCTCAGCTTCAATCTGTCTCTTTTAAGAATGACAACCAAATCCCAAATGGTGCTTGGTAACAGGGGTGCCAAGTAAGAGCATTGAAAAATGGAATTGCTGGATGATATAGTCCAAAAAATACATTTTGCAAGCAGTACACTAGATATCACCTACAGCTCTTATCTTAGCATTAGTAAAAGGAAATAATATATGTGTGAACAGATCAATCTCTGCTCTGGGAGATAAATGGACGAAACTCAGACTTTAAGAATGGGAAAACACAAAACCAGTTGTAGAGCATCGAATCCTGTCAGTGTAAGCCGCCTTGAGTCGCCTTCGGGCTGAGAAAGGCGGCATAGAAATGCAGTAAATAAATAAATACATAAATAAATAAAACACCTCAGTCTTTCTGGGTGTTCCATCTTGGACCTCAACAGCATCCCCTGGAAAATAAAACTATGCAAGAAGATTGGAAAATGAAACAGAAGAAATGGGATATATCCACAAACTTCAGTTCATCGACAGTGGGTTCAGTGGAAACAACATTTTCCTGGGACACCACTCATATTATAATACTAGTTTTTTTCCTCTCAGGCTGGATCTACACTGCCATAAAATCCAGTTCAATGCAGTTAATCTGCTTTCTAAAACTGCATTATATGGCAGTGTAGATCCAGCCTCAGTGTCAAAAAGCTACATTATCCCTTAAGTCTCTCTCTCTCTCTCGATTCGTTATTGTTTCGGAAATCGATTCGTTAATTTTTTACCATTTACGAAATTTCGTAAATATCGAACTTTTTAAAAGGAAAATTTTGTAATTATTTTAAATATCGAAACAAAAAAAACCCCCAAATACAAATCGATTTTAGAAACAAATTTTTCCGTTGTTACCCAGGCCTAGTAACCAGTCCTCTTTGTTTCTTTGTCAGTGTTGATGTGGAGATTGTCTGGTTTGCCTACCCTGGAACATGCAACATATCATTGTCCTTCTTTAAGGGTCCCTTTCAAATCTATGATATTTCAAATCTAGGATACTATATCTATGTGTGTGTGAATCTAATCTATCTATATCTATGGCTGGATGGCTCTTTGTCAGGAGGACTTTGATTACGTTTTCTTGCCCTAATGAAGGGAGTTGGATTGGATGGCCTTAAGTATTTTCTGTTGGTCATGGGGGTTCTGTGTGGGAAGTTTGCCCCATTCTGTCGTGTGGGGTTCAGAATTCTCTTTGATTGTAGGTGAATCTCAGTGACTACAACTCCCAAATGTCAAGGCCTATTTTCCCTAAACTCCACATGTGCTTGTATTGAGTGCTTGTGCCAAGTTTGGTCCAGATCCATCATTGTTTGAGTCCACAGTACTCTCTGGATGTAGGTGAACTACAACTCCCAAACTCAAGGTCAGTGCCCACCAAACCCTTCCAGTATTTTCTGTTGGTCATGGGAGTTCTGTGTGCCAAGTTTGGTTCAATTCCATCGTTGGTGGAGTTCAGAATGCTCTTTGATTGTAGGTGAACTATAAATCCCAGCAACTACAACTCCCAAATGACAAAATCATAATTTTTTGAGTGCTGGTCACTCCTTGTGTTGTGAGACGTTTTGTTGCCAAATTTGGTGTGATTTCGTTCATTGGTTCTTTTGTTTTTAAGGTACTCGTTATGCACAGAGCATTTTTATATATATAGATGTTACATATCAAATGGTTGGGGCTGGGTATGTGGAATGAAACACCCTGGCACCTTAGCATAACTAATTTGTATCTTCAAAGTTTTGACATTATCCAGTTATGTACCTTTTAGCCTAAATCCAACTTTCAGTTCCATGTAGAATAAACTCACTGAACAACTCAGCAAAAATACACCTATGCAAGATTTATGGTTCAATGTATCTATCTATTAATCTATAGTTAGGAATAATAACTGAATTATTGCCTATATAGGTTTATATGTATGTCACTGTTTCCCATTATTATTTGTATAATAATAATAATAATAATAATAATAATAATAATAATAATAATAATAATGGAGGAGTCAGCACTCACACGAATCCTTCTTCCTGGCCCAACAGTTTAAAACAATTATATTCCAAGATCCGATCCAGGTTATCTGCTTTGAACTGGATTATATGAGTCTGCACTGCCAGATAACCTGGGATAAACAGAAAACCTGGGATCAGACCCCTTAGGATTGTTTTTGGATGGACCACACATCTCATTCTTAATAATAATAATAATAATAATAATAATAATAATAATAATATCAACCACAAACCCCCTTCTGCCTTCATGCTGAGGATATCAAATTAAAGTGCCCCTGACAGATGACCATCCATTCTTAATAATAATAATAATAATAATAATAATAATAATAATAATAGTTTTAACCCCTGCCCAGGAAGGCAGAAGGTTATGGAGGCAACAGGCAGGTCTCTGTGAGTGCTGCACTGCTGTGTCCTCTTTGCCCAATGCAGGCTAGAGTGAGGGGTGAGGTGACCGGCAGGAGGAGAGGGGAAATTAATCCGCTGAAGCGGAGACCAGGGACCCGGAAGTGGGGTAAATGCCGACCGCTTGCAACCAGGGAGAGGGGAGGGAAACGGTGAGTTTTTAAAACTTGCACCAGACATCCGAAATAATTACGAAAAATGGGGAAATTGTTTCAGTTCTTATGCACTCCTCACACTATTCCTGCATGGCTCAATATTGGATCGTAAGCTAATTTAAATACGAATCAATAACGAAATACAAAAATAACGAACGAAACCGCCCAAGCCTAGCATATATCTATGGCTAAGCTACATTGGTTTTAAGTTGATAAATTCCTATATATTTGTATTCTATTTTAATAGGACCAGTATGTTGTATGCTGTGTTTTGTTGTTTGCTGTTTTTGATAAGGCCAACTGGCTAATCAATAAAAATTGTTGTTGTTGTTTAGAGAGTTTTTTAAACATTGGCTGGATGCAAGTTAGAACTCATGTTGGTTGGAAATGCTACTTGGACTCCCAACCTTGAGCTGGCTTCAAGCCAGAGCATAGTGCATGTGTGAATGGGCTTGAATATTCCTCTCTTAAAACAATTGAGAATATTATCCACGCAATATTAAAGGACATATTTTAAAAACAACTCATCGTGTCAAACTAAAATTACTAAAAGCAAGAGATGATTGACTAACATACTTTAAAAAGAAATCCAATCCGAACATTTTTACACTTTCCGAGTGAGGCAAAGCCTGATTTGCTCTATCTGTATCTTATTCTGTTCTTGGTTGTGCATCAAGGGAAAGTAAACCTGAAATCTGTTCCCTTTCCACAGATCTTATTACTAATCGCATTCATAAATTTTACAGCCAGAGGGGACTGCTCATTATAATGAATCCTTTGAAATCCTTAGAGATGTAGCTCTAAATATTTTAAAAAGAACTTGATAAATATTAAAACTGGGATTTCAAAGGAAATTAAGATTCAAACTAAACATTATAACAGAAAAGGAATTAGAAAAAAAATCTCATTATCTCTAGTAATTCAAAATTTTATCATCATCATCATCACCATCATCACCATCTCTTTATATTCCACTTTTTCCCTAGGATTAGAATTCAAAGCGGCTCATGAATTAAAATGATTATAACATAATCAAAAAATTCAACAATAAAATACAAAAGTAATAAAATTAAAATGATTTAAAAATGATTTTAAAATACAACGCAAAGTTGTATAATTTAATACAATTTTGCACCATCTTAGAAACCAATTCCTCAAAAAGTCAGTTTTAAAACCTGTCAGAATAATAATTTTATGTCTTCACCTGATGGTGGAGGATAGATAACAAAAAGAGAACACTTGTAGCCTCCCAAGGGAATGTGTTCCACAAACTAGGAGTAACCACTGACAAAACCAAATCTTGTGTACCCAACACCTGCAGCTGTGAAGGTGATGGAACTGAAAGCAAAATCTTGCCAAAACATCTACATGCACATTTCTATATGGATATAAGCTCTGTCAAATAGCCTGGACTTAAGAGTCATATATACCTTTATAGCCTAGAAATAAAGCAACAGCCAGTGGTGCTGTTGGTCTAGGAGAGTTATATGATCCCTGTAACCACAGTGTCCACAGTGGTCCACGCTCTTGTTACATCCCGAATAGATTACTGCAACGCGCTCTACATGGGGTTGCCTTTGAAAACTGTTCAGAAACTTCAGTTAGTCCAACGGGTGGCAGCAGATTAATCACCGGAGCGTCATACAGGGAGCATACCACCCCTCTGTTATGTCAGCTCCACTGGCTGCCGATCCAGTTCCGAGCACAATTCAGAGTGCTGGTCTTGACCTACAAAACCCTATACGCCTCCGGCCCAGCGTACCTGTCCGAACGCATCTCCCTCTACGTCCCACCTCGGAGTTTGAGATCTTCTGGGGAGGCCCTGCTCTTGACCCCACCTCTATCACAAGTGAGATTGGGACGAGGGACGGGGCCTTCTCAGTGGTGGCCCCTCACCTGTGGAACTCACTCCCCGGGGAAATTAGGTCATCAACATCCCTCCTCTCCTTCAGAAGGAAGCTGAAAACATGGATATGGAACCAGGCTTTTGGGTAATCTGGCAGACTAACAAAGTAATGACGACTAGAATTTGGAAAGGACTATGGTAATGCTGAATGGACTTACGGATTTTAGAACTTGGTGAACGTTGGCCACTAGATTGGCTTTTTAGTTGTTATTGTATTAATTGAATGTTTTAACTATTGTGGTTATTGTTGTTATGTATTTTATCTGTTGAATTGTTGGCATCGAATTGTGCCGGTTGTAAGCCGCCATGAGTCCCCCCTAGGGGGTTGAGAGGGGCGGGGTAGAAGTGTCCGAAATAAATAAATAAATAAACTAGCCCCAGTTAACACTCTTGCTTTGTACCAACTGGGCAAAAACCTCTTGGCTCCTCTGCCTCCTGGTGTGTCATTTCTACACACCAGGAATGCCAGAGGGGAAATTTTTCTTTTATTTTAAGGAGTTTGGGGGTTGGAGGGGATGGCTGCCTTCCTTGGTTCTCTGGACATTTGGAAGCCCAAAGAACCAAGATGGGCTGTGTGGACTGACCCCTTGGACTGAGAAAGCAGTCCTGTGGGTCAGTCCCCACAGGCCCCATTCCCCATTAAACTCGGGCCTTTCAAGAAGGCCTGGGTCTAATGAGGTATCAAATTAATTCAAGGATTTACCTTGTTTGTCCCAAATTAATTCTCTTTTACCAGAAGTTAAAACTTGTGCGCCAGCTGCGCCCGTACCTTGGGAAGTCTGACCTGACCACGGTAGTCCACGCTCTGGTTACATTCTGTATAGACTACTACAACGCTCTCTACATGGTGTTGCCTTTGAAGACTGCTCGGAAGCGTCAAATGGTCCAACGCTCGGCAGCCAGGTTACTAACAGGAGCGGCACTCAGGGAGCATACAACTCCTCTGTTGCGCCAGTTCCACTGGCTGCCAGTTTGCTACCGGGTACAGTTCAAAGTGCTGGCGTTAGCCTATAAAGCCCTAAACGGTTCTGGCCCTACTTACCTCTCCGAATGCTTAGTGAGGAAATTTGCTGTTCAAAACTTAACTGTTCTTACTTCTCATTCAAATCAGTGTGAAAACCTGGTCATGACCATGGATGAAATTAAATATAATTGTACTTGCAAACTTTGACAAAAATAGCATTTTCCTACCTCTCTTTGAGAAAAAGTAAACTTAGCTAGGACATTCACTCATGTTCAAGGCTTACAGAGTGTTTTTGAGAAATGATTTTTTCCCTGAAAAAAATGCACTGAAATATGTAAAAACATGAACTTCTAAGATCTGCAAAATTGGGAAAAAAGACTATACATATAAAAATACTAAAATTAAGCAGTTTTAGGAAATGAAGAAAAGGTGTATGAGTTAGATAAATTGTGCAAATAGATGTATGGATCCTGACGTCATATAAAAGCAATATAAAATACAAAGTTTCACAACCCAATATGAAAAAAACGATGGGAACAAAATACAGGTGAGATATAAGCAGGTGTCTCAAATTGAGACGGAGACATTTTCACATCCCTTTTCTGAAGTTTTTAGTCTTATTGATTTCTATGGGAAATAGATACAATTATCCAATCCGCTATGATAACTGTCTGAGAGCATTCTGTGTTATCTCTACTGTGAGATGTCTGCGTAAAGGTAAAGACAGAGGGTAGATGGAACTTCTTTCTGAGTACCGAAAATAATGGTCAGAATATCAGCTTATCAGGCCATTTCTATTAACAGACTAATGTGCAAAAAGCCTCTAGTAAAGTCTTTAGTGTGAACTTGGTCTTAAATTGAATTTCAGAGACATTTTAGGGCTGTTTCTAATTCATTTTATATGTTTTAAACGTCTGATATGTCTCTGGAATTTGTTGCCTGACTTCACGTTACTTATAAGTGCCCATTTATCATGTAATAAATGTGATAACAAGACATTATAGTAGATAATGCATTAAAGACTAATGTGTCAGCTTGAACACATTTAAATACTGTTCAAGATAGATTTTTTATGTTCAGCCACTGTTATTCTTTGAAATGGAAGTAATGAGTGTATAAATGGAATAAGAAAGCCAATATCGTTCTTTAGAGGCCCGTGTATAGTCTAATTATCGAAAAGGGCTTAAAGAATGAATAACTTTAATGGTTTGAATAAGAATAAGAAAGTTTGGTGTAGCATAAGGTTATGTTAATATATTGGGAGTTGCAAATAAAAAATAGTAATTTATGGCAGTGGAAGGGGTAAAACCTTATGCATAAATATCAGATAAATAACAATGTGAGACACAATATGGGTACACAACATACACTTTATTACGGGCAGCTCATTATTGCTGGAGTTGTACAGGTGGGATTGCCTATGGCAAAAAAATTGGCTTATTCTCTTGCCTACTCTTTCCATAATGCATCATTGCTGCTGGCTCCTTAATTCAATAGATCAGCAGCAAATACAAGGCCAGGGACATGAACTAAATATGCTACAGAGTGGCATAGTTTCATACTTTGTATATGACTTTTGGCATATCCATCAAAAAGCCTGGCTACCAGTGCACCATATACAATGTTAACACTTCTTTCCTTTGAATCTTTAATGAGTACAAAGAAACCCATTTGTAAAGGTTTGCTAGTCTAGAATTTTGCTTGGCAGGTCCAATGTCTCAAAGAAGGTCTCAGGCAAGACATAGATATAGGCTTGTTGTCACTATCTGTCCCCACTATGTCATACACCAAAGTGGTAAACTGCCTTTAAACAAGGATGTTCTGTTTAGATTGCAAAAGTAATGTTTACTTATGTTCAAAAAATTATAACCCTCTCCCTTATAGTCACCTCAAGCAGTGATCATTTTATCTTATAGCAGATCATCCCAGACATTTATTGTAAATTGGTAGGAAGTACAGCTAAATTCTGTACAAAATTTGCATGTGTCTCTACAGAAAACAGCCTTTTCTGTGCAGGGTAAATAATAATAATAATAATAATAATAATAATAATAATAATAATAACACTCTATTTGTACCCCGCTACCATCTCCCCAAGGGACTCGGTGCGGCTTACATGAGGTCGAGCCCAAACACAACAATACAAGCAATAATAAAAACAATACAAACAATTAAAAAACATAAACAATACAATACACAAGATTATCAATAAGAAAACACACAATTAAAAACAGTGAGAAGGCCAAATGTAGAGTTAAAATTGAAAATAATGCTGGGGCATGGACGAAAGGTGATACTGGTGTTTGTGGAAGGGCATACAAGCAGACCTAAAGAAATGTAAAGTGCTTTGGAGGACAAAGTGCTATGGGATCATTATTCCGAGAAGGCACACTGAAACAGCCACGTCTTCAAGCTCCTCCTGAAGAATTCCAGAGTTGGAGCCTATCTGATGTCTTTAGGGAGTGAGTTCCAGAGACGAGGGGCCACCACCGAAAAGGCCCCCTCTCTTGTCCCCACCAATCGCACCTGCGATGCTGGTGGGATCGCGAGCAGGACCTCTCCGGAAGATCGAAGGGATTGTGTGGGTTCGTATACAGAGATGCGGTCACGCAGGTAGGTGGGTCCCAAACCGTTCAAGGCTTTGTAGGTAAGAACCTGCACCTTGAATTGGGTCCGGTAGATGAATGGCAGCCAGTGGAGCTCCTTGAAAAGGAGGGATGACCGCTCCCTGTAAGGAGCCCCAGTTAACAACCTGGCTGCCGTCCATTGGATTATCTGAAATTTCCGAGCCAATTTCAAGGGCAGCCCCATGCAGAGTGCAGTGCAGTAATCTAGTCTAGAGGTGACTAAGGCATGGACCACTTTGGCCAGATCAGCCTTCCTGAGGTACAGTCACAGTTGGCGCATGAGTCTTAATTGTGCAAAGGCCCTCCCGGCCACCACCGATGCCTGAGCCTCAAACGTAAGTGAAGAAAACACTGCGGACCAAACTGCGGACCTGTGATTTCAGGGGGAGTGCAACCCCGTCCAGCACAGGTTGCCACCCTATACCCCGGTCTACTTCCGGTGCAGGGAAATGGCGGAGAGCAGCACACACTGAGCGCTCCGCAAAAGTGTGTGCACGACGGGGAGATCGGGTAGAGCAGCAGCTCCCTTCCCCCCTTGGATCGAATTCGGGGGGAACAGCGAAACCAAGGGGGTCAACCGATGGTCCAAAAGGGGGTCTTCTCCTCAAGAGGAGATCTCTGAAGGACGCGGTACATGACCCCCCAGGTACGGCGGATCACCCTTATCATGGCGAGCGAAAGCCCGCAAATCTCCGGCCGACTGCACTTTTAATCAAAGAAGAGGGAAGGAGGTAAGGAAGAAGAAGAAAGAACAATAAATTCCAAGAAAGGAGGGGTTGGAAGGAGGACTTAAGGCTCTCCTCAGAGAGAAGGAGAAGCGAAAGAGAAGCGAAAGAGAAAGAGAAGCAAAGGTGAGGGATCTTCTTAGAAGGAGAAGGAAAAGAGGAAAAGAGGTGAGAAGAATTGGGAGGTGGAAAAGACATAATCAATACTAATCTTAACCATCACTTACTAATATTACCAATAATAGAGAAGAAGAACGCTGGTGAAAGGAATTAAAGGAAAAAGGGAATGAAGGAATAGGCGAATAGCAGAACAAAAGAAGAAATAATATAAAGAATATACAAGAAAAGCAATAGGAGGAACTAAAGGAATAAAAAGAAAGAGGAACAAAATAACGCAACAAAAATAGTAAATGCATAAAGAGAGCTATATAGAAAAATAGAATATAGAAACACAGAGAGATATATAGAGAAATTGGGAGAGAAAGAGATAAAGAAGAAATGGGGATAGCGTGAGTCCAAGGAACTCGGCATAACCACCGATACCAGCGAAGAATTCAATATTTTTAATAAACAACAAATATTAAATAATAATGAGTAATAATAAAGCAAATAAGTGAATAAATAACAGATGGAATCTCCTTTCTTGTAGTTTGAAGCCATTGTTTCGTGTCCTAGTCTCCAGGGAAGCAGAAAACAAGCTTGCTCCCTCCTCCCTGTGGCTTCCTCTCACATATTTATACATGGCTATCATATCTCCTCTCATCCTTCTCTTCTTCAGGCTAAACATGCCCAGCTCCTTAAGCCGCTCCTCATAGGGCTTGTTCTCCAGACCCTTTATCATTTTAGTCGCCCTCCTCTGGACACATTCCAGCTTGTCAATATCTCTCTTGAATTGTGGTGCCCAGAATTGGACACAATATTCCAGGTGTGGTCTAACCAAAGCAGAATAGAGGGGTAGCATTACTTCCCTAGATCTAGACACTATGCTCCTATTGATGCAGGCCAAAATCCTATTGGCTTTTTTTGCCGCCACATCACATTGTTGGCTCATGTTTAACTTGCTGTCCATGAGGACTCCAAGATCTTTTTCACACGTACTGCTCCAGAACTAATTGCCTCTTGCTTTTATTTACATTTTAAAGAACAAATGAATGGAATGCATTCTACATGTTTTGTATTACAAATTGTTTAAATGTCAATGAATCAGTTTAAATTTAAAATAATATAACTTTTCATACAAATTAAACCATTGCCTGCATTCTCTAGTCTTGAGCTGTGCACCACACAATATCAGTAGTAAGAAGGATTTCTCCGCAACAGCTTGACATTGGAAATGGGGCTATTAAGACTCCTCCTAGAGTTCTTTACAGTCTGCTTTATGAAGTTGTTCCATTCAGTGTCATAGCATCATCAAATTGCATCTTTGTCATATGCAATTTTTCAGTGCTGAGTTTTAGATTTACAACTCACAGAGACAGCAGTTCACAAACTCATTATAACCTTCATCAGCTCAGGAATAAGTTATCTATGATTTATACCTTGTTCAAC
The DNA here is from genome assembly GCF_025583915.1 of Anolis sagrei ordinatus. Lineage (NCBI taxonomy): Eukaryota > Metazoa > Chordata > Lepidosauria > Squamata > Anolidae > Anolis > Anolis sagrei. The sequence continues at coordinate 63,452,748 of NW_026847660.1, read as the reverse complement.
TCAGAAGAGAATGCATCCATACAACTCATTTTGCATTGTTTATTTCTGTAAGTACATGAAATATGTTTTACTTACAAAAGGTTCCTTAAAAAAATCCCTCAACCATAAGAATGCCTGAGTGTTAAAGTGCTTTGGGTTTCTTTTTTTTCTGCCATGAATAATAATCATATTTTTTTTAAATGACTTCACTTGTGATATTGGTTCAGAGTTACTTCGAAATCTTTCTTGATTTGTTTTACTTCATTTTCCAAAATTAATTTTGGAATATTTCATCTATATATATAAAAATGCTCTGTGCACAATGAGTACTTTAAAAACAAAAGAACCAGTGAAAAGATCCTCTGGGTCGCTATTGCCAGTCGGGTTCTGGCTGGTTGAAATAAGCATTCCCCAGAAGACCTAAATGTACAGAACAGATTATATGGGAGAAGGTGACCGGGACCCAAGCCATGTAGGACTTTAAAGATCATAACCAATATTTTGTACTTTGCCCAGAAATTAATTAACAAACAGTGGAGTGTCTTTAATATAGGTGTGATACGCTCACTGCAAGATGTTTCTGTTACCAATCTGGCTGCCATGTTTTGAACTAGTTGAAGTTTTTGAACTTGATACAGAGGTAGCCCAACGTACAGCACATTGCAGTAACTGAACCTTGAGGTTACCAGCACCGGGATTGTGGTGTAGCTGGCTGAGTGTCAGCTGCATTAAGATCACTCTGACCAAAAGGTCATGAGTTTGAAGCCAGCCCAGGTTGGAGTGGGTTTCCAACCAATTGTGTGTAGCCTGTTGTCAACCTTTGCAACCCGAAAGACAGTTGCATCTGTCAAGTAGGAAAATTAGGTACCACCTTAAAGTGTGGGGAGGCTAAATTAACTGATTTATGAGGCCATAAAGAAGACTCCAGCAAAGCCATTCCAGCGGGGAAGCATGCGGGGAATGCGGAAGTGCTTCATCAGCGTCGCAGATGGACGATGAAAGCGACAGCTCCCCTGGCGGCCAGAAAAAGTTAAATAGCCTCTGTGTATGTCTGTATATGTTTGTATGTCAAAAATTGGCATTGATGTTTGCCATATATGTGTACACTGTAATCCGCCCTGAGTCCCCTGCGGGGTGAGAAGGGCGGAATATAAAAACTGTAAATAAATAAATAAATAATATAACTAACAATTAATTACATGGGCCCAAAGTCTCTGGATAATCTGAAGTTTGGGAAAAGTTTGGATCATCTAGCAACATCAGGTAACTTGGATCATGGCCGTGTTACACCAGATCAGTTCAGTGCATTGTATAAAGACCATGGAGCTGATCTAGTGTCCCTGCACAATAAACATTATGTCAAGAAGCATACAGAGGAGTGGGGAAAAGCTGACATCAGCTTAGTCATCATGCTGTTGCTCTACCTCCTCTGAAGGCAAGATCAGTCCTGGCCCTGGGAAATCTGGTGTAAACAAGCTCTTAGTTAAGTTGTGATGATTTTTGTGTACCTTCTAGCAGTGTCTGACTTATGCCAATCCTAAGGCTATCATGGGAGTTTCTTGACAAAATTTGTTCAGAAGGGAGTTGCCTTTGCTTTCTTTTCAGCTGAGTGTGTGACCTGACAGAAATCACTCAATGGGCTTCCATGGCTAACTGGGGTTTCATACTTGGTCTCTAAAGTGCAATGTTCAAACCCCTACACAAAATTGGTTGTTGCAATAAACTCATCCAAAATGCCCAATGACAGACCCTCTCTTTTTTTTAATTTTGTGAAAGGCAAGAGTAACAAGCATTTGGTGTATTGTCGAAGGCTTTCATGGCCGGAATCACTGGGTTGTTGTAGGTTTTTTCGGGCTATATGGCCATGCCTCTAGACTAGTGGTTCTCAACCTGTGGGTCCCCATATGTTTTGGCCTTCAACTCCCAGAAATCCTAACAGCTGGTCAACTGTCTGGGATTTCTGGGAGTTGTAGACCAAAACATCTGGGGACCCATAGGTTGAGAACCACTGCTCTAGACCATGGCCATATAGACCGAAAAAACCTACAACAACCCAGCATTTGGTGTGTCAATGTATATTACTTGCACCCTGTCTGTAAATGACTGAGCTAAATATTTGTGATCATTATCACCTTCTGGAGCTTCCTAATCATAGTATATCATAAGAACACAGTTCTGAAGTAATTAGTTATTAGTAAATAATTTGAACATCTGATATGTTTTATTATGTTCTTCTGTTATAGGGGTACTTCTTTAAATCATTCTTGCAATAGTAATTATGCTTAATTACTGATTATAACTTAATGGAGAATAACTTTACCCCTTTGCAGTATAACTGTCATTTTATTTACTTCCATAGCCATAGAGTGCAGGCTAAGTAAATAATGAAAGCAGAATACAACATGGTTCAAGTTCTGGCTTACGTTGTAGCTAGTGTTGCTGCCTCGTGTCATTTGTAGTTTTTCACGTTATGATTACATGGATGTAAGGAAAGTGATTTTGCTTCTAAGCTAACGGCTTGGAGCATTCTGTTTATCTGTTTAAAAAAGCTAAAATGAGATTGTCATTCAATTTTGAGAAAAACTGCAACTATACTGGTACCTAACTACTTCACTGGCAATATGAAAGTATTATGTGTATAATTAGCACATTGATTACATCCACCTATCCTGTGCCTACATTGGTGTAGCTTTAGTATTTAATCCCCATGATTTGTAAACACAGCCATAAACAAAACTATCCCTGTATGTTTCATGCTTTTCTGATTTTATTTATTTATCGTGTCAGGCAACCAAACAGTTGTATTACATTTTTAACAGAACAAACAAACAAACATACAAAAGACACAGAGTTTGCAAGCTTGGTAGTTGATTAAATGCCCTTTGACCAGTATCTGGCCAGTTGGAGTGCCTCTGGTGTTGCCGCAAGAAGGTCCTCTGTGCATGTAGCAGGGCTCAGGTTGCATTGCCGCAGGTGGTCAGTGGTGTGCTCTTCTCCACACTCGCATGTTGTGGATTCCACTTTGTAGCCCCATTTCTTAAGGTTGGCTCTGCATCTCGTGGTGCCAGAGCGCAGTCTGTTCAGCGCCTTCCAAGTCGCCCAGTTTTCTGTGTGCCCAGGGGGGAGTCTCTCATTTGGTATCAGCCATTGGTTGAGGTTCTGGGTTTGAGCCTGCCACTTTTGGACTCTCGCTTGCTGAGGTGTTCCAGCGAGTGTCTCTGTAGATCTTAGAAAACTCTTTCTAGATTTAAGTCATTGACGTGCTGGCTGATACCCAAACAGGGGATGAGCTGGAGATGTCTCTGCCTTGGTCCTTTCACTATTGGCTGCTACTTCCCGGCGGTGTAATTTCTCCAGTGGTGTAGGGCGCAGACACCCTGTGATAATGCGGCATGTCTCATTAAGAGCCACATCCACTGTTTTAGTGTGGTGAGATGTGTTCCACACTGGGCATGCATACTCATGCCCAAACAAGGGATGAGCTGGAGATGTCTCTGCCTTGGTCCTTTCACTATTGGCTGCTACTTCCTGGTGGATGTCAGGTGGTGCAATACCGGCTAAACAGTGTAATTTCTCCAGTGGTGTAGGGCACAGACACCCCTTTTTCTGATAAAAATACAACTCCTTCATTTTCATACTGATATCCATTCCACTGTAAGGACATGAGTAGATCTTACAGGTATGTACTAGGGCTGGGCAACCACGGAAAAATTTGTTTCTAAACTCGATTCGTTTTTAGGGGGGTTTTGCGTTTCGTTTTTTAAAAGAATTCCGAAATTTTTCTTTAAAAAAGTTTGATATTTACGAAATTTCGGAAATTACGAAACAATTTCGAAACAATAACGAATCGATTCGTTAATGGCGGACGCGATTGCGCAATACGCTAAAAAACCCTCCAAATGGGACAGGGGGAACTTCTGAAGCTTCCCTCTCCCTCTGTTGTTTACTGTTGGTGTGATAATTTATTTTTTTATCACTGATAAAACAAACAACAACTATAAAACTTGCACCAGACATACGGAAATAATAACAAAATAATAACGAAACAATTTCGAAACAATTACGAAACAATTACGAAATAAATTTTAAAAATTCGTTTCGATTTTAAGTTGCTCCTGAATGGTTCAATATCGCTTCGTTATCAAAAAATAACGAATTAATAACGAATTACGAAATTAACGAACGAAACCGCCCAGCCCTAGTATGTACACATTTTCTTTATGCATGTATTCAAGAACACACAGATATATACTCTCATTCATTACTGCATCTAGGAGCATTAGGACTAAGTATGATCCAACTCTAAATAGAGCCATGAAACCACTCGAAATTATTTCATGTTTGAATATATTCCTTATTTTTTAGCAACTCTCAAGTAATCATCTTGAAATTAATCCTTCAATAGCTCATCACCTTCCAGATATTTTTGTACAAAACTATCAATTCTGCTTCCAGCCAGGTTTTTGCCTAGGCATAAAAATCCATTTGCCCAGTAAACTGAGCTCAAGAAAAAGCAATTCTGTCTGAGGATGTAGCTTCATCAGTAAACCTGTCCTCTTCTTCTGTTCCCTGATTCAATTTATCTTCACCTGGATAGAAGAAAAGAACTGAATAAGAATGAGAAATGCTTCTGATTCTGATAAGAAATAAAAATGATACGGGACTCTTTTTTTTTATTCCCCAGAATTGAAAGGAGTCCATGCCCTTCTCTAAACCCTTTATTTCAGCATCCTTTCAGTTTCCTTAGAATATTCTCATTAGGATTATATATTTGTGCTGAAATATGACAAATATTTGTGGCACATATATTTAATGTTCCAGTGAATATTTAATATCGTGATGATGATTCAGCATCAAAAGTTGTAAAGTTGCCTATTAAACAAGAGATTAGTCTATGGCTGGAGTTACTGTCATTGGTCTAAATCAGTGGAAGAGAACCATGGAATAATAATAATAATAATAATAATAATAATAATAATAATAAATCCTTTATTTTTACCCCGCTACCATCTCCCGAAGGACTTGGTGCGGCTTACACGAGGCCGAGTCCAAAAAACAACAATAAAACAACAATAGCAATAATACAGCAAAAAAAGCAAAAACAAGCAATAACATTAACAACATGCAATGACGCAGTTAAAAACAATGGCCGGGCCAAATGTAATAATTAAAATTAAAAGTGCTGAGCATGTCTGGTGGGGTGTTTGAAGGGGGGTGGGCATGCAGATATCCTGAATAAAGTGTGTTGGGACATAATGCTAGGAGTTTCCTTATTCTGGAAAGGCACACTGGAACATCCATGTTTTCAAGCTCCTCCTAAAGATTACTAGCGAGGGGCCTGCCTGATGTCCTTAGGGAGAGAGTTCCAGAGTCGAGGGGCCACTACCGAGAAAGCCCTATCTCTCTTCCCCACCAATCGCGCCTGCGATGCCGGTGGGATCGTAAGCAGGGCCTCTCCAGATGATCGAAGGGATCGTGTGGGTTCATACACTGAAATGCAGTCACGAATGCTGAGTTACATTAGTCCCCAGGAGGCCCTGACATCTTCAACACCCCCCCACCACCACCACCCTAATGTCATGTTTCACCCCCTTGCCACTATTTTAGTACTGGAAGAGGCCTTTGTTAGCAACAGGGAGTGGAGGTAACTTCCTTTAATTTTTTTATTTCAAACAAAGAGCCTTAAAAGGTATAGTGAAAATGCCCCCATACCTCCTTATGGGGCAATATTTATCTCCCTGAGATGCCACAAAAACGGCTGGGGTGGGGCTGTTTCCTACCTCTAGTCCAATCAATCCAAATACAAATCTAATTGGGTTGTTGTAGGTTTTTTCGGGCTATATGGCCATGTTCTAGAGGCATTTCTCCTGACGTTTCGCCTGCATCTATGGCAAGCATCCTCAGAGGTAGTGAGGTCTGTTGGAACTAGGAAAAAGGGTTTATATATCTGTGGAATGACCAGGGTGGGACAAAGGACTTTTGTCTGCTGGAACTAGGTGTGAATGTTCAGGGTGGGACAAAGGATTTTTGTCTCCACAGATATATAACCCCTTCTTCCTAGTTCCAACAGACCTCACTACCTCTGAGGATGCTTGCCATAGATGCAGGCGAAACGTCAGGAGAAAATGCCTCTAGAACATGGCCATATAGCCCAAAAAACCTACAACAACCCAGTGATTCCAGCCATGAAAGCCTTCGAGAATACAAATCTAATTGTCAGTCATATTTAAAGCAGACCCATGGAATCACCAGAACATGGTAAATGTTGACTAGCCAAAATCCCATTGATCCAATGAAACTACTAAAGTTGGGATTATCAACTGGATTTAGGGGATTTAATGAATTTTCATTCAAAGATTGCCAGAACGCTTTCTCCTCAGGGATGCCAAATCTCTTTCAGACATATTCATCTTTCTTCACTGACTAAAGCTTTTTTGTTTTTGTTGTATGTACCTATTTGTGCATAATTCAGGAGATTGAGAACCCAATTCCAATAATTTCCTCTTAATAACAAGGACCAAGAGATATGTACAATCTGTCATTTTAAAAACTGTTTAAATTAATTTTATTATGCTGTTGATAATGGAGTCCACAAGCCTTCAGGAACTAGTCCGCAAAAGTTTTCCTCACACTTTTTTTCAGCAATTAGAATATATATATATATATATATATATATATATATATATATATATTAGCTGTCCCCTGCCACGCATTGCTGTGGCCCAGCCTGGTGATCTGGAAAATAAAGTAATGAGAAAGTGTTGATTTCTAATATATGTAATTTCTTTATGCTTGTGGGTAAACAGTATTTCCTGTTGTTTGTCATTGTTGACGCGGAGACTGTTTGGTTTGCCTACGGTGGAATATGTAACATATCATAGACCGATGTATTGTCGAAGGCTTTCATGGCTGGAATCACTAGGTTCTTGTAGGTTTTTTCGGGCTATAGGGCCATGTCCTAGAAGCATTTCTCCTGACGTTTCGCCTGCATCTACGGCAAGCATCCTCACTACCTCTGAGGATGCTTGCCATAGATGCAGGCGAAACGTCAGGAGAAATGCCTCTAGAACATGGCCCTATAGCCCGAAAAAACCTACAAGAACCTATATCATAGACCTTCTTTAGAGGTCCCTTTCAAATCTATGATACTATGTGTGTGTGAATCATATCTATCTATCTATCTATCTATCTATCTATCTATCATCTATCTATATCTATGGCTGGATGGCTCTTTGTCAGAAGGGCTTTGATTACATTTTCTTGCCCTGTTGAAGAGAGTTGGACTGGATGGCCTTAAGTATTTTCTGTTGGTCATGGGGGTTCTGTGTGGGAAATTTGCCTCAATTCTGTCATTTGTGGGATTCAGAATGCTCTTTGGTTGTAGGTGAACTATAAATCCCAATAACTACAAATCCCAAATGTAAAGGTCTATTTTCCCCAAATTCCATCTGTGTTCATATTTGGGCATATGGAATATTTGTGCCAAGTGTGGTCCAGATCCATCATTGTTTGAGTCCACAGTGCTGTCTGGATGTAGATGAACTACAACTCCGAAACTCAAGGTCAATGCCCACCAAACACTGCTAGTATTTTCTGTTGGTCATGGGAGTTTTGTGTGCCAAGTTTGGTTCAATTCCATCGTTGATGGAGTTCAGAATGCTCCTTGATTGTAGGTGAATTATAAATCCCAGCAACTACAACTCCCAAATGAAAAAAAATCATAATTTTTTGAGTGATTGACACTCCTTGTGTTGTGAGACGTTTTGTTGCCAAATTTGGTGTGATTTCCTTCGCTGGTTCTTTTGTTTTTAAGGTACTCATTATTCACAGAGCATTTATATATAGATAGATAGATAGATAGATAGATTGATAGATAGATAGATAGATAGATAGAGATATAGATATATAGATATATAGATATATAGATATATAGATATATAGATATAGATATAGGGTATTTAAATGCATTTCTCAACTAACCAAGTTGAGAAATGCATTTACAGTTTCTTCCATATTGAAGAGGAGGCATCTTGAACAGGATGAAATTTTAATCAGAATTAGTTTCTCTTTGAAACGAAAGCATTGGTCACAATATAACCTTAAATTTCATAACATGGAAAGATGATTAATGTAATTGGCAGAAAAGACAACCCAAAATGTCCAGAAAAGTCCACAAAAAGACTTGCTGAGATGAGTGATTTGATCTCCCTTAGCAATTAGTTAAGATATGCTTGTCTCTTTCATTAAAAGCACCATTAGACATCCATATGCAAAAAGATGACAGTAGCAAATGGTTGTACAGGTAATTTCTGTTTAAAATGAAATGTGTCTGTCATTAAAATTGATCACTGGCCATCATTTGTAGAATGTCCATTTATCTCTTTGAGACTTCTACTCAGTATCTCACATGGAAAATAAATTATGGAAATTCAAAGGAAAAATACAGCTAGCTAAGAAGAATTACAGAAATGGATCCACAGCTGTGTACATTTTCTCTGAAACTGCAGGAAAATACCATCATGTGCCCTTGAGTTTCATTCTTTCTCAATATATGTCTTTTCCATTTAATTCATAACATTCATTTGGTTAGATTTTTGGATTTCCAATGATAGGAACAGGATTTCATTGTGAATGAATGGCCCATAATCTTTTCCAGCACCAGGCTTTACACTCATTCATGAATGTCTGAGCAGGATATCTACTGACACCAAGTGTCTAAAATGTTATGGCAGATAAAATAAGACATGAGGTTATATCCCGGTTATTATACCCGGGGAGAAAGGGTGGAATAGAAATGTGTTGTTGTTGTTGTTGTTATTTTAAAGGGTATATGAAATATCAACAATCTGTACATTTAGACTTGAGTCCAATCTCCAGGATAGCTCAGTGTGCATATGCAAGAATTCAAAAATCTGAAGTACAGAACAATTCTGTGCCCAAGCATTTTGGATAAAGAATACTTTTTCTGTACTTTTGTTAGCACTCCAATTGTAAAAGAAAGAAGACGTGGGGAGAGAAGAAACATGAAATTTGGCAGCAAGGAAGATAAGAGCAGATGGAAGGTCAGAGAAAAACTTCTGTGACAAAACGTGCAGCTCATTCAAGATCAGTGGGACCACTCAGAAGTACAGAGGGAAAGGGGACAATTGATACAGAAATGAGATTTTATCTTTGCTTGTATTGGAAATTACTAAGATAGAAAAAAGACCACTCAGAGCCCATTTACACTGATCACATAATGCAGTTTGAAGCTAATTTAAGACTTCAGTGACCACAAAAGACACACTGGCATTGCATAAAAGAGCATGTATCTAAGGATATATAACACTAGGTAACAAAATTTGAAAAAAAATCTGTTCCTGGTTTGAAAATGTTGTTGCCTGTTTAACTGCATGGTACTTGCTTGGAAAGTAGTTGTTATACTCCCAAAACTCTGTTATGGCTCCTACAAACTATGTTGAATTGGTTGATACTCAGTGAGATATTTATTGAAAAACTATAGCATAATGTGTGGCAGGATGTCTCGCAAACACAATTTTTGTAGTTCAATAAACTTTTTCTGTTTTGTGATAGAACCAATTAGGAAATGATATTTATAACCCAGGAACAAAAAAATGTGTTATATAGTGTAATGCATTTAAAAAGTTTCAGGAAAGTCTAAGTTCAGTCAAATATGTGCTGCAGCAGATACCAGTGTATCCCACAACCTGGGCAAAACTGGCTTCACAAAATGCAGAACACATCATAGACAGCTGCTCATGCTGAAGCATAGTAAAGGATCCAGAACGAGGGCTGCCAAAACCACCCCAAGCTTATGGCTGACCATCAGTGGGCTAACTGATCCCAGGGGAGGGGTAAGTGATTACTTCAACTGCTATCACTTTCCCGTTCTGCCCACCCCTGCACTGATGTGCATATCTGCAGGAAATGGGAAGAAAGCCCTTCAAAGAGGATTGAGGCTAGATTCAGTGGTAAATGTAATCATATTCCTGGTCTCAAGCCCCTAAGTATGGCAATCTTATCTGTTTGTTGTTGTTCATTCATTCAGTCGCTTCCGACTCTTCGTGACCTCATGGACCAGCCCCTGTTGGCCGTCACCACCCCCAGCTCCTTCAAGGTCAAGCCAGTCACTTCAAGGATACCATCCATCCATCTTGCCCTTGGTCGGCCCCTCTTCCTTTTCCCCCAGCATAATTGTCTTCTCTAAGCTTTCCTGTCTTCTCATGATGTGGCCAAAATTCTTCATCTTTGCCTCTAATATCCTTCCCTCCAATGAGCAGTCGGGCTTTATTTCCTGAAGTATGGATTGGTTGGATCTTCTCGCGGTCCAAGGCACTCTCAGAACTTTCCTCCAACACCACAGTTCAAAAGCATGTATCTTCCTTTGCTCAGCCTTCCCTATGGTCCAATATAATACTAATAATAATATTATATAATAATAATAATATGATATTATAATTATATATTTATATTACATGTAATATTACTAATAATATTACAGTATAATTGATATAGTCCAATATAGCAATATTTAAAACTGATATTGTGCTATGTTAATAATATATTGTATGTATTAGGGCTGGGCGGTTTCGTTTCGTTAATTCGTAATTCGTTAATAATTCGTTATTTTTTTCAATTACAAAACGATAACGAACCATTCTGGAGCAATTATTAAAAAAACGAATTTTCAAAAACGTTTTGTAAATGCTTCGTATTTCGATATTGTATTCATTTCGTTATTGTTTTGAGGTTGTTTCGTTATTATTTCCGCATGTCTGGGCCAGTTTTATGGTTTAATTAGTGAAAAAAAATTATAATATCACACCAACAGTCAACAACAGAGGGAGAGGGAAGCTTCAGAAGGTTTTGGAGGCTTTTTAGCGTATTTCGCGGTCGCGTCCGCCATTAACGAATCGATTCGTTATTGTTTCGGAAATCGATTCGTTAATTTTTTACCATTTACGAAATTTCGTAAATATCGAACTTTTTAAAAGGAAAATTTTGTAATTATTTTAAATATCGAAACAAAAAAACCCCCCGAATACAAATCGATTTTAGAAACAAATTTTTCCGTTGTTACCCAGGCCTAGAAGCTTAGTAAATAACCAGGAGAAAAAAATGCTTGTTAACTCGTTTTGTTTTTAGGGGGCCTTTGCGTTTCGTTTTTTTAATAATTCCGAAATTTTCCTTTTAAAAATTTCGAAATATACGAAATTTCGTAAAATTACGAATCGATTCGTTAATGGCGGACGCGATTGCGCAATATGCTAAAAAAACCTCCAAATGGGACAGGGGGAACTTCTGAAGCTTCCCTCTCCCTCTGCTGTTGACTGTTGGTGTGATAAAACAAACAACAACTATAAAACTTGCACCAGACATGCGGAAATAATTACGAAATAATTACGAAATAATTACGAAATAATTACGAAATAAATTTTAAAAAATGTTTCGAATCTAATTTACTCCTCACACTATTCCTGCATGGCTCAATATTGGATCTTAAGCTAATTTAAATACGAATTAATAACGAATTACGAAATTAACGAACGAAACCGCCCAAGCCTAATATATAGCTTGTAAGCCACTCTGAGTCCCCCTCGAGGTGAGAAGGGCGACATATAAATTTCGTAAGTAAGTAAGTAAGTATGGTCCAGCTCTCAAATCTGTATGTTACTACGGGGAATACTATTGCTTTAACTATGCGGATCTTGGTTGCCAGTGTGATGTCTCTACTCTCCACTATTTTATCGAGATTGGTCATTGCTCTCCTCCTAAGAAGTAAGTGTCTTCTGATTTCCTGGCTGCAGTCTGTATCTGCAGTAATCCTTGGACCTAGAAATACAAAGTCAGTCATGGCCTCCATGTTTTCTCCCTCTATTAGCCAGTTATCAATTAGTCTGGTTGCCATAATCTTGGGGTTTTTTTATGTTTAACTGCAACCCAGCTAATAATAGTTTGGATAAACTAATCAGTTTATCCCAAAGCAATTCCAAACCAGTTCCAAACTGGTTTACAGTGTCAATGTAGAAGCACTCCAAGACTACCTTATAACAGCAAGCCATAATCCTGCAGAGAATAATTCATTCTGTGTGAATGATGACAGATTCAAATATTGAGCTTTGAGATTTTTAAGTGAGCTTCCAGTTGGGAAAGGAGAAGTGTCAGCCCAGAAAGTAATTCAGTAAATGGGGCTAGAGTGGGGAGAGCCAGGATTGCAAAGCATACAGGATTGGAAAGAAAGTATCCTGCGAGTGTAAGTTGTATGTTTGCATGCCCTCCTGATTACACATCCTTGAGAATATTGTCCTTTGGTTTCCTGCAGACTTGAACCTTTTCAAAATACAGTGCCTTGGAGCCCCCTGGGATGCTATTCCTTCTTCTTTCTCTCATACACATAACAAATGACTTGCAGAATCTTAATAGAGGCCACAGACTCTCCTATGCAGTGTGCTATAATTATGTACCATTGTAGTAATGCTTTAATTCACACCCTCTTACAAATTATGCTCTTCCAGATGGGAAGGACTAATGCAAATCAGAATATAAAAGCTTCCCTGAAGAGATGTTTTATTATTCATATTTTCAAAGCAGCCAGTGTTTCAGACACCTGCTGCTCTGCCTTCATTTTTGCACTGGTGACTTGAAATTGCTTCTCAAGAAACTATGGGTGACTGCAGCTTCATTTTAAACTAGAATGTAGAGGGGAAGATGAAAAAAAATAGTGCCAACGGCTGCCACTTTGGCTTCAATCAAAGTAACTGGTGACCATTCAGACTGGAATTGAGAGGTCCAATTCCTGATGTACCAACAATCTTGGAAATAAGAGTCAACGGACTAGATAATACTAATCAATGTGAGATAAGTGGCATAGGATCGGTGCATGTTTTGCAGTTAACCCAGGAGCACCCTTTGTTTATTTATCGTGTCAGTGCAACCAGTCGATTATATTACATTTCTAACAGAACAAAGCAAAGAAAACCCAGACAAAATACAAAAATTGTGAGTTTGGTAGTTGATTAAATGTCCTTTGACCATTATCTGGCCACTTGGAGTGCTTCTGGTGTTGCTGCAAGAAGGTCCTCCATTGTGCATGTGGCAGGGCTCAGGTTGCATTGCAGCAGGTGGTCAGTGGTTTGCTCCTCTCCACACTCGCATGTCGAGGATTCCACTTTGTAGCCCCATTTCTGAAGGTTGGCTCTGCATCTCATGGTGCCAGAGCGCAGTCTTTTCAGCGCCTTCCAAGTCGCCCAGTCCTCTGTGTGCCCAGGGGGGAGTCTCTCATTTGGTATCAGCCATTGGTTGAGGTTCTGGGTTTGAGCCTGCCACTTTTGGACTCTCGCTTGCTGAGGTGTTCCAGCGATGTCTCTGTAGATCTTAGAAAACTATTTCTAGATTTAAGTCATTGATGTGCTGGCTGATACCCAAACAGGGGATGAGCTGGAGATGTCTCTGCCTTGGTCCTTTCACTATTGGCTGCTACTTCCCGGCGGTGTAATTTCTCCAGTGGTGTAGGGCGCAGACACCCTGTGATAATGCGGCATGTCTCATTAAGAGCCACATCCACTGTTTTAGTGTGGTGAGATGTGTTCCACACTGGGCATGCATACTCAGCAGCAGAGTAGCATAGCGCAAGGGCAGATGTCTTCACTGTGTCTGGTTGTGATCCCCAGGTTGTGCCAGTCAGCTTTCGTATGATATTGTTTCTAGCACCCACTTTTTGCTTGATGTTCAGACAGTGCTTCTTGTAGGTAAGAGCACGGTCCAGAGTGACTCCCAGGTACTTGGGTGCACTGCAATGCTCCAGTGGGATTCCTTCCCAGGTGATCTTCAGAGCTCGGGATGCTTGTCTGTTCTTGAGATGAAAGGCACATATCTGTGTTTTTGATAGGTCGGGGATCAGCTGGTTTTCCCTGTAATAGGCAGTGAGAGCACCTAGAGCTTTGGAAAGCTTCTGTTCTACCATCTCAAATCTCCCTGCTTGAGCAGCACCCTTTGTGAATGATAGCTGATGATCTGCAGTAGGGAGGCCATCACAATGTGAATTTCCATTTCTCCTTCAGCCTGTAAGCATGTAGATTAAACCAGACCAGAACCTGAATTTAATTTGTTAATGAATTCATTAAGTTATTCATTTGTTAGACTTTTCTGGTGATTTTACCCAACTCACTAGATTTGCCAATTAATGCTGAAGTTAAGCATATGATTTAGTGAATTAGGCCATTAGAATGATCTCAGATTAATTAAAACAGCAAGGTCTGCTGCCTCAGGAGAAGAAGGATTAGTACTGGAAGAAAGCCACCACATGTATCTTTTTCAGTAGGCTAGAAAGAGAAAAGGCATTTCTGGATTCTGTATTTGGGAGAAAGCAATCCACTAAGTAACCTGGACCCAAACTATGTAGGGCTTTAAAAGTTTAAACCAACACTTTGTACTTTACCCAGTAATTAACTGGCAGCCAGTAGAGTGGTTTTAGTATGTTCTGACCTGACCAATTTGGCTGCCATGTTTTGAACTAGTTGGAGTTTCCAAACTTGATACAGAGGTTCAGTGCATTGAAGAAGTCCAACCTTGAGATGACCAGCACATTCACTACCATTTTTAGGTCTTCTGATTCTAGGAAGAGTCACAGCTGATGCATCCACTGAACCTGATAATAAGCACTCCTGACCACCGCATCTAGCTGAGCTGACATTTGGAGAGCCGGATCCAGCTGTCTCAGCTCCATATACTGCTCTGAAGCCAGTTTGAAATGGGTTAAGCACATGTATGTTATCCAAGACTACCTGGAGTTGAAGGACAAACCCTGCTATCATCTTCCCCAAAAATGAAGATTACGGTTCAGCAGGTTCGGGGAGGGCTTTTCAGCAGTAGTCTAACTACTGCTTCTTTCAAACAAGATGGGAAATTCCCTTCACTGAGAGATGCATTAAAATGGGTTCTATTTGAGACCGAATTGCATCTCCTCCCTAGATGAACATCCATGAGGGGCAGGGTTCAAGAAAAGAGGTTGTCCTTTTTAAGTGCCCCAGAAACTTTTGGTGACACCAGTCATAGAACTTTCTAAGGCATGCATGGGTAAACTTCAGCCCTCCAGATGTTTTTAATTTCAACCTCCAGAAATCCCAGTCAGCTTACGACTGTTAGGAATTGTGGGAGTTGAAGACCAAAACACCTGGAGAACTTTGCCCATGCCTGTTCCAAGGCCTCCTGGAATCTCAAAGGATCCATTAGCCTTTAAAAGCAGACCATTTTAATAGGTTCTCCACCCTTCAGAGGGTCAGTTTCAGCTATGATACAAATCCTGACTAGAAAATCTTATGTCCATGACAACTCAGAGGTATTGATCACTTCTTTCCACAGATTTGTTTATTCTAAGCTGGAAACTACATCAAGGGTTTGGCAGCAAGTGCATAGGTCCAGAAATCAGTAGATATAGGCCCATGTGTGTCATGGGTACCATGAACTGCACCTAAGCTGCACTTGATAAAGTGGTCTCTAGTGCTATGTTGAAGTCACCCAGAAGCAAACGTCTGGGTGACTGCAATAACACTCCAAAATCAGTTCCATGAGCTTAGGCAGAGGGGTGAATCATACACTAACAGTTTTCAGACTCAGGTATACACACTCAATGTGATTCAGCTCCCTATTAGGTAAACTGATCAGGTTAAGAAGGTTTTTATAGACCTCAGCTACCCCACTGTCCACTTTTTCCTCACCTGCTTGCTAATACAGAACTCGGCTGGCAGAGCCTGAGCCCATGTTGACCTGCTGTCATTCACCAACCAAGTTTCAGTAAAGCATGTCAGATCAGGCACCTCATCTTTGAGGGGATCATAGATGAGGTGTGGCTTATTTTTAACTGGCCTGGCATTATTTAAGAGCAAGGCAAGGTTTTGTGGGTGGCCTGTCTCACACACCAAGTTCCCAAGGCTGACACAGTGATTGGAAGCAGAGGCGGCCCTAGGTAATTTTCAACAGTATTTTGGCGCCCCCCAACCAATCACTGATATATATTTTCTGTTCATCGTGGGAGTTCTGTGTGCCATATTTGGTTCAATTCCATCATTGGTGGAGTTCAGAGTGCTCTTTGATTGTAGGTGAACTATACATCCCAGTAACTACAACTCATATGTCAAGGTCTATTTTCCCCCAAGAGCGCCTCAAGAGCGCCCCTGGGCAAAATCAACTATACTGCAAATGCTTACTTTGCGTAATGGGTTGAGCCGCCGCTGACTGGAAGGTAGTAGGTATTAAACATCTCTCTTTCCTTCTTCTAAAAGAGTATGTGACCCTACAATCACCATATCTCCCTTTGCCCTTTACAGCTTGTATTACTACCCTAGTTTTAAGACATTCTATCAAAAAAGAAAACAAAAGACAAAAAAACTCAATAATAAATACCATACTTAACACACTCTACCAATCAATGGATGTGTTTCTAATTTTTCAGGGCCAATTAGTTATCAAGTCTGACAGAACCTACCCACATTAGGCTGCTGCCTTGTTGCCAACTAGGTGGTTCCAGGTAAGCATCCAGCCACTGCCCAGTTCTCCAGCTGGCACTCTCATTGCCAGCTGATGCATCAGTCCAAGAGCTCCAGCATCCACCCAAATGAGCTGATAGAAGTTTTCAGATACACTGCAATGCACAACACAATTAGAATAGTAGTTCTCCTCCCAGCCATAGAGAGAAATCTGATGCTGGTGGTCAGCCTTTTCTAAGTTTCCTCTCTCCGTAGAAAGTGCCAGCTCTCTCAAGCTTCAGTGAACTCTGCCATCTCTTCAGCTGGTAGATGAAATATGCTGACACACATCTGAGACACACACAGCTGCTGGTGGACCTGATTCTGCAAAGGTTGGAGGCTGGAGGCAAGAGGGTTTGCTTTTTAGACTTCTCTCCTGGCTGAAGGTACCAGTTCTCTTAGGTCTCAGTGAAATCTGGCTTTTATCTCTACAACTTGTAGATGGAGCATGAGAAAACAGATGTATGTGTGATGGCAAGATCTGTGATGGTGCATTCTCATACACAACATTGAAATCTGTTTTGCTTTCCAAGATTTTGATTGTGAGTATTACACCATCAATGTTTCATGATCATTTTGTTTGGGTTGTTGTAGGTTTTCCGGGCTATATGGCCATGTTCTAGAGGCATTTTCTCCTGACGTTTCGCATGCATCTATGGCAAGCATCCTCAGACGTAGTGAGGTCTGTTGGAACTAGGAAAATGGATTTATATATCTGTATAATGACCAGGGTGGGACAAAAGACCCCTGTCCGCTGGAGCCAGGTGTGAATGTTTCAACTGACCACCTTGATTAGCATTTAATGGCTTGGAAGTGCCTGGGGGAATCTCTTGTTGAGAGTGGATTGATGTGCCTGATTGTTTACTCTCTGTTGTTTTGCTGTTGTAATTTTAGAGTTTTTTAATACTGGTAGCCAGATTTTGTTCATCTTCATGGTTTCCTCCTTTCTGTTGAAATTGTCCACATGCTTGTGGATTTCAATGGCTTCTCTGTGTAGTTTGACATGGTGGTTGTGAGAGTGGTCCAGCATTTCTGTGTTCTCAAATAATATGCTGTGTCCAGGTTGGTTCATCAGGTGCTCTGCTATGGCTGATTTCTCTGGTTGAAGTAGTCTGCAGTGCCTTTTGTTTGATTCACAATGTATTCATCATTTGTAGTTTTTTTTTCCTTTGAAGATGCACCCTTTCCTTGTGTAAGGCAAAAAAACATCACTATGTGTAATTATTCGGGATGCAAGAGATTTAAACCACATGCAAATGATGTGTGGATTTGCTCTGTTCTTTATTGATTCATTTACTCATGCTCCCCTTCTATCTTGTTTGAGAAATGTTTGCTTGTATCATTTTGTCACTGCATAGATTTGTATCTGCAGAAAGTGGAACAGCGATCAGACAACAGATACATTATCAGATAAAAATTATGGTTTTTTAGGCATGTTTTCAGTTTATCCAGAATAAGTATGGATAAAAAGACTTATTTATTTCTCCCTGTGAGATGATCTGTCCCACATTCAACATTATTACAAGTCATTTTTGTGTTCCTCTTGAATGGTTCCATTTTCCAAATATCAGAGAAAAAATGAAATAATAAAAGAAACATAGGCAGTCATCAGTGAAAATCTGGGTTCCTCTCTCTTGGCTGCAAAACCCAGGAAAAGGTTGAAAAACCCATGACAATATGTCATGTAAAACTGTGTAATTGATAAACATCCATTTACTCAGTTGGTGTAGCACTTGCCACAGCAAAGGAATTAACACCCGTAACTGTATTGGAATAACCAGACAACTATTATATATTTTATTCCATTCTTGACTCTATTTTAAAAAAAATAATACAAAGTCAGAACCAAAAGCTTTCTTGTTCTTCTGTGCCATTACAGCAATTCAGTCAATCACTATAATTCAGGGCTTTTGCACAATTGAGACTTGTGCGCCAACTGCGACCGTACCTCGCAAAGGCTGATCTGGTCGGGGTGGTCCAAGCCTTGGTCACCTCTAGATTGGACTACTGTAATGCACTCTACGTGGGGCTGCCCTTGAAAGCGGCTCGGAAATTTCAACTGGTCCAATGGGCGGCGGCCAGGATGTTAACTGGTGCTCCTTACAGAGAGAGGTCAACCCTCCTGTTCAAGGAGCTCCATTGGCTGCCGTTTATTTTCTGAGCCCAATTTAAGGTGCTTACCTACAAAGCCCTAAACGGTTTGGGACCATCCTACCTGCGTGACCGCATCTCCTTTTATGAACCCACGCGCTCTCTTCGCTCATCTGGAGAGGCCCTGCTCACGATCCCACCTGCGTCACAGGTGCGTCTGGTGGGGACGCGAGACAGGCCCCCCGACTCTGGAACTCCCTCCCCAAAGATCTCAGACAGGCCCCTACGTTGGCAGTCTTTAGGAAGAACTTGAAGACCTGGCTGTTCCAATGTGCCTTTCCAGAATAGGAAAACTCCAATAACATGTCCCAGAATCACTTTATTAAAGTTTAAGATTGCCCGCACACTGCACTTACCCTAAATCCGATATGCCACCTATCACATCAGCACTTTTAACCTGTACCCATTACATTTGGCCCGGCCCTAGTTTTATTGTGTTTTGATGTATTGTTTTATTGCTTTGTTGTTTGATATTGCTTTAATTGTTTTGATTTGCTTTAAGTTGTGTATTTGTTATGCTATGTTTTATTGAGACCTTGGTCTATGTAAGCCGCATCGAGTCCTTCGGGAGATGCTAGCGGGGTACAAATAAAGTTAACAATAATAATAATAATAATAATAATAATAATAATAATAATAATAATAATCTCACTGCCTTCACAACAGTTCTCAATGCAATACTGTCAACATCCCCCACCCCCTATAATTGGTCCTGTAATAAAATCTTGCACATTTTCTATAATATTTTACATGAGATATGATGTATTCTCATCCAAGGTGATTGGAAATGTGAACTGATTAAAGCTAAAAATAAATGAATAGCATCACATTTCCACCATGAGTTACCACTATCAAGCCACACTGTCTCCTGATTGTATAATGATGATCCTAGTAGAATAAACCATGATTTCATAACAGTTTGAAAGGACCAAGGTAACCATGGTTTTGTGATACAGAGGAAACGGAAAGCCTTGATTTAGAAAAGCAAGATATCTTAGATAAAGCAAAAGAGGGGGGAAAGGGATAGAAGAGAAGAAGAGAGTGTGGATACACATATCTGAAGTGAATTAAGCTAATGTGGCCTCCTATCACAAACTTTCATTACAAACAGTAAGACATTTTGCCTTCCAACCTCCAAAATAATGAGACCATACAATGTTTATTTGGGTCAAAATTTAGGGCAACTTTATTAAATAGCTACCTATTTAACTTTTAACTGACCTAACTTGTGTGTATAAAACTTGGTGTAACTAAGTCAAGCTAGCATCCTTATCCAGCCTACCCCTCGACTATTTGGGCGGAAACACCTGGGTTCCCTGGCAACATAACCCAGGCAACCACTAAGGTAAATATGCGGAGAGGTTTTCCTCAAGGCTATTGAGGCTCAACTCTCCCTATTTCAAGGCCATTAAATCTTGTCTCACCCTGAGCAGGTAACATAGCAGGCAAGTGTTTTTAGTTGTTGGCCTTCACCCCGTAGGCAGGTGCCTTGGGTGTCCACCAACTTTGAGCTTTTCCTGTACTATTTATCGCTAAATCCTATTTAAATCCACACCATCCCAGCTAGCCGCTAAGAACAGTATAGGGTAGGCGAAAAAACCGTCCTAGAACGTAGGAAGGAAAAATTCCTACCCGGTCCCAATTTGCAACCAATGATTATACTGTTAATGGTCGGGTGTGGTGAAATGACGGCTGGAAGAGACTGAGAAGGAGAGGCTGGCTGAGGCCACGTGCTAGCCCCGCCCCTCCTTCCACATGGTTCCAGTGGAACCAACCATCTCCTCCTTTGGGAGAGAAGGCAAACTGCTCCCTCCCCCAGCTTTGCTGGGTTGGGAAAGGTCCCTTATTACAGTGTTCTCATGGGTAACTAAAATACGAGGGGTATTTTTAAAGTAAGATCTGATTTGTTGTAGACACTAGTAGTTCGTGCGCATACCACAACGAGTGCATGCGTCGTGTACCGGCATGCCTCGGGAACAACTGTGCTCAGTTTCCACTCTGTAGCTAATAGGCCTGGGTAACAACGGAAAAATTTGTTTCTAAAATCAATTCGTTTTTTGGTGTTTTTTGCGTTTCGATATTTAAAAGAATTCCGAAATTTTCCTTAAAAAAAGTTCGATATTTATGAAATTTCGTAAATGGTAAAAAAATTACAAAACAATAACGAAACAATAACGAATCGATTCGTTAATGGCGGCCGCGATCGCGCAATACGGCTAAAAAAACTTCTGAAGCTTCCCTCTCCCTCTGTTGTTGACTGTTGGTGTGTTATTATAATTTTTTTTCACTAATTAAACAAAAAACAACTATAAAACTTGCCCCAGACATGCGGAAATAATAACGAAACGAATACATAACGAAATACGAAGCATTTACGAAACGAATTGAAAAATTCGTTTCATTTTTAAGTTGCTCCAGAATGGTTCGTTATCGCTTCGTTAACAAAAAAAATAACGAATTTTTAACGAATTACGAATTAACGAAACGAAACCGCCCAGCCCTAGTAGCTAACCTGTACGGTTCTGTTCTGTGCTTTAAAAATGTTTATGAGTATCAACTCACTCGCCGCATGTGAGGTTCAGTCAGTGATACAGTTTTTGTCAGCAAGGAACCTGCCTGCTGCAGAAATTCATCGGCGGGTGAGTTGATAATCTTAAACATTTTTAAAGCACAGAACAGAACCGTACAGATTAGCTACAGAGCGGAAACTGAGCACAGTTGTTCCCGAGGCATGCCGGTACACGACGCATGCACTCGTTGCGGTATGCACACGAACTACTAGTGTCTACCACAAAACAGACCTTACTTTAAAAATACCCCTCGTAAATCACTATTTATTTATGCATTGATCGTTAAACTTTTTCTCTTTTGTGTTACTTAAACTCTATCTAGACTAATCATTTAATGCACTTTCAATCTGGTATTAGAGAAAGTGATTTTGCCATGCAGATGATTACATAGAAAATCCTGGAACCAGTTTGAGGTCCAGATGGCGATTACACAAACCACAGAGCACTTATGTGCATTAAGGGCTTGCTTTTGTTCACTTTGGGGACTTTGTTGCCAGGCCAGTGCATTAAATAAGTGTAGTTGGGACCTAAGTTTCCTAACACAAGCTAGAATTTAAGTGCAGTTTTTTTTAAAAAAAAAATAGGTAACTGTTCCTTAAAACATATGATATTTTTCTCTTTTGTATTGCTGTTAAAACGAAGCTCAACAATGCTTATTAGTTTCCCATTAATACTAGTAGTATCCATTCCATTTTTCTTTTAAATTATAGTCAGAAGTGAAAATGGTGGTCATACAAATACAGTGGTCATATAGTTTCAGAACTATTTACTGGGTGCACTTTATTCCATCCTGAAAACAGAATATAAAAATAGAATGTTTATTGCAATTCATTGAGTAATTAAGGGTAGGGTACAAACTGCATACCTTTCAGAGGCAATTAGGTGTCATTGAACATGACAACTCAAACTGTAGGGTCAGTTATGCTTTTATGCAACTATAAATCCAGTACCATTAAATGAATATAAGATTTCTGTTGTTTTGCTAAATAAATAATTCTGCTAATTTTGCTAAATAAATAATACTGGGTAATTGGAATTTGATTGAATATCACTCAAGGGCATACACAAACACAAAATACAACACATGTATATATAGTGAAAAGTGATACAACTATCCTTCGGGTTCCCCCTCCCCAATACTCTTAACTAAATTGTTCTTCAGGCATGTCAGTGTGAGCTGACACATCACTACAGCTGACCCACCCAGAAACAACAATAGAAAAGAAGTGCATGCAAATAGGTGCACCCAAACAACAAATAAATTGAGGACCTCATCACACTTACTAAATTAAGTGCCTTAGGATGCTTGCCAGCTAGTCGAGGAACAGATGGACACACCGCCCATCACTCAACATCCCTCGTTTTCCACTGGAGACCCTACCCCCAACCAGCATGGAAGCATCCTAGGACACTTCCTCGTCAATACAAAAAGGTTCCCGTGTTGCCCCCATAGAGCAATGCTTCCCCCGTGTGATGGGGAAGCGGGGCCATGCCAAAGTGGTGTGCAGGGTGACAGAGTTGCCCCATGCACCTACCGTTTCACCATGCTTGCTGACAAAACGACATGGGGACATGTGATAAGGTCCTGATATATATATATATATACTAGCTGTGCCCTGCCACGCGTTGCTGTGGCCTATAGTAAAACTTATCAAAGTTGAGGTAGATATCTGGACTATTATGAAAGAGAGGTACCTACCTATTCCTTCCCCCTTTTTCTCCCCCTTTCTCTCCTTTCTTCCTTCTCTACCTCTTTCTTTTTTCTTCTTTCCTTCTTTCGCTCCTTGGTTTCATCCTTCTCTCTTTCCTTCATTCCCTCCCCCTTTCTTCCTTTGCCTCCTTTCTTCCCTCCCTGTTTCCTTCCTTCTTTCACTTTTTATTTCCTTTTCTCCTTCCTTCTTTACCTCTTTCCTGCCTTTCCTTCCTTTTATTTTTCTTTCCTTTCTACTTTCTCTTCTTCCTTCCTTCGGTACCTCTTTCTTTCCTTCCTTCCCTCCTTCCAGCAACGCGTGGCAGGGCACAGCTAGTATTATACTATTGTTATTATTCCATTCATTCAGGCGCCTTTTCGTTTGAAGACTTCCCAGAATGCCTGCGTATGGGCCGCAATGGCCGAGGTCGCCAGGAGTTGGAGTCCGGGAGGCCGTCCCGTGATGCATGGCACCGGCGTTGCCGCACAGCACCCTGGGGCGGGTAGTGCAGGAGGCGCCTCCTGCGGGCGATGCGAGGCCCGGCGGGACTGCATCCCCCATCATGCAGTGGGCGAGGGGCGCGGCCTGGGCTGGGACAGCAATGGCGGTTGGCCGGTAGAGCGTGCTGTGAGGCCTACTCGTCAGGAGGGAAGCGGGAGGTGGAGGAGGCAGCGGCGGAGGAGGAGGAGTAGGCCGCGGACGGTGCAGACAGGGTCCGGCAGGGTCGTGAAAGCAGGTACCGGCACCAGAAGGAGGGCCAGGCCTTCCCCGGACAGGCCGCCTTCTCCCTCATCTCTCCTTCCCTCGTGGTGTGGCCTGTTCATGCGGGGCGGGGCGATGGAGGATGGGGGCATGGCCTGCGCGGAGGGAGCATTGGCTGGCCGGCCATGTCCGCACGCCAGGGAATTGTGGTTGGGCGCCATTGCATATGCTCAGTTGTTTTGTCCTTTTGTTAGTGTGTTGTTGTGTTGTTTAGTATTTTGAATCAATTACAGCATACCTTGTGGGTTGAGGTATGTGAATGGGAATTTTGTTTAATTTTCGTTGGGGGGGTTTTGCTGTCCCGTTGGATGCCCCTTACAGATATATATATATGGTTATTTTGAATAGGGCTATCTCAGATTCTGTATGGAACTTTGCAATGGAGAAACCAAGCATACTGTGATAAGCATACAACTAGACTATTTTATTCAATAACCTATTTTTCAGCATCCTTTAAAACATACCATTTTAAATGTAGCGTTTTAAATAGCGAATAGTAGGAAAGAAGAAGAGCATTCTGCAGTTCAATCTTTTGTGGTCTAATTATATCTCTAAAAACAGATGTGAACTTTAGCCCACATTAGCTGCCATGGCTTTTCTCAAGAGGATCTGTGAATTATAATTTGCTGTGGGTGCTGAAACTCTCTGGTAAACATCACAAAACAAAAGCTCATTGTATTTTCTGTAGAAGAGAAGATGGACAAAGATTGCTAAACCAGCATAAGACCACATATAATGTTGACAAATTCACTTTTGCCCTCAAGAGCCAGAAATCGTCTCTTCACTTCTATTTGCTTCAACTGGCAATATTAGCATGTCAAAAGTATTGTAAATATATGTTCAGTTCCTGTTGCACTTTATTTTAATCTCCATGGGAGTTGGTTCAGGAAAAAATAATTTGGTGGCTAGGAAAAGAACAAAGCATGGATCATGCAGAGAGGTAAGATGCACTCTGTGACTTTGGGGCTATACCTCCATGGGGCTACATCTAAAAACCCAGCATGGAATGCAGAGTTATTTATCTTCTTTTATTATACCTATAAACCTTAAACAGCATGAAATTTAAGATTATTTATCAGCAGTTAGATTGAAAATCCATACGAAACTGCCTGGCATTCTGTTCATTTGCTATTGCTCTTTCCCTTTTTGAATATCCTGCTGGTAACTCGTGTGATGAGGTTTGCTATAACTTTCAATGGTAGTTTGCTCAGCTTCTTCTGTATTACAGTTATCAATCAATTGCTTGGACATTATTAGGTATATTTAAAGAATGCCTTTACATAACAATATTAAAAATTATTCTACTTCTTAATGATAAATGGACTATCCAAATGCACAAAATTCCCTTTTAACTGTTTTAACGTGTCATTATTTTGGAGATGTACTGTCTTTTCTGTTTCCATAAAGCATCCAGTAAACTTTAATGTATTTGCACAGAAATGTACTGAAAAAAAAATATTTTATTTATTTATTTACAGCTTTTATATTCCGCCCTTCTCACCCCGCAGGGGACTCAGGGTGGATTACAGTGTACACATATATGGCAAACATTCAATGCCAATTTTGACATACAACATATACAGACATACACAGAGGCTATTTAACTTTTTCTGGCCGCCAGGGGAGCTGTCGCTTTCATCGTCCATCTGCGACGCTGATGAAGCACTTCCGCATTCCCCGCATGCTTCCCCGCTGGAATGCTTTGCTGGAGTATTCTTTATGGCCTCATAAATCAGTTAATTTAGCCTCACCACACTTTAAGGTGGTACCTAATTTTCCTACTTGACAGATGCAACTGTCTTTTGGGTTGCAAAGGTCGACAACAGGCTACACACAATTGGTTGGAAACCCACTCCAACCCGGGCTGGCTTCGAACTCATGACCTTTTTGATCAGATTGATCTTTAATGCAGCTGACACTCAGCCAGCTGAGCCACAATCCCGGTGAGAATATTTTTTAAAATTCCAGTTGTTTGTCCTAAGGTATTAGCTGACAGGAGGCCTGGATAGGAGAATGCCTGGTAGGGATGTGTTAAATGATCAATTTTTGTGTGTTACTATGAATCTCAGCTGAATTATCATCTCATTCTTTGTTCATATCAAATTGTGGATTTCCCACCTGAAAAATCAAAATGCTCACATTTATTTATTCACTTCTCCTATGTAATATTTTTGTGCATATTTTGCCAATGCCTAAAGCATGTTTATGCATATTTTGAAAATTGTGCAGATGTTTGCTGCTCACATTTTATTTACAGCCTTTTAATTTCTTGTTTACACACCTCACAAATCTGGGATTTTCTGAAGCAAGTTTTACTTCATCTTCAAGTCTTGAGAATGCAAAATAAATTATAACTCTGACTCCACTCAAATAATGTTCCTTTAGTATTGCTTGGGAACCATCTACATAATTGAAAATCCCTTGATTGATGAAAAGCAAGACAGATATTTAATAAATACAGAAATAGGGAAAATAAAAGATCCAACTCTCATGCATACTACATTAATTTTTTAAAAGGAGATGATCTTTCAAAGAAGCACTGCAAGATTATCATATTTCCTTTTTTTGCCATTTTCTCATTCTATAAAGTTTATGCTACAAGAAAAAAGTTCACTCGTCAGGCAGGTCCATAACTTAATGAGCTAGCCCTATCTCCACCTTTACCTCTACCTCTGCCTTCACCTCCACCTCCATGCCATATTCACCTACTCTATCATCCAATTTGCTTTATTCCACATCTTCCAAAGATTTACATGGCAAAATGAAAAAAATTAAACAAGCCGATCAATGTATATATAGTTCTTCCACTGAGGGACTGGAACAAAATAGCCATATAGACATTCCCAGAGTTAAAAATGACATGATTTGGCCACAGTGGTCCACGCTCTTGTTATATCCCAAATAGATTACTGCAACGCGCTCTACGTGGGGTTGCCTTTGAAGACTGTTTGGAAACTTCAACTAGTCCAGTGGGCGGCAGCTAGACTTCTCACTGGAGCATCATACAGAGAGCATACCACCCCTCTGTTATGTCAGCTCCACTGGCTGCCGATTCAGTTCCGAGCACAATTCAAAGTGCTGGTTTTGACCTATAAAACGCTATATTGCTCTGGCGCAGCATACCTGTCCGAACGTATCTCCTTCTACGTCCCGTCTAGGAATTTAAGATCTTCTGGAGGGGCCCTGCCTTGGCCCCACCCTTGTCACAAACGGGATTGGCAGGGACGAGAGACAGGACCTTCTTGGTGGTGGCCCCCTGCCTGTGGAATTCACTCCCCGGGGAAATTAGATCATCGTCATCCCTCCTCTCTTTCAGAAGGAAATTAAAAAACATGGATATGGGACCAGGCCTTTGGATAATCTGGCAGACTGACAATGGGCAATGACGACTAAAGCTTTGGAAACGGACTATGATAAGCGGAATGAATTTATTAATTACGGACTTGGCAAAACGATGGCCACCAGGCTGGCATTTTATTGTATTTTTATTGTATTAATGTAATGTTTTAACTGTTATAATTTATTGGTACTATGTATTTTACTGTGTGAATTGTAGGCATCAATGTATGCCGGTTGGAAGCCGCCCTAAGTCCCCCATTGGGGGTTGAGAAGGGCGGGGTAGAAATACCCGAAATAAATAAATACATAATAGGTTCTGTAGGTTTGTTCTTAAATTTGAATGTGTGTGTAAGTTGCAGCAGGTACATTTTTAAGAGTAACTCTAGCCAATGTTTTATTTTTAGTTTTAGATGGCACAAAGAAATATTTATTTTGCTGTCTGTGCCTTTATTCAGAAGATTTCAGATTTCTCTTTCTGTCCCTGTGACAACTGGACTTTAAAAATGTTAGGTTGCTGTGGAAACAACATGGGTTGTGTTGTTTCCATGATTGCTGATAAAATATCAGTGTAGATATCTTTTTCTAGCAATAATAATAATAATAATAATAATAATAATCATCATCATCATTATTAACTTTATTTAAACCCCGCTAACATCTCCCGCAGGACGCGGTGTGGCTTACAAAGGCCAAGGCCCTCAATAAAACAACAACATAACAAATGCAACAATAAAACTTATAAAGCAAACCAATAAACATTAAAGCAATAACAATAAAACATTAAAACAATAACACCATGATGCATTTAAAACTAAAGGCCAGGCCAAATGTAATAAATAAAATTTAAAAGTGCTGGACATAACAGGTAAAATGTAGGTTTTTTAGAGATAGGTACGATGTGCAGACAATCTTAAATCTCTAATAAAGTGCGTTTGGGACATGATGCTAGGAGTTTCCTATTCTGGAAAGGCACACTGGAACAGCCAGGTCTTTGAGCTCTTCCTAAAGGCTGCCAACGTTGGAGCTTGTCTGATGTCCTTGGGGAGAGAGTTCTAGAGTCGGGGGACTACCACAGAGAAGGCCCTGTCCCTCGTCCCCACTTGCGACGCAGGTGGGATCGTGAGCAGAGCCTCTCTAGATGATCGGAGGGATCGTGTGGGTTCATATACGGAGATGCGGTCACGTAGGTAGGCAGACCTTTGCAACCCGAAAGACAGTTGCATCTGTCAAGTAGGAAAATTACGTACCACATTAAAGTGTGGGGCCATAAAGAAGACTCCAGCAAAGCATTCCAGCGGGAAAGCATGCGGGGAATGCGGAAGTACTTCATCAGCATCGCAGATGGACGATGAAAGCGACAGCTCCCCTGGTGGCCAGAAAAAGTTAAATAGCCTCTGTGTATGTCTGTATATGTTTGTATGTCAAAAATTGGCATTGAATGTTTGCCATATATGTGTACAATGTAATCTGCCCTGAATCCCCTGCGGGTCCCAAACCGTTTAGGGCTTTGTAGGTGAGCATCTGCACCTTGAATTGGGACTGGAAGATGAAT
The DNA here is from genome assembly GCF_025583915.1 of Anolis sagrei ordinatus. Taxonomy (NCBI): domain Eukaryota; kingdom Metazoa; phylum Chordata; class Lepidosauria; order Squamata; family Anolidae; genus Anolis; species Anolis sagrei. The sequence continues at coordinate 63,424,181 of NW_026847660.1, read as the reverse complement.
GGCAGCCAATGGAGCTCCTTAAACAGGAGGGTTGACCTCTCTCTGTTAGGACCTCTCTCCCAGTTAACAACCTGGCCACCGCCTGTTGGACCAGTTGGAATTTCCGAGCCGTTTTCAAGGGCAACCCCACATAGAGCGCATTACAGTCCAGACTTTTGAACCATTTTTTAATCACTCGCACATTCCTAGTGACTATTATGTGATGACATGCAGTATTTATGATACAAGCCGTATAATTATATCAGCTCAGCAGGAAACTTTGAAACAGGCCATGGTGTAATGATATAATTATTTACCACATTTAAATGTATATCAATAAAGGTTTTCTCATAGTAAATTACATCATAGTGGCCTTTGCATGATACAGAGAAAATTGCTCTGAATTTAGCTGAAATTGATCTGAATTTAGCTGAATAAAGCAGACGTATTTGTGAAAAAATATTTTTGGAAATTTCACCTGAAATTATTTTAAGTGTTTTCTGATATGTATATGACTACGTTTGTTACTGTAAGAACAACTAGAACATTTGCTATATCAGAAACCATTTTCTTGAACAATATTTTCCCTCACAAAATGAAGACTTTACTCTTTATGGTTGCTTTATTCACCTTTATCACTACGTTACATTGTACCATAAAATCTAACTTATGAAAGCTGTTTGAGATCCATCTCGAAAGTGCTTGTCAAACAAAGTTCAAGAAAATGCTAGCTGAGACAATCTTCACATATTTCCTAATGGACAGTTCACTGTATGATCCGCATGTACAGGCCAGCTACAAAAAAAATGGCACTATTCATAGCTTGCAACAAGTTTGCAACAGGCCTTTTCAAAAGCTTTTAACAGTAACACCAGAAATCTATCCTGCATTTCATGAAGAAATACTATTGTAGTTTTCTTATACCAAACACATAGTTTTTCTATTCTTATAATAAATGTCTTCAGTCTAAACATTGTGTTCTGCAACTATCAAAATGGGAAAAGAATTTTGCCTGTATGTGAACTCCCAAGAATGTCTAAGTTATAAGGACAATCCATTTTACAGTAAGTCGTAACAGGATCAAGTGTGTGTGTGTGTGTTAAAGCAAACCTTATGCTGTTAATCATTATGTGCAGCTGCTAATGTAGGTCAACTAGTAAGTTTGGGCCATACCCGGTGGGGTATAACTGTTTTGAATGATCTGGCCGGGGTGGTCCATGCCTTGGTCACCTCCAGATTGGACTACTGCAATGCGCTCTACGTGGGGCTGCCCTTGAAAACGGCTCGGAAAGTTCCAACTGGTCCAACGAGCAGCAGCCAGGATGTTAACTGGGGCCCCTTACAGAGAGGTCAACCCTCCTGTTCAAGGAGCTCCACTGGCTGCCGTTTATTTTCCGAGCCCAATTTAAGGTGCAGGTGCTTACCTACAAAGCCCTGAACGGTTTGGGACCATCCTACCTGCGTGACCGCATCTCCATCTACAAACCCACACGTTCACTTCGGTCATCTGGAGAGGCCCTGCTCGTGATCCCACCTGCGTCGCAAGCGCGTTTGGTGGGGACACGAGACAGGGCCTTTTCCGTGGTGGCCCCCGACTCTGGAACACCCTCCCCAAAGATCTTAGACAGGCCCCTACATTGGCAGTCTTCAGAAAGAACTTGAAGACCTGGCTGTTCCGATGTGCCTTCCCGGATTAGGAAATCTCCAATACCAAATCCCATAAGCATTTTACTAGAACTAAGATTGCTGCACCCCGCACACTGTACTTGCCCTATAATGCCTTACATACCACCTGTCACATCAGCACTTTTAATCCTGTACCCATTACTCTGGCCTGGCCCAGTTTTATTGTGTCTTAGTGTATTGTTATTGCCTGTTGTTTATATTGCTTTAATTGTTTTAATTTGCCTTAGGTTTTGTATTGTTGTATTGTGTGTTGAAGCCTTGGCCTTTGTAAGCCGCATCAAGTCCTTCGGGAGATGCTAGCAGGGTACAAATAAATAATAATAATAATAATAATAATAATAATAATAATAATAATAATAATATTTTTAGAATACAGTTCAGCTTTTGCTCTGAGGAACCTTTGCTCAGGCATTTTGTTCAGCCATTTCTACTGCTCTCTCATTTGGATGAAGATAAAGAAGCCTTATTCTGTATTGCTTGCAAAGACTATGTAAGTTTGTTACACTGTTTGTAACATTGCAAGTTTATGTTTTAACTCTGCTGATAAGAGTAGTTTTTCTGTTTTTTCCTCTTGCCTGGGTGCAATGTTATTGAGTCTTCTGCATTGGATTTGACTGAAATATATTTAACACAACAATCCAGACCATATCATCTTCCTTCTCCCCATCTCTTATACATAGTACTGCAAGGATAGCAGATGCTATTCAGATGTTCATTATTTCCATTTTAAGAAATTGCCTATGGCATCAGCTTGCCAATTCATGATTGTCTCAGACCTTGAGCTTCCCAAGCCAAAAACCTGAAAATGAGAAACAGCTCCTAGTGATGTTGTTCATTGTTATGCAGTACGCATGAAGTTGATTGCTTATTCAAACATTTACAGAAACACAAACCCACACACCAAAATATAAAGCTCCAAAAGCATTTTTGTAAGTTGCTCTAATAAAGCAACTAATCCTTGTATCCTTTCTTGTTATTCAGACTTGAGCCCACCAAAATTAGGGAACGTACACTCTTGTGTAGAGATGACCCATAAACATTGGAAGTTCAAGACAGGCTTTACATTTTGGTAACCCTACCATGACAGCAAGCCTAATACCTGATTTTAAATATGCCTCTTTTGGGTAGATTGCAAAGAGAGGACTATAGAAGATTAGGGACTCATCTACACAAACCACTTAGGCTAATGTGTACTTGGATCAGCCCTGTGGTGGCTAAACACGGCATGAGGCTGATCCGACTTGCCTTGGATTAAGCTAAGTGAGGGGAGAGGGTTTTCCCTGATTTAGGGCTAGTGAAGACAGTTCAGCCAATTTTTAACCAGATCATGCTGCAACTGTCTTCACTGCCATCCTGTATAATCTGGGCTCAGGTGACCTAGAGACATGGGATGTCAGTCCCCTGTCATACCTTCCCTATGTTGTGGCTGTCACTAGCCATGACATCTTACTTAGTTTATTCTTGGATGCTCTGGCTGACATTATTCAAAGCATCTGCACACTTGCCATATAGGCATTCCCAGAGCATCCCAGAGATGAGAAGGGGGTGAGGATGCTTTCACCTCCTCCTAGCCCCCTTAGCGTGGTGGCTCTCTGGCTGATCAGCCACAATACCAAAGAGAAGGTACATGGGGTGTCATGACATGGGAGACAAGGGGAGTAGCATGGCTGCCCAGTGACACCAAACTGTGCTCAGCACAGCTGGGCTGCAGGAACTCCTGTCACCTGTGCTGCAACACTTACATTGGCTTCCACCTGAGTACCGTGGCCTGTATAAAATGTTAGTTCTGACCTTTAAAAATCTTTACGGCGAGGGTCCATCGTACCTTAGGGACCGCCTCTCCTTCTCCCATCATCGGAGGTTGCAATGACCAGCCCAACGTGACTTACTCCATATACCGGGTCCTAGAGAAGTGCACTTGGAAAGGACCAGACGCAGGGCTTTTTCTATTTCTGCCCCTGCCTTATGGAATTCCTTGCCGCTCTGTGTAAAGATCTGTGTAGAAATGAGGTTGAGAGAACTTGAGTTTCAGGCAGAGAGGGAAAGGGAAAAGATTCAGGCTGAAAGAGAAAGAGAAAAGATGCAAGAAAGGGAGAAGGAAAGAATGATTGAATTGGAAAGAGAAAAGAGGCAGAGAGAAAGGATGGCTGAGTTGGAGAGGGAGAGAATACAAGTTGAGATAGAAAGAGAAAGAGAACGTTTAAGACATGAAGAGCGAATGGCAGAACTACAATTAAGAGAACATGAGAGAACTCCTAACTTAAGCCAACAGCAAGACTCTAACATGCAAAGGGTGTTAAAGAACTTTCCCCGTTATGTAAAAGGGGACTGCGTAGAGTCATTTCTGGCTACCTTTGAACGGGCTGCCCATGATTTCGAGGTACCTGAAGACAAAATGATGGTGTACCTGAGACCACTACTTTGTGGGGAACTTAGTGAGGTTTACGCTGATCTGAGAGAGGCAGAGAGTGCGAGTTACCTCATATTTAAAGAAAGGGTGAAGCTGAGGTTTGGCTTGACCCCTGAACAAAGTAGGAAAATGTTCAGGGAGATCAAAAGAAAGCCAGGAGAAACCTTTTCACAATTGGGAAGCCGAGTGGAAAAAGCCTTAGAGAGATGGCTTGAAGGAAGTAAAACGACCACGTTTGAAGAGTTAAAGCATTTAGTTTGTATGGAACAGTTTTATCGACTGATCCCCATACAAATGAGGTGGTTCGTTAAAGACAAGAAGATTAAGCAAGTGTCAGATCTCGCGGCTTGGTTGGATGAGATGGAGCATGACTGGAATGTGAGTCATAGCTCAGGAGCCACCAAGAGACCGAGGGAATGGGTTCCAAAAGAGAAAACTGACGTGGGAAACCAAAATCCTGTCAGGAGGGACCGCATTCCAGAGATTGCCACAGGAAAACTTGTCTGTTACTTCTGCCATCAAGAGGGTCATAAGAAAACGGCTTGCCCTAAATTAAACACCCAGAAAAGGCCAATTACACCACCAAAGCCAGTTAAGGTGGTTAGGCAAATATCTCCACACGAAGAAAGTCAGTCTCCACACGCACAGGAAGAGCCTGTAAAGATAATGCGAGTATGGAGTACTGAGAAAGAGACAAATGGAGATTATTTGAGGGTGATAAAAGTGAAGGGTCAAGAACTAATGGGGTTCAGAGACACTGGGTCCGAAGTATCGCTCATTAGGCCGGAGTTTGTCAAGGAAGACCAGATACTTCCAGGCCAAAAGTACAAGTTGAGAGGAATTTATGGCCCTGTTTTTGAAGTGTCAGTGGCTGAAATCCCAATAGAATACAAGAACTTCTCTGGAAAATGGAGAATGGGACTTTTTAGTGATTTAGAAGTTCCAGTATTGTTAGGCAATGATTTGGCTGAACGCTGTCGGCAGGTTGATATGATTACCAGAAGCCAAGCTAAACTAGAAGAGGAGGCTGAATACAGTGTTGCTGATGAACAACCATCTACCTCACAGACAGAAAATGTCAGCCAAGAAATTCCCTTCAGTTTAGATCAAAGCCATATGAGACAGTTTGAAGCAGCCCAGCAACGTGATGAAAGCTTAAAAACTTTATGGGATGAAGTGGTCCCAGAAAACCGCACACCCACAAGTGAAGAACCAGTTGTGTTTAAAGTTGTAGAGAATAAATTGTACAGAGTTGTGAGGAGACAAAAGGGTCCCAAATTCTTTGAGGAAAGAACACAACTGATAGTACCACAAAGGTATAGGGCTAAAATCCTCAAGCTAGCCCATGATACCACCTTCAGTGGACACCTAGGTATTAAGAAGACCAAAGATCGCATCCAGTCTAGATTTTTTTGGCCAGGAATGGGAAGTGATGTGACAGCCTATTGTAAGACTTGTGAGACTTGTCAAATGGTGGGAAAAGCCAAAGATAAGACAAAAGGACTGTTACAATCCATTCCAGTTGTCACTGTTTCCTTTGACAAGGTCGGAGTGGACATCATTGGCCCTATGTCCCACAAGACGCTTGATGGACATAGATTCATCTTGACTGCCGTGGACTTTGCCACGCGATATCCCCAGGTAGGGCATTCATCACCATGCATGATTCAGCATCAAAAATATCTGTTGTTCTCAATATCTTTGCACCGTGGTTTTTTCATCCCTGATCTAGATCATTACAGATCTTGGAGCTACATTCATGTCGCAGATGATGCAAGAACTGTTCCGGACCTGCAAGATAAAGCATCTTACTTCTACTCCATACCATCCTCAAACCAACGGCTTGACGGAGAGATTCAACGGTACCCTCAACCACATGCTGAAGGCGTACGTCCACAAGAACCCTAATGATTGGGACAAGAAACTTCAACACTTCTTGTTTGCCTATCGGGAAGTTCCACAAGCCAGCACCAAGTTCAGCCCATTTGAACTGTTATATGGGAGAACACCAAGAGGACCTATGGACATTTTGAAGGAAGCATGGACAGGAGCAGAGGACATTCCAGAGACTGATATCAACAGTTACATCGAGGACTTACGAGGACATTTAACAACCATGAGAGACTGTGCAGCCGAGAGTTTGTCAACTGCCCAGCTGAAGCAAGAAGAACAGAAAAGAGAAGAATGTGATACTGTGAAAAGTGGACTGGCCGGTTGTAATTTGAGACTGAATAGTAGGGGAAGGAGAATTGGAATTGGGTGAAGGAAAAAAGGAAAAAAACAACTTTATTATCTACAAGGGCCAGACCAAATAACACATTGCTTAATGAAGGTGTTATTATAGAAAGGTATAGGATAGTGTATTGTTTAAGAATTGGTTAATCTGTTTAGATTACAGTCTGACAAAATATATGGTGTTATTACAATGGTGAACTGTATATGTCTCATACAGTAGGTATGATGTATAAATGTATTATATTGAGGTGTGTTAGATATGTAGGTTTTGCTAATAGACAAATAGTATTTAAAAAGTCACTATATAAATATAGAGATGTTTGAATAGACTGTTTATTAGAATAGAAGAGAAATTCCTTCTACTGTGTTATAACCTTTATAGAGGACAGAAAGTCTCTTATTAATGAAATAATTTGTGTTTAGATACAGAGACTTAAATCTCTCCAGATTATTTAAACTTGTTCATAAGTTTAGGAGACTTGATGATAGTAGAAGAGTGATATATATAGATAAGAGTATTGAGATTATATGTACATGGAATGTCAGGACACATTCCATGAAAAAGGTATTGTATTTGCTATGTTAGACTGTTTATATGCATTGTTGTAATGTATTTAACATGTTTTTTTCCCCACAGGAATGTATTTATTGTGTATAATGTGTATATTGATTGCAAAATGCGTTTATTGCAAAATGTGTGTATTGTAAAGTATATTTAGATTGGTATGTATATAGATAGATAGATTAGATAGATAGGTTAGTTAGAGGGGTTAGTTAGACCTAGGATATTGTTAGGCTTTGCTTCGGAAGAGGTCTGCAAACCTCTTCACTCCGCAAACCGTCTCGAGGTGGGGAGGGAATGTAAAGATCCCTTACCTTGCCAGCCTGGATGGCAGGGCCTAGGAGAATCAGGCCAGTTAGTTGCAGCTTTAGTGGGCCTGGCAGAAAGCAGCAGGAGCCATTTTGCAGTTCAGGCAAACGGCCGGGGGGTTTAGAGGGGGGGGGCCCTAGCCCTGAGTTAGGCATTAGAACAGTAACAGGGTTGGTCAGAACTAGGGCGGGGAGTTTAGGCAAGGTTGGAGGGAAAGAGAGGGCTTTTTCAGTCAGTCTGGTGTTGTTGGAGATTAGAGTAGGAAGGTAGTTTAGGAGTTCGTGTCTTAAGATTAGTTAAGAGAAGGCAGTTTGCCTTAGGTTTGCCAGCAAAAGATAGCTGGGTTTTTTTGTAGTTAGCTAGGCCTCAGTTTAGGGTAGCTAAGCTACAGTTGTATCTTGACAGAGATTCAGCTCCTGTCAAGTGTACTTGTTGTTAAAGGGAAGAAAATCTCTGTATCTGTAACAAAGAAAGAGCCATTACATGTAACCATTACGCTTTGAACACAAGCCAGAATTTCTATGTAACAGCCAAGATTTCAACCAGCATTTATTCTCTTCTGTATTTTTATCAATAAACTTTCCTTGGTTATTTTAAAACTCAAATAGCCTGAGTCAAGTGTGCCTTTTGTGGCTATAGTCCCTTTTCAAATAACCTCAACTGTTTTCCTTTAAAGAAGAAAAAGAAGACACAGTGCTTGGTGGTCTTAAAACGCATTTTTAATATTTTAAACAGCTAGGGTGTTCCTGTACATTTCAGTGTTGGTGGCAGCGGACGTTAATTAGAGAGACATCCCCTCATAACATTTATATTGGTGCCAGTGAATTCTTTATTTTGGAGGGACAGTTGGTGGGATTTGTTTGCCCCCTGTCAAGATATATTGTTGGTGCCATATACGAGCCTTTATATTCTGCAGTTTGAGCATGGCAGGACGGGGGCATGTGTGTGGCTCGCGCACGAAGTCGCGCGGGGAGTGGCGAAGAGCGGATGTCGAGTGCTCTGGATAATTTGGAAGTTGGGCTGGAGGTGAGGATCTTTTATATTTTAGCTGTAAATTGCCTAGAGCATTCTAGGATGGAGGGTGATTAATAAGTTATTAGATGATGATGATGATGATGATGATGATGATGATGATGATGATGATGATGATGTCAGGGGTGCCAGATCAGGCATGCATTAAATTTCCATGTAGAAAGGCCATAGGTTAGAAGCTTTGTCATAGATTAGAAACTTGCATGTTGCAACAGATTTTCTCATGGCGGGGACCTCAGTTATTCTATTGGCTCCTTCAAACTTCAAATGCTAAATCTGCAATATGTGATTATCTTGACTGTGCTCTGTTGTAAGGAGAATTGAGGGAGGGGACATGTGTTAACCACTTTCAGTCCCCCCAGGGGTAAGAAAAGCAGTATATAAATACTATAAGTAAATAAATAAAAAAATGTGATATAAAAAAGATAAAAAATGATGGTGGTTACTAGAAGTCATATAAGCCTTCTGCTGAACAACTGCATCTTTCTTCTATACTACCACATACAAATTTGTTTAATGAACGTAAAAATCAAATGTAACTTTCAAGTAATAGGTACTAGCTGTTTCTTATTAGCAACATGTTGCTGAGGCTAAAGGAACAAAATTGCAGCAATTATTCATGGTGTACAGTTATTGACAAGCAGTGCCTCAGACTTAATTACAATTTTCCAGGGTGTTACGTACATGTAAACCAATGGGCACATGCTATAAATCATTATGATCTAGAAAGGCCATCGAAAAGGCCATGACCCTATTGGGATTCAGTACAAGAGTCACATACTTTCACTGGCAGTGCAGACTCTTAACTTTATAATGGCTTCTTTTCTTGGCTCCTTAATGAACACAAAAGAGGTTCTTCAACAGAATTATCACTAAAGGTTGTGCCAGACATTTGAACACAATGCTGTCCATCACCTATCCATGAACACGCTACGCAAAGCTAATCAAATGGCTATTTTTAAAATTTCCACACATTTGTAATAGGGATCTCATCTTTCTACAAAATGTAGATTTTTATGATAGTCCTCAATTACTTTATCAAAAAGTTAAGAAACTCTAATCAGCGAATGCATTCTGCAATAAAAGCATGCTTAAAGTAGTTTGAAACTGTTATCCTGGAGAAAGATCTAAAGAGCTTCCCCTCCACTGCCCCAGTTGGTTGACTAAATAGTTTAACAGCTGCTACTGAAGATGAAGCTATTGAATAGGCTTTTATAGTTTCCCAGCTTTTAAAAACTACTAAAGTCACCTTGTAAATAGACAGTGAACAGGTAACATGCACAGGATGAAAAAGGAATAGTAATGACCGTGTTCAGGTCCTATAATCCAACACCTTTAAAATCTTTTAAAACCATGAAGTTCGAGATACTGGTTTGTTGAGAGGGCTAATCTAAGACATTTGAGTTCCCGAAATATAAAGTAGTTCTGCCTCTCCATTCCATGAAGAGAACCTGACTGGACTGGCAATTGAATGTTCCTCTAGCACTGAGAACAGTTCAGCATCAATTTCTCACGTAAGTGAAGCAAGCTGGCTTATGTGGCATCCAAGAGGCTATGTGGCACACATAACCCTGCCCTCTACCAGAAGGCAATAATGTGCATGGAGACAAAAAGAGATATAGCTGTAAAATCAGAATTTGAAATAAGTGCTTTGCTGTACCTAGTAGTAGGGACCACTCTGTTTCTTAACTTACACAGATCTAGAATTTCCTCATTCAGAGGAAATTGGTTACAAAAAGGGCTTGGAGACACTTTCTTCTGTGTCTCAAGTAAAAACTAAGAGTTTGTAGGAAACGCAAAGCGAAAAAAGCAATTTAGATATAATCCGGATTATTCTGGCATATAAACCGGTATAACAGAAACATGTAGCAATCCGCTTGAAATTCACAGTGTCAAAAAAAAAAATACAAAAACAAGTTGGTAAAGAGCAAAAACAATGTCCAAAGGCAGTCCGTAGTCCAAACACGTTCTAAGCAAGTTGAGTAAGTCCAAAACACGTAGTCGTTGCCAAACACGATCTGGAGTCAAAAACGGGAGAGTAGAAGTCTTCACTTACGGAGTTTCAAGGAAGTAAACACTGGAACACAGAGATCTGTAGTCCAAGGACCCAAACTCGAGAATTGGAAGTAACAAAGAATCACACACGAAAAGACACTTTGCCTTCTGCAAAGAACCCATTGAAACAAAACCTACTTATATCCTAAAGTTCCTCATCACAAGATGAGGTGCTCCCCACCCTTTCATCATCGCTCTCAGCTGCCCCATTCCCTGCAGCTGAACCCAGACCCCCATCCCTCCACCTTTGCCAGCGTCTGTCAAGACTTAGATCTTGCCAAGAACTCCCCAGTTGCCACTCTTCTGTAAACCCCTCAAAGTCATCGCTGGAGGTAGGCTGGGTACAGATATCCCTAATCTCCTGTACACGGGTCCAGTCAAGCTCATCCTCATCCCCCATGTCACTCCCAGTCCCATCACTCCCTTCAAAGCCCATGAAGCCTTCATCCTCTGTAAGAGCGCTAAGTATATCACGGATACGCTTCCTTTGAATCTCCTCGTCATATTCTTGTTCACGAGTAGCCCGCTTGACTCCCCTGCTTTCCTCCCCATCCCCCATTTCACAGTCGGAGAAACCCTCAAAGGTTTTGGAATCAATCGGGGCCATGATTATCTCTCTAATCCGCTTTCGCTATTGCTCCTCCTCCAACAACTGCGCAGCCCTCTTCTCCCTCCTACCAGTAGTAGCAACATTACCATCACGCTTTACTACAACACTCAATGTTTATTTAGTTTATAGATGACATTCCAGGTAAAATGAATCTGCAAATTTATCAGGGGCATAAAGATGTTCCTTCATCCTTTGAAGGTAGACAAAATAGTATATTTGACTCTTTTCTTTTGAAAATAATGGGCCTAAGGAAGACATGTTTCAAATTTTTTAGTACCAGCAATATCACTTCTTTGTCCTTTTTAAAATTACACCTTAATTTCAATCATAGAGACAAATATAAATAATATGGAAGGTGGAGAGAAAATATTCTGTAAAATTGAAGGCTTATTTTATCATCAGAACAGTTTCTAATATTCTATCCAAAATCCATGGTTTCAAAAAGAACAAATTTGGTCCTTTGCTAATTAAATATACAGCCACGGAGGAATCCTAAAGATTTGACCCAATCTAAGTGTCCATATAACTCAACAAACAGCTGATATCTCATTTATTTAAAGATATCATTGAAGTAACATATGGAAGATGAAATAGTTCAACATTACTATGGAAACTAGTTCCCGATATTACTTTTTCAAAAGCATAATAAGGCAAAATATTTCAAAGTAACTTAGAAAAGATTTGAACTTTGTACAGACATTGTATATTAAAGATGATTAATATATATTTTAGAGGAGTTACTGTACACAAAATAAATATTAACTTTGTTGTGCATTTAGGACAATAGGTCACATGTTGCATTGTCCGAAAGTGGTAACTTTCTGGATTTTTAAGAAAAGAAAATAGCTAACTAAGAACGTACATATCAAAGAAGTTTTATTATTATTCATTATGCTTGAAGGAATAAATCGTAATGGTTCTGGTAGAAAAAAATTTATTCAAAAAACATGGAAAACACTGAACAACATTACATTTCAATACTATTTGGATTCTCTGTGTGGAAACCTGCAATAGAATATGAATGGTAAAAGGGGTACGTCAAAAGAGACTTGCTTCCTATTATTATTATTATTATTATTATTAATAATAATAATAATAATAATAATAATAATAATAATAACTTTATTTATACCCTACTAACATCTCCCGAAGGACTCGGTGCGGCTTACAAAGGCCAAGGCCCTCAATAAAACAACAGCATAACAAATACAACAATAAAACTCATAAAGCAAAACAATAAACATTGAAGCAATAACAGTAAAACATTAAAACAATAACACCATGACGCATTTAAAACTAAAGGCCGGGCCAAATGTAATGAATAAAATTTAAAAGTGCTGGACATGACAGGTGAAATATAAAGGATTTTATGGTAGGTGCGATGTGCAGACAATCTTAAATCTCTAATAAAGTGCATTTGGGACATGATGCTAGGAGTTTCCTATTCTGGAAAGGCACACTGGAACAGCCAGGTCTTCAAGCTCTTCCTAAACACTGCCAACGTTGGGGCTTGTCTGATGTCCTTTGGGAGAGAGTTCCAGAGTCAGGGGGCTACCACAGAGAAGGCCCTGTCCCTCGTCCCCACCAAACGTGCTTGTGACGCAGGTGGGATCGTGAGCAGGGCCTCTCCAGATGATCGGAGGGATCATGTGGGTTCATATACGGAGATGCGGTCACGCATCTCCTACATGCTGGTCTTCTTTTCTTTCATCAATAACTGCACAAGAGCCATTGTGTGGTCTACTTTCACATAAATGAATACTTTGAGTTTCTTTAAAATATGATCTTAAAAGAGTATTCAATAATCATTTTTGGATTGAACTATAGATAAAATCAATGATTATGGGACAGAAAAGTGCTTTAAATTAGTCTTGGCCAAGTACTAAGAGTGAGGAGTAGGAAGTATAGAGAGTTGTGATGACTTTTTCTACCTTTACCCTCCCTTGTGGGATTCCTGTCTCTGACTGTATTAACATATTTTGAAATTCAAGTCACTGATAATATGCTAAGAGGTTTAATGCCCTCAGGGATAAGTGAAAAGCCATTAAAATGAAGTCAGTAAAAGTCTGCTCTGTGATTTGAAGGAGAATGGTGGTGAGTTGGCTTCACACCTCTCATTCCATTCTTTAGCAGCTAGCAGTCCTCCTCCTTTCAACCTAATAACACTGGTTGATATCCATGGTGAATTAAGATACTGAAATAGGGCCGTTCGTATCCTCCTGAATAAAATATATTGCCATGAATGTTATATTTCTCCAGGTAAAAATAATGAAATTTTACAATTGTATAACACTTTAAAAAACAATAAGATATACTTCTTGAAGTGCAGTCAAGAAAGCAGTGAATGAAAAACCCCTTTTAAGGAGCTTTTCAATGTTTCTTAGTATTGTTCTAATTCTATGACTTAGTGGCTACATATTTCAACAAACTCAAGTTTTTGACAACAAAAAATCCCATCCCCTTTTCAACAGTGTCCCTATATGCCTTGCTATAATGTCGATTTATCAATTTATATTGTCCTTACTTTCCCTCAGTCTTACTTGCCATTGTTATTATCATATGTAAGATGATGTAACCTTGTTGTACTATTCATTCAATGCACGATTCCTGATTGGATGCAGTTATGTGATCTCCTGGGCTATAGGAAGCCATTACATTTTGACGTGTTGCAATGTAATGTAATGCAATGCAATAATAATAATGTACTAAGTAGTAGAGAAAGTAGTGGAAGATTACGCAGAAGTGTCAAATTTGTGGCCCTCCAGATGTTTGGGTCTCCAACTTCCAGAAACCCTAGCCAACTTGCCCAATGGTTAGGAATTCTGGGAGCTGAGATCCAAAGCACCTGTAGGGCCACATGTTTGACACCACTGGATAAGAGGAAAATGGGGAAAGGGCTTACGTTATTTCTGAAATTGCCATGGCTTGACTAAAATGGAACATTTAGATGGAGGAAAGTACATAGCTCTATGTATTTCCAAATTAAAGGGATCAAAAGCAGGAGATCAACTGTTTCTCCTTAGCAGATAGTTGGACTGAAATGTCTCTCCAGTCACCACTGTTACTGTCATGTATCATGTTCTGCAGTTGTTGGTGGTTGGTGGTGGTAGGCCTAGCAGTTGGTAATGGAAGGATAAGTCTTAGTTCTAAAGGGTTGAGTAATCTGTAAGTAAGAGTTCATGGGTGAAAGCAATTAAGGGTGGAGGTATGCAAGAGATAGCCTGCAGCTGGGTGTTTCTGGATGTAGCCTTGGGATTGGTCTTTGGGAGAAAAGTATTTGTTATTTTGGTAGTCGATGCTGCTGGTTTTCCCCCACATTTGTGGATTTTCGGTATCCTGACCTGTCTCTTGAACCCTTGGAACCCTGGAACTTTGAATCTTTGGACTGGCTTTTGACTATGGTATAGACTTTGGATCCCTGGACTTTGCTCATTGAACTCTTGGTATTTGATCACTGGACTGGACCTTTTGACTACGGTGTTATCTTGAACCTGCAACAGTGTTTGCTGTCAGTTTTGTTTTATATTGTGTGGCTGAGTGCTATGTTTATGTTTTATGTTTTGGACTATTAAAACACCCAGAAAGTAAGTGGTGCTTTAATTAAATTGTTTGTTTACCACAAACTGGGAGTTTGTTTCGTTCATTTCTACCTGAATAAGGCAGAGCCCTATTCTTGATTGGATTGCTCCACAGTAAAGTATACTGCAAACTGATCAGCATCAATGATTTCAGTTCTGATCATTGTGAAAGGGAAATTGTATTTATTCACAATTAGTTAGAGCTGGATCTATTTTTCAAACATGACATATTGGCTGTATAGATGGTGTCCCTGAATTTGTTAAGCCAGGAATTTATTAAACTGAAAATGGAGGTAGGTTTTCCAACAATTTTGTCTCTGTATCTATCTTTTGATAAACCTGAGAATAGTGCCATGGAGTGATAAGCAACTGGTTTATCTCAAAATGTATCCCCATTATTAATTGGAATGTGCAAATGCAAAGTGCAGAAGTGTTGAAATTCCTTCAAGTAATTTCAGTATGTTCTGTTTTCATGACTTGGAACTCATTTATTGTAATATATGTCATGAGAAAGATTGTTTCTTCTGCTGAAATGTTACAGGCCAAGGTTTTAGCCTGAAGGGTATCTTAATTACATCTGACTGGCAATATAATATCCATTTAGTGCAAATTAGCAGAAGCGCTTAGTTAATTGTGCATTTCCATGCTTTTGCACCATATGAAATTTGGGTTTTCTACATTTTTAAGCCTTAGAGAGAGAGTACTAATAATGTCTTTTTAAAAATGGAAGCCAAATTATCTTTAAAAATTATTTTACTTTACCAATGTATGACTTTATCAATTTTGAAATGAATGGTCTCTGAATATGCTAATGACAGCTACATGAGAACATTCAACATTTAAAGAATGTGTGGACTTGAAAGCTGTGTATGAAATAATGCTTATATTTTTTGCCATAAGACTACCTAAAAGCAAAAGACCTTCAGGCACTTTTAGTTAAAAAAATTAATGGTTTGTTCTAGCATAAAAATCATTTTTGAAAAATTCAAATCCAAGAATTTCATCACATTTATAGCTATCCTCTCTGGCCCTGATTCCTATGTGTACAGTACAGGTGTGAGTCAACCACAAGGGGAACATGAATCAAGTGTGTAATGCGGCTGCTAAAAGTGCCAATGTAATTCTAGGCTGCATCACTAGAAGTGTAGTGTCTAGATCAGTGGTTCTCAACCTGGGGTCCCCAGATGTTTTTGGCCTACAACTCCCAGAAATCCCAGCCAGTTTACCAGCTGTTAGGATTTCTGGGAGTTGAAGGCCAAAAACATCTGGGAACCCCAGGTTGAGAACCACTGGTCTAGATCAAGGGAAGTCATAGTCCCATCCTATTATGGTTTGGTTAGACCTCACCTGGAATACTGTGTTCAGGTCTGAGCACCACAAGTGAAGAAGAATATTGATAACTTGGAATGTGTCCTATGAAGAGTAGCTTAGGGAACTGGGTTTATTTCATTTGGAGAGAAAAGCTGATAGAGGACATGTTTCAATATTTGAAAGGATGTCATGTTGAGGAGAAGGCAAGTGTGCAGGTACAACTGTACCAGGAGCTCCAATTTTGTTTGCTTTGCATTGAATGTTTGTTGTAGTCCTAAGTTTCAGGGACTCTGCAGATAGGTGGCTTCTTTTGGCTGCAATCATAGGGCAAGCCACCTGTCAATTATAGTTAGGTTCCCTGGTCCCGCCCCCTTTTTGGGTTTTAGAGGGAATAGGAGCCATTTTGAGTTCAGTCCACACAGAGAAGCCTTTCAAGCAGGACATAATACCAAGAGCTCCTGTAGAAAGCTTCATCTTCTACGGCTTGGCCGGGGAGATATACAGCCCATAGCTTGGCCGGGGTTATACAGCCCTACAGCTTCTTTGCTGAGGGACTTCAGCCAGCCATCACCGAAACCTGAACTCCTTTTTCCCTGGAAGTCTACAAAGCTCTGCTTGGTAAGGTTCACTCGTGGAAGCCAGAAACAGTTGGTACCGGGTGCAGACTGACCAGATTAGAAGTTAAGGATTTCCCCATTAGTTACAGTTATGAAGATAGTGCCTGTTCCCTGTGGACAAGATTGAGAGAGAGCCAATAGACTGTTAAGAAAGCCTTAAAGTACCTGTTTGTTTTCATTAATAAAGAACTTTGTTGAACCTTTAAGCAATCTAAAGACTCTGTTTAAGGAAATCCAAAGGCCTTTAATCTGAGGCAGCCCCGGCGTCCCGTTGGGCACACAGAATTTATGTCCTGTCTACAGTCTTATGCACAGGCCCAGCGTGCAACAGCACAGCAAGTGTCTTTTTGTTGCTCTAGAAATCAGGACACAGAGCAAGAGATTCAAATTGCAGGAAAAAGGATTCCATCTAAACATTAGAAAGAACTTCCTGATGGTAAGAGCTGATCAACAGTGGAATTTGCTACTTTTGAGCATTGTTGACTCCCTTTCCATGGAAGTTTTAAAACAGAAGTTGGATAGCCATCTGTTGGGAGTGTTTTCATTGTATTTTCCTGCATAGCAGGAGGTTGGACTGGATGACCCTTGTGGTTTTTTTGAACATGTTATAAGGTAGATGCTTGTTGAGACTTTTGGAAAATGAATTCAAATTCATATGTTCAGTCCATTCAACTGTGATGGATAGAAAAAACATCATTGGAATCTTTGTTTATTGCATTTATAATTGTACTATATAATTATTTATAATTGAAAACGGTGTTAACACAAAACATCAGAGAGAGAAAGGCTGTATTTTTAATTCCTTCTATTGGAGAGCACTGTCTGTTTGCTATTCCCATCTGTCTCCCCCTCTCCCTCATTGCTCAGATACTAAAATCCAGTCAATGCAACTCTAGCAGGTGGTTGAACCTGGAACCCTTTTTCCCCTTTGCAGTCTAAACAGGATTTCTGAAGTATAAACTGCATTTTAATATTTTGAAGTTAATATGCTAATCTTAAATGTGAGTTGGCTTACTACCAGGTTCCTGCCAGCTGTGATAACAGCTCATGATTTGTGATTATTTAGGAGGGATTGAGATGTCAGCTCAAGACTCAGGCTTCAGGTTTTCTTGGCTAATGGAAACTAGATGAGGGTTTATACGTTGCTGAAACTTGCTTTCATAAAATTTATCGTGTGGTTCATAGAGTCTCTCCTTTTAGCAGCATTTTTCATTGTCTCTTGGAGCTGCTATAGAAAAAGTGTTTATATGAACTCTAATATCTTCCATGATTTTTAAAATTTCACTGAAAACCGAACTAGGGATGTTCAAGGAATGGGATCTTTATGAATTTCTGGACACTTTGACCTAGGCCCCTTCCACACACAGAGGCGGCCCTAGGTAATTTTCAACGGTAAGCAAACAGTATTTCCCCGCCCCCCCCCCCAACCAATCATTGATATATATTTTCTGTTTCTCGTGGGAGTTCTGTGTGCCATATTTGGTTCAATTCCATCATTGGTGGAGTTCAGAATGCTCTTTGATTGTAGGTGAACTATACATCCCAGTAACTACAACTCGCATATGTCAAGGTCTATTTCCCCAAGAGCGCCCCTGGGCAAAATCAACTATACTGCACATGCTTACTTTGCGTAATGGGTTGAGCCACCCCTGTTCCACACAGCTGAATAAAATCCCACATTTTCTGCTTTGAACTGGAATATATGGCAGTGTGGATTCAGATAACCCAGTTCAAAGCAGAAATTGTGAGATGTTCAGCCTTGATATTCTGGGTTATATGGCTATGTGGAAGGGCCCCTAATTATCACATCCTGGATTAGTTTATGAACTAAAAACTAGATGCATATTTCTAAAATTCAGTTCTCTATTAAAAATAAAATATAGGTGAGAAAATCCATTTCAAAATATATAATCTAAATGCAAATGTTCATTATTTTTTAAAAAAATACAATGGAAAAAATAGATAGCATGATTTTATAATCTCATCTATTAAAAATTCATGGATCAGAAATGGAGTACTTGTATTTCTTTAACAGATCGTCCGGAAACACAATTAACCAGAGATACTTGTTGCCTGAATCAGTCACATATTATTATGAGCTAGTTAACAGTATTTTGTGGTAAGAAACAGAGCGGGATATCTTCTTTGAATTTTGAGGCCACATGTGGCAACCTAAATGCATCAATGCCCCTTTCTCTGCTGTGGCTGTTGCATTGCCCTCAAGTCGTTGTCCATATCTATAAGATGAAAGTGATAAAACAAAAAAAATCTAGCAGACTTTTTTCAATAGTTGTTTTCTATTGATTCACCACAAACCAGGGTTAATTCAGGACTGTCCAGAATGTTGTCTGGACAGCCCCCCCCCCCTTTATTGCATTACATACTGCAATAAAGGTACTGTCTAGATGGGTCCATGGAAGTGAGGAGAACCTAAATGTGTGCTTCTTGTCATTCTGTTAAAATAATTGGTAAATTAGTGTGAATTAATTTGAATTAGTCACTAGTCTTTGGTAGCACTTTGAGTCATTATGTCATAGATACCAGATTTCTCAGGAATTATGGATTTCTAAGTGATAAGGATAAAAATAAATAAAATTTGAGGATTTACATTTTGTTTCAAATTAATGTAAATGTTCTTTTGATCACAACTTCGCCCTTCAAGAATAGCCAGGAGATACTTGTGATTCTTTGTAGAAAGAAGATCTAGTCTAAGAAGCATGCTTTTCTTGAGGCTTTCTTTAAAGACTATTTGAAAACTTGCATTTGTACAGAATGCAGACTCTTGGATCTTAAAAAGCTATTGAATGGCTTGGATTATTATTGTATCATATGGCGGTGAGTCAAGAATTATCTACATTCCAGCTATAGAATTCATGTTAATTTAACTTTCATTTTGACCAGCACTCAGAAAAGTTGAATACATCATTTTTGAAATAATCTCCTTTCTATTTGATAATTTGGTAATCTGTCAAGAAGCTCTCATATTATGTTATTAAAATGTTTTAGGCTAAGAACTATAAATGCACAGTTGTCTTCACCTCTTCATCAGACATGAATCTTGTGGAGGACCAGATAGAGCAAGATCGGGACTAGAGGGAGTGGTGACAGTAGGGGCAGTGTTGTGTGGATATGCAACAACACAACATCCTTGGATAGCAGTCCTCTATGTTTTGTCCAAATGTTAGGCATCAACTCTTCAGCAAGCATCTCACTGTAATGACCACTGTTGATTGAACCTTTTCATTGCAAACTGCTGCTTTTTTATGCAAATCCAAAATCCAAATTCCCTTGTGCACATAGAACTCCCATGACCAACAGGAAATACTGGAGGAGTTTGGGAGAAATTGACAGTGATTTATGGGAGATGTAGTTCACCTACATCTGGAAAGCACTGTGAACTCAAATGACTATGGATCTGGACCAAACTTGCATGAATACTCAATATGCCCAAATTTGAAAAATGGTGGAATTTGGGGGAAATGGATCTTGACATTTGTGTGTTGTAGTTGCTGGGATTTATAGTTCCTCAGCCATCAAAGAATTGAAGAAGCTTGGCATACAGAACTCCCATAACCAACAGAAATTACTGGAGAGGATTTGGGTACCTTGGCATTTTGGAGCTGCTGGGATATATAGTCCTCTCCCATCCAAAAGCATTCTGAACTCATGCAGCCATGCAATGCACTCAAACTTGGCCCAGAGAATTTCCATGGTGAACAGAAAATACTGGAGAGGACTGGGGTACATAGACCTTGGCATTTTGGAGCTGCTGGGATATATAGTCCTCTCCCATCCAAAAGCATGCAATGCACTAAAACTTGGCACAGAGAACTCCCTCCATCCGTCCCTCACTCTCTTCTGAGCTCGGAAGGAGACAAAGGCCGGGCAGTGAAGGCTCCATGGATGGCCAGGCATGAGGACAGCAAGACAAGGTTTACTCACCCTAAACAAAGGGTGAGTTTTCTTCCCCCGTTCCTTTGCCTCCAAAGATCCTCCTCCTGACTACCCACATTTCTGTGGGAAGAGCCAGAGGAGGAGCCTGCCAGGAGTGCCATGTGGCTGGCTCAGGGGGTCAGCCATTTTCTGGCGACCCCCAGAAAATGGCCTAACAACCCCACCAGGGGTCACAACCCCCAGGTTGAGAACTGCTGTCCTAGATGGTGTCGAATGAATGGTCAAACAGAAGATATTTGACACAAACCATCAAGAGCTTCAAGGAACTTTATGAGGACCATGCTATACTCACTCATTATGTGGACCATGCCATGCTCACTGAGTCTTTTGTATCTTGTAAACATGGAATATTTTATATAAAATATCTATCTATTCCAAACTATAGGAAGGCTTTTTCTTTGGCATGGTTTAATGTTCTTTCCTCTAATTTATTGGATATTATAAAATCCCTTTCTACTGTATGTGTTGTCTCTACAATCACCTTAGGGTAGTGCCTAGCTTGTATGTATGGCTTCATTGATGTTATTACTAGGGAAAGTCTAATATACCTGGTTATTCTCCTGATTATGCAGTTTGCCCCAAGAGAATCTTCCACACCTGTCACAATCATTTTTCTCCACAGTTCTAATAAGCCAATCTTAATACTTTTAAAAATTTGATTTACCAGATCATCTAGGATTGCATGATAATTACAATATTTAAGGTATTTTTATAAATGCTTATTCTATTTCACATGTACTAAAGTGTAATACGTACATTTTACTTTAAATTATGCTTTAATTTAATGTTTTAATGCTCATTTGACTACAATATAGAGGAAAAATAGCTAAATTAAATGAGGTGGCAGAACAAATTGAATGCATATTTATAATCCAATATCATGCAAAATTATGTAAGGACGTTATCACACAAGGCTCCTAAAATGGGTTCTGCCATCGTAAGCCCATCTTGCTTATGCCTGCATAGCTCTTCTTATCGCAGCAAGCCTTACTGAAGGCAGTTAAGATCAAAGCACATTGAGCTTACCACAGCTGTAGGGACATTTCTCCTCCCAATCGGTGTATTCCCTTTCTTCACATATAATCCCTTATTTTGTCTTTTTTTTTCTTGTCAAACTTGTAGAACTCTGAAAGTTCAGAGATTCAGAACTGCACTCTTCTCTACTTCTGGGTTTTCAAACTACTGAAGCACCATCCATACAAACCACTTAAAATATTAATATTAATTAAAAATAAATGATATTTTTTGCTTTAAAAGGCATTCCCCATTGTGCTTATTCTGCAAGAAGGAGGTGTAATTTTGACTTTGAAAACTTTTTAGTGATGGAAAACTATGCATGAGTGGGAAGTTCTGCAAAGCAATCTTGCTCTAAAAATGTAAAAGAAATAAAGGAAGCAATTGGGGAAAGGGTTATGTTTTGGCTTTGCCTCAAAGTGAAGGAGCCCCATCACACTCACAGACAATGCATGTCAACAGCCCCAAAGTCACTGCAGAAGTGGCCTCAGATTAATGTATGGCTGAAATTGCTTTAGAACAGCTTTAGCTGCATTGAACAGCCCTAAAACAGTATTTGAATATTTTCATAAACTACTGCCTCAACATGACTTGAAGAGTGGTTTGAAATGAGCTTACAGTGATGGTAAGGTTTTTCATTGATGGCTAAGTGCTTCTAACTTGGATCAAAAGCCTCATGCAATAATGTCATCTGTTTTAAGCTGATACTTAAATGACAACAGTGTGGGAAGCTGCATAGCTAGTATCAAGGAGCCCCCGGTGGTGCAGTGGGTTAAACCGCTGTGCCAACAGGACTGAAGACCAATAGGTTGCAAGTTCAAATCCAGGGAGAGTGCAGATAAGCTCCCTCTATCAGCTCCAGCTCCTCATGAGACATGAGAGAAGCCTCCCACAAGGATGATAACACATCAAAAAACATCCGGACATCCTCTGGGCAACATCCTTGCAGATGGCCACACCAGAAGCGACTTGCAGTTTCTCAAGTCACTCCTGACACAACAAAAAAAATGCAGATCTGGTTATAGATTGAAAGGTTCATGCTGGTGCAAGTTATTCTTGAAAGGTTTCAATAAATAGATAGTAAATGATCAGTAAATTAATATTATTATATTTGCTGAAACATTTTCTGGGGATAGATGCAAAAGAGTTTTAAATACATTAGTTTGCCTAATAGTCATATATTATTTATTGTTTATCAGCACCTTTAACTTGCCATTGTTAAATGTTCCTTGAAAAATGTCATTTGTAGTTAACACTGCATTATAGTAAATACTTTTCCAAGTCACATTAGAATCATAGAATCATAGTTGGAAGAGACAACATGAGCCATCAAGTTCAATCCCCTACCATGCAGGAAAATCACAATCAAAGTACCCTCAATAGATGGCCATCCAGCCCCTCTTTGGAATCCTTCAAAGAAGGTGCTTCCACCAAATTCTGAGGCAGAGAGTTTCAATGTTAAACAGCTCTTATGGTAAGATGCCATCACAGTTGTATGAAAAGCTATTGATTTTTGTTTGCTGCTTTGCGTGCTGAAGCCTCACCAACCTTCAGCTCCCAGGATTGAGCCATGAGAGTTAAAGTGGTTTCAAACTGAATTATTTCTATGGTGCTGATCCCCCAAATTGTGCTGTAGGAATGGGAAGAATATTTATAAATATTCATTTCAAAGTTAAACAAGTTTCCTGAGAGTTGGGAC
>NW_026847660.1:63291738-63371923 GCF_025583915.1 Anolis sagrei ordinatus | reverse complement strand
CCGTCCACATGCTTGTGGATTTCAATGGCTTCTCTGTATAGTCTGACATGGTGGTTGTGAGAGTGGTCCAGCACTTCTGTGGTCTCAAATAATATGCTGTGTCCAGGTTGGTTCGTCAGGTGCTCTGCTATGGCTGACTTATCTGGTTGAAGTAGTCTGCAGTGCCTTTCATGTTCCTTGATGTGTGTCTGGGCGCTGCGTTTGGTGGTCCCTATGTAGACAGGGAACATATACACTGAGCATTTAAGGCAGTTTCAACGCAGTATTCAAGAAAATGGATTCACTATGCAGATTTTTTTATTTATTTATCGTGTCAGGGGCAGATTAAAAAACACAAAGTTTGCAAACTTGGTAGTTGATTAAATGTCCTTTGACCAGTATCTGGCCACTTGGAGTGCCTCTGGTGTTGCCGCAAGGAGGTCCTCCATTGTGCATGTGGCAGGGCTCAGGTCAGTGGTTTGCTCTTCTCCAAACTCACATGTCGTGGATTCCACTTTGTAGCCCCATTTCTTAAGATTGGCTCTGCATCTCGTGGTGCCGGAGCGCAGTCTGTTCAGCGCCTTCCAAGTAGCCCAGTTTTCTGTGTGCCCAGGGGGGAGTCTCTCATTTGATATCAGCCACGGATTGAGGTTCTGGGTTTGAGCCTGCCACTTTTGGACTCTTGCTTGCTGAGGTGTTCCAGCGAGTGTCTCTGTAGATCTTAGAAAACTATTTCTTGATTTAAGTCGTTGACCTGCTGGCTGATACCCAAACAAGGGATGAGCTGGAGATGTCTCTGCCTTGGTCCTTTCACTATTGGCTGCTACTTATCTGCGGATGTCAGGTGGTGCAATACCAGCTAAACAGTGTAATTTCTCCAGTGGTGTAGGGAGCAGACACCCCGTAATAATGCGGCATGTCTCATTAAGAGCCACATCTACTGTTTTAGTGTGGTGAGATGTGTTCCACACTGGGCATGCATACTCAGCAGCAGAGTAGCATAGCGCAAGAGCTGATGTCTTCACTGTGTCTGGTTGTGATCCCCAGGTTGTGCCAGTCAGCTTTCGTATGATATTGTTTCTAGCACCCACTTTTTGCTTGATATTCAGGCAGTGCTTCTTGTAGGTCAGAGCATGGTCCAGGTTGACTCCCAGGTATTTGGGTACGCTGCAATGCTCCAGTGGGATTCCTTCCCAGGTAATCCTCAGAGCTCAGGATGCTTGTCTGTTCTTAAGGTAAAAGGCACATGTCTGTGTTTTAGATGGATTAGAGATCAGCTGGTTTTCCCTGTAATAGGCAGTAAGAGCACCTAGAGCTCTAGGTGCTCACTATGCAGATGATTGCATTGGAAATCCTGGAACTGGATGGTGATTACACAATCTAATGAGCACTGATTCCCATTGAGAGCTTTATTTTGCATTATTTTATGAGTGTTTGTTGTCTCTCTGATGTAGTTTGAAGTTAGCTTCAAACTGCATAATACAGTAGAGTCTCACTTATCCAACCTTCTCTTATCCAACGTTTTGTATTATCCAACACAGTCCAGGGTGGGAGAAGGAAAAAATCCATTTCTGTTTTGGTGCTAAATTCATAAATTCAGTAATTACTACATAACGTTACCTTGTATTGAACTGCTTTTTCTCTTGAATTGTTGTAAAACATGTTGTTTTGGTTTTTAATTTGTAAAATCATAATGTAATTTGACATTTAATAAGTTTTCCTTAATCCCTCCTTATTATCCAACATTCTGCTGGCCCGTTTATGTTGGATAAGTGAAACTCTACTGTAATAATAATAATAATAATAATAATAATAATAATAATAATAATAATTTATTTATTTATATTCCACCACCATCTCCCCAAAGGGACTCGGGGCGGCTCACAACAGTACTCAAAAGTGCATTACATGGCCATCTTAGATGGAGCCATAGAGGAAATAAAAATAGCAATGCTTCTGAGGTCCACTCTACAGAGATGCATAACGCATTTCAGGACCAGCATGAAGAAGAGGTCTCTTCCGGACAAAGCCAAATCCTGAGAGAAACTGGAATATTTAATCCCAGTTCCTCCTAGGATTCAGGCCCCACACCAGCCCCAAACTCCATGCTTTTGCTGGGGTGGTAGCTACATGCCCCCTCAAGTCAACCAGAGATTGACCTAGAAGGGCATCCAACTAGCCCCCAGCCCCCTGCCCCCCCCCCAAAATAACTTAGCTGAGGGCCATGGCTGCATGCTCAAGTCCCTCAATGAAAGCTCCTGATGCATCAAAATGATGCATTAGGAGCTTGGAAGATGAGAGAGGAAAAATAAATTATATTTTTGAGTTGTGGCAAAGCTATCATGAGGTTCTCTTGGCCAGACTTTAGAGAGATGGTTGCATATTATCTATGTATTGTCATAATAGTATATGGAGCTTTACAAAACACTCATAAAATGACAAAATCCCATTCAAAGGATATGGTACCATCATGTAAAACACATTAGGAATTATAGCATAAAAACTGACAATAAAATATTTCTGAAAATCAGCACAGAACACTTGAAGGACAGAGCCTACCTAGTGCAGAGATTTTTATTTTATTGCTGCCATAATGTTCATGCAGGTCAAACTCATTCTTCAGTAAAACTAAATGTTTTACAAGGGATGGCAAGAGAGGAGGATATATGAGTATCTTGAAAATGCGTATGGAGCAGAAAATCCCAAACAGATTTTTCTTCCAATCAGAACATTCCCATTTTTTGAAGTTGCAACATTGGATTTTGTGGCAAAGCCAATCATAGTTTTCTGATAACTATATCCATATGATACATATGTCTTCAAATATATTTGGTACAATTTCAGATTGTACAAAGCCATTAAAAAGCGATTTTGCAAAAGCAATGAGGGAACTGGCCCAAAGAATGATGGACAATGGTTATACTTCCAGAATAGGAGCTTTCTCTTTTTGTTGTGTGAAAAAGGTCTAGCTGTATTTCTATGGCTTGGTGCAACTACATTGTTTTAACCTTTCTTCTCATCTCATGCATTAAATGGCCCTTTTGGTTCCCATCATGAGAAGTAATAGTTCAATTCTGTTCTTTGCTGACTGGCCAGGACACATTGATAACACAGTATTCAGCTTGAAATGACATAGAGCATATCTCCTTGGATTTGGCTATAAAC
This sequence comes from Anolis sagrei ordinatus, assembly GCF_025583915.1. Classification (NCBI taxonomy): domain Eukaryota; kingdom Metazoa; phylum Chordata; class Lepidosauria; order Squamata; family Anolidae; genus Anolis; species Anolis sagrei. Next base: position 63,368,779 of record NW_026847660.1, on the reverse strand, counting down.
CTGTTAAGGTTCTTAGAGAAATAGGAGCCTGCTAAACCCCTTGGTAAATAAAAAACAGAGCAAGTGGAAGAAGCCTCCTACCAACTATGTAACCACTAGCTGAAATATGTCAAAGCAAACCACAAAGATAACAAAGTGCAACCACAACAACCACCACCACCACAACAACAACAACAATCTTATGTCTTACCCGTCTCTGCTTATGGCTCGAGACGGGTTACACAACAATTAAAACACATAAGCACTAGGGCTGGCCGGTTTCGTTCGTTAATTTCGTAATTCGTTATTAATTCGTTATTTTTTTTTATAACGAAGCGATATTGAACCATTCAGGAGCACCTAAAAATCGAAACGAATTTTTCAATTCGTTTCGTAATTGTTTCGAAATCGTTTCGAAATCATTTCGAAATCGTTTTGTTATTATTTCCGCATGTCTGGTGCAAGTTTTATAGTTGTTGTTTGTTTTATCAGTGAAAAAAAAATAATTATTACACCAACAGTCAACAACAGAGGCTTCAGAAGTTCCCCCTGTCCCGTTTGGAGGGTTTTTTAGCGTATTGCGTGGTCACGTCTGCCATTAACGAATCGATTCGTAATTGTTTCGTAATTGTTTCGTAATTGTTTCATAATTTCCGAAATTTCGTAATTTTCGAACTTTTTTAAAGAAAAATTTCGGAATTCTTTTAAAAATTGAAACGCAAAACCCCCCTAAAAACGAATCGAGTTTAGAAACAAATTTTTCCGTGGTTGCCCAGCCCTAATAAGCACAACAAAACATCCCATAAATACAATTATTAAAACACACCTCTATAAAAGTTACACACCAAAACATATATCTATAATATACACGTTAAAATACGCAAAACAGCTTTGGGGAAAAGAGTTGTATGGTACAACAAGTATTGCAATACAAAATGAAGTGCTATTGTTGTGTCTTTCAAATATGACCTATAGCAGTGGTTCTCAACCTTCCTAATGTCGCGACCCCTTAATACAGTTCCTCGTGTTATGGTGACCCCCCAACCATAAAATTATTTTTGTTGCTACTTCACAACTGTCATTTTGCTGCTGTTGTGAATCATAATGTAAGTATTTGGTATGCAGGATGTACGTTCATTCATTGGACCAAATTTGGCACAAGTACCCAATACGTCCAAATTTGAATACCGGTGGGGTTGGGGGGGGGGATTGATTTTATCCCGTGGGAGATGTAGTTGCTGGGATTTATAGTTCACCTACAATCAAAGAGCATTCTGAACTCCACTCATGATGGAATTGAACCAAACTTGGCACACAGAACTCCCATGATCAACAAAAAATACTGGAAGGGTTTGGTGGACATTGACCTTGAGTTTTGTACGTGTAGTTCACCTACATCCAGAGAGCACTGTGGACTCAAACAATGATAGATCTGGACCAAACTAGGAACAAATTCTCAATATTCCCAATTGAGAACACTGGTGGAGTTTGGGGAAAACAGACCTTGACATTTGGGAGTTGTAGTTGCTGGAATTTATAGTTCACCTACCATCAAAGAGCATTCTGAACCCTACCAATGATTGAATTGGGCCAAACTTCCCACACAGAACCCCCATGACCAACAGAAAATACTGTTTTCTGATGGTCTTTGGCGACCCCTCTGACACTCCCTTGTGACCTCTCCAGGGGTCCTGACCCCCAGGTTGAGAAACACTGACCTATAGCATACTTCCCAACATTTTGGCCACAACTTGCATGTTTGGGGTAAGGATTGAGAGAGTTGCACTGATAGACATGAAGCTCCCTATGTAATACCAATAAAAAATGGTTCAGTTAAACAATATGAAGCAAGGACAACTCCCAAAATGACAGGAACTAATCTCTATCGTGTGTAAAATGGCAGTGAGATTGTGTGGTGTGGGAACAAAAATAACAGAATTGGTGAGTCTATATTGCATGCTAATGAATGCATTTTGGATTTTAAAATCTTGACATGCTGTTTAAATGCAGTGAAATTAATCATTTACATCTACGCCTTTTTCCATTTCAGAAGGCAGCATTCGGAAGCCAAACTATCCTCTCATATTTGTCTCCCTCTTACTCCTTATGCAGCCAAGTATCACCACTGGGAATCTGAATATAATTCAAACAGTACATTGGTTTAAACTAGTCTGTTGTTAATAAAAGCACGATCTCCTCCTGAAAAAAAGCTTAAAAGATTTCTTTTCCTGTATATTGTATTTTTCTCACCTGCTGCTTTCTGTGAAGTTTCCAATTTGATTTACAGTGTATTTGTAATGGTTTGGCTGAGAACGAACATTGCCTAGTTCTTCATAGGTGATCCTTCACTCAAATACCTCTATGGAGATCACATGCTTTTCTTGGATGAAGTGCAAAGCCAATTTCAATATCGAAAATTGAAAGATCTCATGTCTTTGGGGAAAAGCCTCTGTCCATAGACAGTACTGGTCTATCAATAGGCAATATTTGGGTAGATGGAACAAAAGGCTTAGTCAGTATTGGCAGCTTTGTCAACATTACAGTTTAAAATATTTGCCTGTCTCCTATTCTGTGCTATGCTATACTATGACTTGCTAATCAACATTCTTGCCAAAAGAATCACCAAACGAATTAAATTATTGAATGGTACCAAACTGAAGTTTTAGATACAGTGCAACAACTACTTTAGGTACTTCCTAAATGCAGTTTCCTTTTCCAGGGGAATAATTAGGATGGGGATCTTTACCTTCTAGCCAGCCATGTTTCAGTACTTTTAAAAGGGCTTCAATGCTAGTGGTATCCTGACAAGTTTCTGCATTTTCTGGTCCCAGTTTTGAGCTGTGCATGCAATATACTATGGTCAGTTGCAGTGCATTATCTGCTTGTTCCAGACGTTCTATTGAGTTTTTTAAATGAGCTGTTTCTCATTTGATGCTATGTACTCATATTGGAGGACAAAGTTTCACTTTGACATAATAATAATAATAATAATAATAACAACAACAACAACAACAACAACAACAACAACACTTTATTTGTACCCTGCTACCATCTCCCCAAGGGACTCGGTGCGGCTTACATGAGGCCGAGCCCAATACAACAATACAAGCAATAAACAACAATACAAGCAATTAAAATAAAAAAAACATAGACAATAAAATATACAACATTATCAATAAGACAACTCACAATTAAAAACAGTGGGAAGACCAAATGTAAAATTAAAACTGGAAATAATGCTGGGACATGAACGAAAAGGTGATAGTGGTGTTTGTGGAAGGGCATACGAGCAGACCTAAAGAAATATAAAGTGCTTGGAGGACAAAGTGCTATGGGATCATTATTCCGGGAAGGCACACTGGAACAGCCACGTCTTCAAGCTCCTCCTGAAGACTGCCAAAGTTGGGGCCTGTCTGATGTCTTTAGGGAGTGAGTTCCAGAGTAGAGGGGCCACCACTGAAAAGACCCTCTCTTTTGTCCCCACCAATCGCGCCTGCGATGCTGGTGGGATCGAGAGCAGGGCCTCTCCGCATGATCGAAGGGATCGTGTGGGTTCGTATATAGATATGCAGTGACGCAGGTAGGCGGGTCCCAAACTGTTCAGGGCTTTGTAGGTAAGAACCTGCACCTTGAATTGGGTCCAGTAAACGAATGGCAGCCAGTGGAGCTCCTTGAACAGGAGGGTTGATCGCTCCCTGTAAGGAGCCCCAGTTAACAACCTGGCTGCCGCCCATTGGATCATCTGAAATTTCCGGGGCGTTTTCAAGGGCAGCCCCACGTAATCCAGTCTAGAGGTGACTAAGGCATGGACCACTTTGGCCAAATCTGCCTTCCCGAGGTACGGTCGCAGTTGGCGCATGAGTCTTAATTGTGCAAAGGCCCTTCTGGCCATCACTGACCCCTGAGCCTCAAACGTAAGTGAAGAATCCAGGAGGACCTCCAAACTGCGGACCTGTGACTTCAGGGGAGTGCAACCCCGTCCAGCACAGGTTGCCACCCTATACCCTGGTTTACGATCGACCAGAAGGACCTCTGTCTTGTCTTGACATACAAGCAGCGTTTTGAGTTAAGAGGTAGTGCTAGATTTCAAGGTTCTGTTTTCACCCAGTTTTCAGCAGTTGCTTCTCTCTCTTTTAAAACCTATGTATATTATTTTCTTATATGAGATGCTTCAAGTGCCTATTGTATGACCAAATGTATGTTTCCTGAGAGACAAGAAGTTCATGTTTCAGTTTCTTTAACTGGGAAAAAAATGATTCAAACTGATGTAGATATATTGAACTGACTAGGGACCTCATCACAAAGGCCCATGGATTCACTATGTACGCTCCCACCCGGGTTTGGGGGGTGTTAGAAAAGCCATCACTCCACAAATGATGCTTCTTACGCCTCATCCCACTCACCTTTCCCCATTGCTGATAAGACAACACAGGAAGGCCCTGCTTCGTTTTCTCTTTCAACACAGAGCCCGCCCAGAAGTTCCTGTGTGTCGTCTAATGGGCTCCATGCTGAAAGTGTAGAGCAAGCGGCATACAACAGGCAAATTGGCCCATGTGATGTGGTAGTAAATCCAAATAGATATGTTTTCATCCATAGTTTGTTGCTGTTCATTCATTCAGTCACTTCCGACTCTTCGTGACCTCATGGACCATCCCACTCCAGAGCTCCCTGTCATCCGTCACCTTCCCCAGCTCCTTCAAGGTCAAGCCAGTCCATCCATCCTGCTCTTGGTCAGCCCCTCTTCCTTTTTCCTTCCATTTTCCCAAGCATCATTGTCTTCTCTAAGCTTCCCTTTCTTCTCATGATGTGGTCAAAGTGCTTCATCTTTGCCTCTAATATTCTTCCCTCCAATGAGCAATCAGGCTTTATTTCCTGAAGTATGGACTGTTTGGATCTTCTCGCGGTCCAACACACTCTCAGAACTTTCCTCCAACACCACAGTTCAAAAGCATCTATCTTCCTATAGTCCAGCTCTCACATCTGTAGGTTACTATGGGGAATACCATTGCTTTTACTATGCGGATCTTCCTTGCCAGTGTGATGTCTCCATTCTTCACTATTTTATCGAGATTGGTCATTGCTCTCCTCCTAAGAAGTAAACATCTTCTGATTTCCAGGCTGCAATCTGTGTCTGTAGTAATCTTTGCACCTAGAAATACAAAGTCTGTCACTGCCTCCACATTTTCTCCCTCTATTTGCCAGTTATCAATCATTCTTGTTGCCATAATCTTGGTTTTTTAGATGTTTAACTGCAACCCAGCTTTTGCACTTTCTTCTTTCACCTTGATTAGAAGGCTCCTCAGGTCCCCCTCGCTTTCGGACATCAAAGTGGTATCATCTGCATATCTAAGGTTGTTAATGTTCCTTCCAGCAATTTTAGCCTCAGCCTTGTATTCATCAAGTCCTGCACATCGCATGATGTGTTTCTGCATACAGGTTGAATAGATTGGGTGAGAGTATACAACCCTGTTGTACACTTTTCCCAATCTTGAACCAGTCTGTTGTTCCATGATCCATAGTATCTCAGCTGAATCAAGATGAAATTGAGTCAGGTATCTGCAAAAGATGTAATTCCTGTATGCACAACTGAGTATAAATTATCCTTTTGTCTGTCTACTATCACCATTTAACTTATTTGTTTACTATTTCTTTTAATGTGACACTTTTACTAATTCTAACCTGATCCATACTGTTGCTGAGATAAAATCACTGGATAGAAATCAACTTAGTCATAGTTAAATGAATAGGCCTACTCTGTCTGAACATTTCTGAACTGTAATTACTGAAGCTCTTTGGGAATATCTGTGTATATGTCCATGTAACAAAGATGTTTCTCTCTTTTTTGCCTCATCCATGCACACACTGGGGGGGGGGGCATGTTCACATCTTCATTGATCCGCTAATTCACTTTCTGAGCAAGCGATCAGATTGCATGGTCTTATAGGAAACAGATATGGATAACCTAGTAGACAAAATCAGAATGATGCAGCTTGTTTTCCCAAGGGATTGAAATCTTGCAAAATTCCTATATTATTAGTTGCCCCTCATGTAACAGAGTTAACTTTTACTCCCCAGTAACCTTTATAGCATTGTAAAGTGATATTGATGTTATGAAAGCTCTTCAATTCACATCTTAAAAGAACTGAAAATCTGTTTCAGGTTTGACAGCTCATTGTGACCTGCAGTGATTTTGTTTCTATGTCTGCCAAGCAAAGGACTTCGTGAAATTTCTACTGTATTATATAATATCCCCAGCTATTAGCTGTTTTTCCCTTGGATTTTGGGCCATATACTCATATTGGAGTACAAATAGCTTACAAATTACATTTGTTGTGTGGTAAATTTTATATCGATTTGAGAGCATAAGACTGGTGGGTAATATAAAATATGTTTAAAAGAAGCAACAATATATCATATCATATTGTTTCCAAGACTATTAGCAATCCCACTTTCTACAGGTACTCATGAAATGCTTCATGCATCCCTACACAGAGGTAAAATGTAAAGAGGGCATATCCTTTTATCAGTATTTATCAGTGAAAAAGTAAATAAGAAGTACCGTATATTCCAGCATATAAGATGATTGGGTGCGTAAGACGACCCCCATGTATAAGGCTACTTCCGTGTATAAGACTACCCAGTGTATAAGGCTACTCCCGTGTATAAAACTACCCCATGTATAACGCTACTCCTGCATATAATACTAGCCCCATGTATAAGACTACCCCGTGTATAAGACTACTCCCGCATATAAGTCTATAGTCTATACATCCTGTATAGACTACTGCAACACTCTCTACATGGGTTTGCCTCTGAAGACTGCCTGGAAGCTGCTATTAGTCCAACAAGCGGCAGCCAGATTACTAACAGGAGTGGGGTACAGGGAGCATACTACTCCTCTGTTGTGCCAGCTCCATTGGAAGCCAATTAGCTTCCGAGCACAATTCAAAGTGCTGGTTGTTGTTGTTGTTCATTGGTTCAGTTGTCTCCGACTCTTCGTGACCTCATGGACCAGCCCACGCCAGAGCTCTCTGTCGGCCGTCACCACCCCCAGCTTCCTTCAAGGTCAGTCCAGTCACTTCAAGGATGCCATCCATCCATCTTGCCCTTGGTCGGCCCCTCTTCCTTTTGCCTTCCACTTTCCCCAGCATAATTGTCTTCTCTAGGCTTTGCTGTCTCCTCATGATGTGGCCAAAGTACTTCAACTTTGTCTCTAGTATCCTTCCCTCCAATGAGCAGTCGGGCTTTATTTCCTGGAGGATAGACTGGTTGGATCTTCTCGCAGTCCAAGGCACTCTCAGAACTTTCCTCCAACACCACAGTTCAAAAGCATCTATCTTCCTTCGCTCAGCCTTCCCTAAGGTCCAGCTCTCACATCCATAGGTTACTACAGGGAATACCATGGCTTCGACTAGGCGGATCTTTGTTGCCAGTCTGATGTCTCTACTCTTTACTATTTTATCGAGACTGGACATTGCTCTCCTCCCAAGAAGTAAGCGTCTTCTGATTTCCTGGCCACAGTCTGCATCTGCAGTAATCTTTGCGCCTAGAAATACAAAGTCTGTCATGGCCTCCACATTTTCTCCCTCTATTTTCCAGTTGTCAATCATTCTTGTTGCCATAATCTTGGTTTTTTTGATGTTTAGCTGCAACCCAGCTTTTGCGCTTTCTTCTTTCACCTTGATTAGAAGGCTCCTCAGCTCCTCCTCGCTTTCGGCCATCAGAGTGGTGTCATCTGCATATCTGAGGTTGTTAATGTTTCTTCCAGCAATTTTCACCCCAGCTTTGCATTCCTCAAGCCCCGCACATCACATGATGTGTTCTGCATACAAGTTAAAAAGGTTGGGTGAAATCCCTAAACGACTCCAGCCCAGTTTTCCTGTCCGAACGGATTCTCCCCTATGAACCATCAAGGTTGTTAAGATCTTCTGGAGGGGCCCTGCTCTCAGTCCCACCACCCTCGCAATCGCGTCTGGTGGGGACGAGGGACAGGGCCTTCTCGGTGGTGGCCCCTCGGCTCTGGAACTCTCTCCCATTGGAGATTAGAACTGCCCCTTCCCTCCTGACCTTTAGAAAGTTGGTGAAAACCTGGCTCTGGAACCTGGCATTTGATGAGTGAGTCAATAACCCTTGATCTCACGGACAGATGGTGATGGATTGTGATTTTATTCAGGCGACTTGGCCTTATGTAATTATATGACTGTATTTTAATGTGTTTTATATTGGAGTTTTATAGGATGTGATGTTTTAACTATTGTGTATGAACCCCTCTGTTGTAAACCGGCCTGAGTCCCTCGTTGGAGATGAGAAGACCGGTATATAAAAGTTCTAAATAAATAATAATAAATAAAATAAAACAACCCGCGTATAAGACGACCCCTGACTTTTGAGAATATTTTCTTGGGTTCAAAAGTAGTCTTATACACCAGAATATATGGTAATCTAAGTGTGCCTGCTTTTCCTCTGCCAGGATACTCTGCATAGGGTCTGTTATATTTTTTTTAAAAAAATTGCCCGTGACTGCTATATACTTTAATATAAGGCTGTGGTGGCACAATGGGTTAAACGGTTGATCTGCTGAACTTGCTGAGGTGAGCTCCCTCAGTTAGCACCAGCTCCTGCCAACCTGGTGGGTCAAAAACATGCAATAGGTACTGCCTCGGCAGGAAAGTAAACAGCACTCCATGCAGTCATGCCAGCCACATGACCTAGGAGGTGTCAATGGACAACACAGGCTCTTCAGCTTAGAAATGAAGATGAGCTGGAGATGAGCAACATGTCCCAAAGCCAAAGATGAAGGGGAAGCCTTTATCTTTCTCCATGTATCTATGCTTCATTGTTTCGAGGCATTGAATGTTTGCCTTGAGTCTGTATATGTATATGCTGGAATCCACCCTCCCATTGGAGAAATAGGGCAGAATAAATAAAGRGTTGTTGTTACTATTGTTAATAATGTTATATATATTATCCACTGGCTGCCAYTTAGCTTCCGAGCACAATTCAAAGTGCTGGTTTTAACCTACAAAACCCTATACGGTTCCAGCCTGGTTTACCTGTCCGAATGTGTTCTCCCCTATGAGCCATCAAGACAATTAAGATCTTCTGGTGGGGCCCTYCTCTCGGTCCCGCCACTTTCYCAATCGCATCTGGCAGAAACGAYAGACAGGYCCTTTTCTGTGGTGGCCCCTCAGCTATGGAACTCTCTCCCAATTGAGAGCAGATCTGCCCTGTCCTTCAGGAGGCTGGTGAAATCCTGGCTATGGAAGGAAGCAATCCCAGAGTAACGGTTGAAACTGGCTACAGAACAAAGTTATCGACCACACATATGGACTGGGCTGGACATCATTTTATCTTGGCGATTTGGCTTATTTGTAATTTTAATCGATATGTATTTATTTTAACTTGTTGTTATATGATGTTTTTAGATTGTACTATTAGCACTGAATCCTTGCTGTAAGCCAGTCTGAGTCCCTCTACGGAGGTTGAGACGATCAAGATATAAAAGTTTTAAATAAATAAATAAATAGGATATATCAATATAAACTGTCCCATCATATCATGTAATGCTCATAATAAGTTAGTTGATAGGAATTAGAGTTGGCAGATGCATATTATAGTGAGTGTAAACTGGCACCAATTAACACCAAGCATATGGAAGATAAGGGAGAGTGGGAGGGTGTAGCGTTGGGATACAAGGTCTTCTTATGTGAATGAGTGTTCAAGTTAGGTGATATTTAGATGTATTAGCCAATTACAGAAAGACTGCAAAAAGGGTAATTGAGAGGTTCTTATGAACCAATGAAATGGCAATACCTGAAATGTTTGAATGCTATGTCAATATGGATATTAATTATTTATTTATTTATTTATTTATTTATTTATTTATTTATTATTTCGTGTACTTCTACCCTGCCTTTCTCAACCCCCGAGGGGGGACTCAGGGCGGCTTACAAACAGGCACAATTTGATGCCTACACCACAATACAAAATGTATAAAAACAGCAGTTAAACAGTTATAACAATTAAAACAATCAATATATATCTCAATTAATAGCCAATATCATGCTCAGCATTCGCCAACTCATGGTCCATACTTCATTCCACATAGTCTAGTCCTATCCGTTGTCGTAGTCCTTTATTCATCTGCCAGATTGCCCAAATGCCTGGTTCCAAATCCATGTTTTTAATTTCCTTCTAAAGGAAAGGAGGGAAGTTGCTGACCTAATTTCCCCAGGGAGTGAATTATATAGGTGAGGGGCCACCACTGAGAAGGCCCTGCTCCTCGTCCCCGCCAATCTCACTTGTAATAGAGGCAGGGTCAAGAGCAGGGCCTCCCTAGAAGATCTTAAACTCTGGGGTGGGATGTAGAGGGAGATCCTCAGTCCTGACAATGATAGTATGGAATAGAACCTGTACTGTATTTTCATTACAGTTCTTCTTCTTTTGTTCTTTTTTCTTCTTTTTTTTTTGAAGTTGGACTTATTTTGAGAAATAGATTAGGTCAGCGCCTGACACCCTCTTCCTTAACTTCTTACATGATAAGATTATAATGGTTTTTTAAAAAATGTATGAATTGATTACCATAAGCGCAGCAATGTATGATTTCACTAAGCACAAAGTAGCATTCTAAGCAAAAAATGTAATGCCTAGTTTACACACAATACTTTGTGTAAAGTAGTTTACTATCAATCAATCAATGATTTATTACAATCTATGACCAGCACAACATAGAATGGGGCACAGGTGCCCAAGGGGAATCGCAGTTCCCAAGTAGGTCAAATATAAAAGCAGATTTTAAAATGTTATAAAAAGAAAACAATTGAAAAACAAGTTAAACAAGTTAAAGTAGTTTACTAGGTTCAGAAATGGCAAAACTAATTTCTGACCTCACCAGAATTTTTTTTTTTTTTGTAAATAAAAAAGTTTGCAGTTCTCTGTTAATGGGCTGAAATACATGAAAGCAAACCTGGCAGACATTCACAGTGATTGCTTATACAGGCAATCTGCAGTGCTTAATTCCCAGTGAAATCCACTGGTGTTACCCCTCCCTCTGCCATGCACAGAAATGCTGCAGGCAATATTTACTTAAGATTGTACTTCAAGATGTCAAGGGAATTTCGGAGACAGAAAACATTACACCTGCTAGAGCAAAATCTGTTCATAGAAGAGAAAGGTCTTGTGTACACAAGTCAAAACCTTGCCTTCCTGCTGTGATCACTATCAAATAACCTGAGAAGTGGATTATACATAGCTTGTCTCTACAGCATTTAGAGTGTAATCCTATATATGTCTACTTAGACAGAAGTTCTGCTGAGTTTAGAAACTCAGAGATTCAGGTACAGGACTGCAGCCTAAATGTTTTCTCTTCCATGATATGTGGCGAAGAGGTTATGATCCAGATGAATTCTCACCATGGATTGAAGGACTCAGAATGATAGAAATGATTAATGAATTGAAAAAAAGTATTTTTGAGTTTAGAAAAGCAACACACTGCATTCACGCATTTACATTTTTCATTTATTTTGATGAGAGTGGCATAAGTCATAACAATTCTACTCAAATGCTTACAGCAATGCCCTTTAAAGGTATCCTCTAAAAATAACTGCAGAGTATTAATTTTTATGCAAATAAAATAGCTGTGTTTATACTAATTCCATTGCTTTTTTAATGTAACCATCAGCTAAAAAGGGTTTGACTGCATCATTTGCAAAGTGTTACTTTCAAGCTTTTTAAAGAACAAATGGACATAGAGAATAACACCAACAACAACAACAACAACAACAACCACAACAACGTTTATTTCTTACCTGCCTCTCCCCATGGCTCGAGGCGGGTCACAGCACAGCAAAGAAACACACAACCAGTATGAAAATTCAACAAATACACATATTAAAAGAAGAATTGCCTATGAAAAAAACAAAGAAGGTGGTCTTACAGTGAGATATGTTATTGGTCCACCTTATTCATCTGTCAAGTAGGAAAATTAGGTACCACCTTAAAGTGCCGGGAGGCTAAATTAACTAATTTATGAGGCCATAAAAAGGACTCCAGCAGGGCACTCCAGCGGAAAAGCATGCGGGGAATGCGGAGGTGCTTCATCAGTGTCACAGATGGAGGTGACAGCTCCTCTGGCGGACAGAAAAAGTTAAATAGCTTCTGCGTATGTCTGTATATGTTGTACATTAAAATTGGCATTGAATGTTTGCCATATATGTGTATACTGTGATCTGCCCTGAGTCCCCTGCGGGGTGAGAAGGGTGGAATATAAAAACTGTAAATAAATAAATAAATAAATATTCAAGGATATTTTCACTGATAAAAATGTACTTTGAAAATACATATGTAAGAGCATAAGAACAGTCCTCTTCACATGTCATCCAATCTTTTGCCCATGGCAAAATTTCACACATGAGGTTTGACAACATTTCTACATTCCTCGCCAACTGACAGACAGAAGCATACTGTATCTGATGGTGGAGGGAACATATTATTCATAACACTCCCCACCACACTTTTCAATTCCCCACACGATCCCCCCTCTCTCCATCAGGTTTTTATCCCTAGTCTTTTTTTTCCCCTCCTCCCCGGCGTATATTCACCTCCCCTCAGGTCTATCCACCTTATCCACATTACCCCCATTCTTTCTTTTATAATAATACTAGCTTGGGGACCCAGCGCTGCCCGGGTAATTTGAGAAAGACATTGGGTGCCAAGGTTGGTCTTTATCAGTCATTTATGTGGCTCGCAGTGGTCTCAGGAAGTTAGTGAAGGTACTGCGAGTCCCATCGTCCATGGCTCATCCACCTCCAAATAGCACCAGGTTGTAGAGTGGGTCATGGGGGCTCTGTGAGCCAAGTCTGGTCTTGATCAGTCATTGGATGAGGGTTGCAGTGGTCTCGGAGGAGTGGGGGCAATCTTGCATCTTCTGGGCTCCAGAAAGTGTGAGATGGGTATATGGACAGGCCACAGGGAAGTCCCAGGACTCCCTGTGTGCCTGTCCTCAGAGGACCATAAACGATTCTGACCCTACTTACCTCTCCGAACGCATCTCCTCCTATGAACCGACTAGGACACTAAGATCATCTGGGGAGGCCCTGCTCTCTGTCCTGCCTGCATCACAGGCGCGCTTGGCGGGGAAGAGAGACAGGACCTTCTCAATGGTGGCCCCTCAGCTGTGGAATGCCCTGCCTGCAGATATCAAATCGTCCCCCTCCCTGCAGGCATTTCGGAGGAAAGTGAAGACCTGGCTGTTCGAACAAGCATTTGATTAAACAGTGTAATTGAACATAGGAATACGGAATAATGGATGATGAAACTGGATTCTGATTTTACTGTTGAGGCGCTAATGATTGTTATACCGATGTTTAATGATTTATGTTACAATTGTTTTTAATTGCCCTATACTTGTCTCATGATGTTTTGTATCGATTTTGTTCACCGCTTTGAGTCGCCTGAGGGCTGAGAAAAGCGGTATATAAATAAAGTAAATAAATAAATAAATAAATAATCATTAGACCTGGGCCTTTCACAAAGGCATGGATCTAGTGGGCTATATAATTAATTCAGGATAAAGCAGGGTTTTCCTGCTTTGTCTCAGATTAATCCTTTTTTTTACCAGAGGTGTCATTTGGACATGCTCCATTTTGAACTGGGAGCTCCTGGGATAAAGGTGTTATCTGGACGGGCCTTTAGTGAAATGAATACTGAACTCTTTGCTGAAAACTGCTGCTGTCATAATGGGAGAAAGTAAACCACTAGATTTTATAGTAGTCCATACAAGAAAGGTAGATTTTCTCATTTCTGAATAAGGGGAATGAAATTGGCCCATACAATAATGACATGCTAGCTCTGGAAATAATCAGGATTCGTTCTTAGAATCATTAGAGTACATTTGGTCATCCATGGATTTAAAATATTCAAGAAAGAAACCCAAAAAGCAAGCCTTGATCTTTTATCATTTTTTATATAGGGAACATCATTTGCTATGCCATTTTATATAATGGAACTTGAGCATCCATGGATTTTGGTATCCACAGGGGGTCGTGAAACCAAATCCCCTTGGATACAAAGGGTTTTCTTTCCATAAACTTCAAACTGCATGCCCAATGAAAGATTATCTCAGATTTCTTTTCTATGTTATTAGCTGTTGCAGTTTGGCAGAATGAATATTAAGGATACTTCTCATGTTAACTCAAAACTGAATGTGCATCAGAATCATTTCCAAAAAAAAAAGGAAAACATCCCGGGCTTGGCAGCCTTTTTCAAACACAAATGAAATTCCTGTCACATGAGCGAATCTCACATGATGAAAGAACTCATAATCCATACTAAAAAAATACAAATAAAACTATTGTAATGAAGCACTTCCAGCGATCTTTCATATCCCCTAGTGCTTTTTTTTTTTACATTTTACTACAATTTCTAACAACTTAACATCTCTCTTTGATGTTGGCACAATTAGAAAAACAGCGGGATTCTGCCATGTTTCCACAAAGTGACTTTAATTTACATGCTTAACTGTTATAGAATAAGATAAATTCCATATCCTGCCCCACTGCATACTCTTAGATCTTATATCTAAGACAATTAGAGATTTAGAAAATTTCTTACCCATGATGAAAAAGAGTTTCATGACACCCCAATTTTAAAATGTTAAAAGTGGGTATTTCTCTTTCTACACTTTTTGAAAACTTCATTTTCAGGGGCTTTCATTTAACTTTTTGTATTTTACTAGCCGTCTCCTGCCAGGCGTTGCTGTGGCCCAGTCTGTTGATCTGGAAAATAAAGTAATGAGAAAGTGTTGGTTTCTAATATATGTAATTTCTTTATGCTTGTGGGTAAACAATATTTCTTGCTGTTTCTTTGTCAGTGTTGATGTGGAGAGTGTCTGGTTTGCCCACCCTGGAACATGCAAGATATAATTGTCCTTCTTTAAGGGTCCCTTTCAAATCTATGATACTATATCTGTGTGTGTATGTGAATCATATCTATCTATTAGGGCTGGGTAACAACGGAAAAATTTCTAAACTCGTTTCGTTTTTAGGGGGTCCATTGCGTTTCGTTTTTTAAAAGAATTCTGAATTTTTCTTTTAAAAAATTTCGTTATTTACGAAATTTCGTAAATTTCGAATTGATTCGTTAATGGTGGACGCGATTGCGCAATACGCTAAAAAACCCTCCAAATGGGACAGGGGGAACTTCTGAAGCTTCCCTCTCCCTCTGTTGTTGACTGTTGGTGTGATAATTTATTTTTTTATCACTGATAAAACAAACAACAACTATAAAACTTGCACCAGACATACGGAAATAATAACGAAACAATTTCGAAATGATTTCGAAACGATTTCGAAAATTTCGAAACAATTTCGAAACAATTTCGAAACAATTACGAAACAATTACGAAATAAATTGAAAAATTCGTTTCAATTTTTAGTTGCTCCTGCATGGCTCAATATCGGATCGTAAGCTAATTTAAATACGAATCAATAACGAATTACGAAATTAACGAACGAAACCGCCCAGCCCTACTATCTATCTATCTAATCTATGGCTGGATGGCTCTTTGTCAGGAGGACTTTGATTACATTTTCTTGCCCAAGTGAAGGGAGTTGGACTGGATGGCCTTAAGTATTTTCTATTGGTCATGGGGGTTCTGAATGGGAAATTTGTCCCGATTCTGTCATTCGTGGGGTTCAGAATGCTCTTTGATTGTAGATGAACTATAAATCCCAGTAACTATAACTCCCAAATGTCAAGGTCTATTTTCTGGTGGCGCAGTGGGTTAAAGCACTGAGCTGCTGAGCTTGTTGATCAAAAGGTTGCAGGTTCGATTCCAGGGAGCGGCGTGAGCTTCCGCTGTCAGCCCTAGCTTCTGCCAACCTAGCAGTTCGAAAACATGCAAATGTGAGTAGATCAATAGGTACTGCTCCGGTGGGAAGGTAACGGCGCTCCATGCAGTCATGCCGGCCACATGACCTTGGAGGTGTCTACGGACAACGCTGGCTCTTCGGCTTAGAAATGGAGATGAGCACCACATCCCAGAGTCAGACATGACTGGACTTAGTGTCAGGGGACTACCTTTACCTTTATACTTTATTTTCCTCAAACTCCACCAGTGTTCACATTTGGGCATATTGAGTATTCGTGTAGAGTTTGGTCCAGATCCATCATTGTTTGAGTCCACAGTGCTCTCTGGATGTAGGTGACCACAACTCCAAAACCAAAGGACACTGCCCACCAAACCCTTCCAGTATTTTCTGTTGGTCATGGGAGAACTGTGTGCCAAGTTTGGTTCAATTCCATCGTTGGTGGGGTTCAGAATGCTCTTTGATTGTAGGTGAACTATAAATCCCAGCAAGTACAACTCCCAAATGTCAAGATTCTATTTTCCCCAATCTCCACCAGTGTTCAAATTTGGGCATATGGAGTATTATTTTAGAGTTTGGTCTAGATCCATCATTGTTTGAGTCCACAATGATCTCTGGATGTAGGTGAACTACAACTCCAAAACCAAAGGTCAATGCCCACCAAACCCTTCCAGTATGTTCTGTTGGTCATGGGAGAACTGTGTGCCAAGTTTGGTTCAATTTCATCGTTGGTGGGGTTCAGAATACTTTTTTATTGTAGGTGAACTATAAATCCCAGCAACTACAACTCCCAAATGACAAAATTATAAATTTTTGAGTGATGGTCACTCCTTGTGTTGTGACACGTTTTGTTGCCAAATTTGGTGTAATTTCATTCATTGGTTCCTTTGTTTTTAAGGTACTCATTACGACATGAGCATTTATATATATATAGATTTGCAAACAAAATATTTGCAAGAAAAGTGCTGTTCATAAAAACAATGAGTTTCATTGTAAGTGGTCAATATAGATGGGTGCAAAATGACACAGGGACTGAAGCTACTATCAAGGTAGAATATGGAGACATGGCATGGAAAGAGCATCATTTTAATATTCTACCTTATATGTTGAACATATACACAAAAAAGCATTAGATGTGGAGGAAGGAGGACTAAAAACTGGAGGAAGGAATATCAACAATTTAAAATATGCAGATTACACCATGCTACTAGCAGGAAATAGCAAAGATTTGGAATGATTAAAGCTGAAGTTGAAAAAAAGAAAAAATAATGAGCACAGATAATTTACATAAATTTAAAGAAGACATTGAAATAGTTCAAGATTGTCCATACCTTGACTCAATTATTAATTAGCAAAGACACAGAAATTTAGACTGCCATACTCTGAACATACCATGAGAAGAGATGGCACACTGGAAAGGAAAATAATGCTTGGTAAGATAGAACGGGGGGCGGGGTGGGGGGGGGGAGAAGAGAGATTGCAGGAGAATAGATGCAATCAAGGAAACCACAGTCTTGAATCTTCAAGACCGAAGCAGGACTAATGACTTGGAATTCTCTCCTTTTTTTAGGCCACCATAAGTTAAAGTTGATTTGTTCACAGCTAACATTAGCGATAAGGGTAACATCGCCATTCCATATTCTGTCCCTCTTATGAACCTTTTGCTCACCGATCCAGTTTGCCAATGAGAAGCAGTACTTACTGTATATACTGTATTTATTTACTCAAATCTGATGCTCACCCTTTTTGGATAAATTACCTTCCCAAAATTAGGGTGCACATTAGATTCATGTAATATGGTAATCTTCATAATGAAGCATAGCAAAAGGAGAAGCTACTTCAGGAGCACCTGAAGCTCCTATTTGAGGATATCATCACTAATTTAATGACCATGGATCAATGCTATGCAATGCTGGGATTTGTAGTTTGGTGAGGCATCAGCATTCTTTCGCAGCCCTCATGATCCCAAAATATAGCCCCCATGATCCCATAGCATTGAACCAGGGCAGTTAAAGTTGATTCATTCTATAGCATAGATTTATTTATTTATTTATTTATTTATTTATTTCAAGTGCTTCTACCCCACCCTTCTCAACCCCCTAGGGGGGACTCAGAGCGGCTTACAAAAGGCACAATTCGATGCCCAACGGTTCACACAATATACAAAATACAGTATAACTACAACAATTATAACTAGTTAAAACAATCAAATTAATACAATAGCAGCAATAAAATCATCTTGTGGTCAACGTTCGCCAATTCATAAATCCATAATCCATCCAGCATTGTCATTGTCCTTTCCTACTCTGGTCGTCATTGTCCTTTATCCATCTGCCAGCTTACCCAAAGGCCTGGTCCCATATCCAGGTTTTTAACTTCCTTCTGAAAGAGAGGAGGGATGTTGATGACCTAATTTCCCCGGGGAGTGAATTCCACAGGCGAGGGGCCACCACTGAGAAGGCCCTGTCCCCACCAGTCTCACTTGTGTTAAAGGTGGGGCCGAGAGCAGGGCATCCCCAGAGGATCTTAAACTCCGAGGTGGGACGTAGAAGGAGATACGTTCAGACAGGTACGCTGGGCCGGAGCCGTATAGGGTTTTGTAGGTCAAAACCAGCACTCAAGGTTTTCTTTTCCATTCCTGAAATGTTTGGAGTTCTAACCCTTTTGTTTTGAAGAAGGAATTATAAGCATGCAGCCACTGTAACGCATACTTTATTTGGTCAAATTACAAAAGGCGCACTTTTTGCCACTGCACATTACATTTGGCAGCAAATACATTTTCTGGTTTCAGGGTTCTGAGAAGTGAGGTGCGCATTAGATTCGATGGTGCATTAGACTTGAGTAAATACGTGTACTCATGTATAAATAACAACCTCTTGAATAAATCGAGAGAATATTTTGGGGTCAAAATTGTGGGTTTTGATATGACCCATGAATATTGAGCATCATTCTGTAGAGAAGGGAAAGCACCAATATCATCTTAGGGGGTCACCTGCTCCTAGCTGCCTCTGCCATTTTTATGCCCAGACATAAAAAAGTCTATATGTTCTCAATGGTAGAAAGGACATTGGCATTTCTTTTGTGTTGTCCCAGGATGTGCTAAGATCTTGCCTTTTGCCATTCTACTCAGAGAAGGGGTCTCTTTTTTGATAAGCTTTAAGTCATTAATCTGATTAATCTTGGATAAATTCACTAAGTTTTGGGAAAGCTGATTTTATTTTGATTAAAATTTCTCAACTTATACAAGAATATGTAGGGTTATTAATGTAATGAATTATCTTCCATGCGTGGTTGGAATGGTTACTGACAAACAACTTTAAAGTGTTGGTCAATATGTGGTTGGAATGGCTACTGACAAACAACTTTAAAGTGTTGATCAGAAGAGAAAATGATGGAGAAAGGTTTTATAATTTAAATTGTTTTTAGTGTTTGCTGCTTTGGGTCACTTTTTAAATTTTTCTTTTTGTCGTGTCAGGAGTGACTCCTGGTGTGAGAGAATTGGCCGTCTGCAAGGATGTTGCCCAAGGGATGCCTGGATGATTTTTGATGTTTTTATCATCCTTGTGGGAGGCTTCTCTCATGTCCCTGCATGAGGAGCTGATAGAGGGAGTTCATCCGCCTCTCCCTGGATTCGAACCTGCAACCTGTTGGTCTTCAGTCCTGCCGGCACAGGGCTTTAACCCACTGCGCCACCGGGGGCTCCTACTTTTTAAATAAATACAGTGGATGATAATGATCAGGGGTCCTCAACCTTTTTAAACAGAGGACCAAGTCACAGTCCCTCAAAGTGTTGGAGGGCCAGATTATAATTTGGGGGGGGGGGAAGCATAAATGAATTCCTATGCACACTGCACATACCTTATTTGTAGTGCAAAAACCACTTTGAAACAATACAATAATTAAAATGAAGAACAATGTTAACAAATATAAACTTATTCATATTTCAATGGGAAGTGTGGGCCTGCTTTTGGCTGATGAGATAGGATTGTTGTTGTTGTGTGCTTTCAAGTCATTTCAGACTTAGGTTGACCCTGAGTGAGGGCCGGGTAAATGACCTTGGAGGGCCGTATCCAGCCCTTGGGCCTTAGTTTGAGGACCCTGATGATGATGATGATGGTAGTGGTGGTGGTGGTGATGAAGAAAAAGAAGAAACAAGGTCCATAAGAATAAATATACTTTTTAATATTTTGAAAATGTAGAAATCTGTGATTGCTGTTTTGGCATGATCAGGCTTACTGAGCTGAAACTATCATTATTCAGGTACTACGCAGTTCAATTTAGTTCCTTACAAGTACAGTAATATGCAAAGAATTGTTGTGGTAACAGGTAGTGAACAACCCTCTGTATCCCATCCTAAAAGGGATTTGTATATATGTGAGCTTCACTCATGCAGTCATTAGTCACTAACAGGATGGCAGGCACAGATTGTCACATTAAAGATAAAAGCACCTATTCATGATGTTCAAAGCCTGTTTTTGGGGACTTTTTATCTTACCATAAGTATTTGTTATAATTAGTTTTCTTTTTCAAATATTCAATAAAAAAACCTCATAGTATTATATATGCAGATCAAACAATGACTTTACTTTTCTCGAAGTCGCAAGATTTCTGTCCACAGCACACATAGACAGATTATTCTAATTCTGTAGAGTATTCAGTGAACAATCTTGAATTTAGGCAGCATGTTAGATCATATTGATTATGGGCCTCATTAGGACCATACTAATAGGACATCACTCCAAAGTTCCTTTACTTACTTACTACTTACTTACTTACTTAGGCAAGCCCCGACTTTGGAATGCCCTTCCAAAAGATCTTCGACAGGCCCCTACTTTAGCAGCTTTCAGAAAGAACCTAAAAACTTGGCTGTTCCGATGTGCCTTCTCAGATTAGGAATCCCCCATCCCAAGTCCTAGAAGCACTTTAGTACAATTAATATTTCTGCACACCGCACTATTTTAATCCTACGTTCCTCCTGCCATTCCAGCACTTTTAACCCTGTACCCCTTTGCACTGGCCGGCCCAGTTTTAAGGTGTCTTGATGTATTGTTATTGTTGTTATTTGCTTAATCATTTGATTTGCTTTGTTGTTATTTGCTTAATTATTTGATTTGCTTTGTTTATTGTTGTGCTATGTTTTATTGTATTGTGTTCTGAGGCTTCGGCCTGTGTAAGCCGCATCGAGTCCTCCGGGAGATGCTAGCGGGGTACAAATAAAGTTAATAATAATAATAATAATAATAATAATACTGGCGGTGGATCCGTAGGTGATCTCCATGTTCTCCTGCAGTGAGGGCATTGGTTTCCAGGTGGAAGGTGGTCCTGGTCAGGATTGGCTTGACACACCTTCCTCTTGGCATGTTTCTCTCTTTCGCCCTCCATTTGTGCCTCTTCAAATTCTACAGCACTGCTGCTCACAGCTAACCTCCAGCTGGAGTGCTCAAGGGCCAGGGCTTCCCAGTTCTCAGTGTCTATGCCAGAGTGTTTAAGGTTGGCTTTGAGTCCATCTTTAAATCTCTTTTCCTGCTCACCAATATTCTGTTTTCTATTCTTGAGTTCAGAGTAGAGCAACTGCTTTGGGAGATGGTGGTCGGGCATCCAGACAACGTGGCTGGTCCAGCAGAGTTGATAGTGGAGGACCATCGCTTCAGTGCTGGTGATCTTTGTTTCTTCCAGCATGCTGAAATTTGTCCACTTGTCTTCCCAATAGATATGCAAGATTTTTCGGAGGCAACGCTGATGGAATTGTTCTAGGAGTTGCATGTGATGTCTGTAGATAGTCCACATCTCACAGGTGTATAGCAGAGTTGGGAGAACGATAGCTTTATAAACAAGCACAGTGAAATCCCTATGGATGTCCTGGTCCTCCAACACTCTCTGCTTCATTCGGAAAAATGCTGCACTCACAGAGCTCGGGCGGTGTTGTATTTCAGTGTCAATGTTGACTTTTGTGGAGAGGTGTATATCTTCCCCTTTTTACATTCTAAAGGGGAAGATATAATATGTTTATTTAAATATCTTTAGTCAATTTGCTAATCAAGGCAGTGTACATTTCTTTGGAATAATTTCACATGGTCTCATACAGAAAGGAGAAGAAAACTCTTTTTTTTCTATAGATTTTTCTAAGTTAGTGGTGCAGAAACTTTCTGTAAAATTTCTTATTTACAAGGATCAACCATATGCAAACCTGTTGTCTGAAACTATTGCAGAATCAATAGTGGACTGACACAGTCATGTTGGATAGAAAGGCATGTTTCTTCTGCTCTATATACAATTAAGAAAAAATCAGGTGGCAAGAAAAAACCATGCCAGAAAAATATCTCTTTCTTCATCATAAATCTGTACAGCTAAGAAAGCAGACATAGCAGCTGTGGTTAATGTTAATGACTTTCAATAAATTTAGCTATAGCAATTTAATATAAACCAAGAGAGTAGGGATGAATTAAACCTATTTAATACAATGAAATGCTATCTAATTGAGTGATCATTGAGAATAATTTCGTTAGGCAAGATAAGTTGGGGTTGTGTGTGTGTGTGTGTGTGTTTTTATCCCAGCCTATGTGATTAAGAAACATTGATGCTACAAGAGTTCATGGTCTAAAATAAGGTTAACTTGTTGTATGCACAAATGAAGATTTAGTGCAAATCGAATTGTTTTATGCAGTAATTTCCCTTCCTGTTTCCCATATGAAAGGAGGGTTATGATGACATTTAAAGAAGTATTCCCTCCCCCATGCTACATTTTTCAAAAATGTTGGTACATGGCAAAGAAGGTATGCAGCTGCAGTAAAAACAGTCCTGATGTCAATCCAAATTGGGTTGAGATAATATTTATTTACTTATATCTTAACTTAGTTTCAGATCTAGGACTCCATGTGGTAAAGCACCAATATCCACAATTGTTGGAGATGTGTTGCCATCACACACTCAAGCGACCTACTGCAAAAGAAAATACTTAACCCAAAGCATTGTTGCCAAAATGCTTTCTGTAACAAAAGAATAAACTATATATTTGAGGATAAATTTGGAATCGGCACTCTATCAGATATCTCTATAAATAGGTCATGTTAGTATTGATTTACTGTTTGATCAGTTCATTTGCCCAGTTTGCAATAGTTAAAAAGAAGTCATAATCAGAGAACAGGCAACTGCAGGAAGTGCATCACACTTTTTAAGTTACCAAAAAGAAAATCACCAAATGTGATCTATATAATGCACACTGCATTTGCAATTTAATCTTATGTGTATCCAAGAAAAAGGCCTTTAAACTTTAATGAGAATCATATTGTCGTGAACCAGAAGCCTTAAAGGAGCCAAACACAAGTAAAAGGTCCAAACAACGTTTATTAAAGTAACAAAAATAGCTTAGAAACACTTAACTCAGTGTATCTAGCAAGAAAACAAATTCTGTAGCAAACTGCTATGCAAAAAACGCAACTTGGAGAATAATCCGGATTATACTGAGTATAATCCGGTATAACAAAAAGTTCTAGCAAACTGCTTCAAAATCACAGAGTTCACAAGATACAAGGTAGCAAGGTGGGAGCAAGCAAAAACGTAGTCAGGAAACAGTCCAAAGTCGAGGCACGTCCAAAAGCAGAAGTTAAGTCCAAAACGCGATGTCGTCGTCCAAAAACAGTCCAAAGTCAGCAAGGAAGTAGAAGTTAGCACTTACAGCATTCCAGTCAGTAGAAGCATGGAAACACAGCGATCTGCAGTCCCAGGACCCAAGTCGAGAGTAATGGCAGCAACAAAGTCCCAAGCCTAATACAACACTTTGCCTACTGCAAAGTCCAAAAAGTTTGATACCTTCTTTTATCCTATAACTCATTATCAGATGATGAACCGGTCTCCACCCTGTCTTCATCACTCTCAGGTGCTTTAGCTTCCACAGCTGCTTGCCAACGCCCGTCCCTCCAACTTTTCCAGCGTCTATCAAGACTTAGATCACCCCATGTATTACCAGGTTGCCAGTCTCCCAAAAACCCCTCAAACTCATCACTCGATGTGGGTTGAGTACATATGTCCCTGATTTCCTGCACACGGGTCCAGTCTAGCCCATCCTCCTCTCCGTTATCACTCTCAGTCCCATCACTCCCCGTGAACCCCATGAAGTCTTCTTCCTCAGTTGGAACATTAAGTATTTCATGGATCCGCTTCCTTTCCCTTTCTTCATCTGACTCTTGCTCCCGAGTAACCCATTTCAAGCCTCTACTCCCATCTCCCTCCTCCTCCATCTCAGTCTGTGAAACCTTCAAACGACTCAGTATCTGTAGGTGTCATGAATATCTCCCTAATTCGCTTCCTTTGCTGCTCTTGTTCCAGCACCTGAGCAGCCCTCTTTCCCCTTCTACTACTAGTAGTAGCTTGATCAGCACACTGTACTACAACACATATCTAGTACTCTAACTCGCACATTGCAATTTGAAATGACACCCTGCACATTTGTATCCATGGTGCAATATGTTTTTAAACCCAATACAATTTTTAACCTTACGTATTTACTTATTGTGATATTGGGATTTTTTGTTTACGGTTATTGGTTATATATTATGTTTTGTCTTTTTGATTTCTTGCTATGTATTATTGTGACTTGATTCTGTTGTGAGCTTCCCTGAGTCCTTGTGGAGAGGGCACGGGATATAAATAAAGTTTATTATTCTTATTATTACTAAACTGACTTGGAATTGTCTGAAGAGTGCTGTAAAGATGGATGCAAAATTGCAAATACAATTTTTAATGATCTCGCAAATATTATAGTAATTCTACAAAATGGTAACTACATCTTTATGATCTGAAAGAATTAAAAAAAACCAGCAGAAGTCTCTTTCTACTTAGAGATCATATATGTAACTGAGGGCCCTTCCGCACAGCCCTATATCTCAGAATATTAAGGCAGAAAATCCTACAATATCTGCTTTGAACTGGATTATCTGAGTGTGTACTCAGATAACCCAGTTCAAAGCAGATATTCTGGGATTTTCTGCTTTAATATTCTGGGGTATAGGGCTGTGTGGAAGGGCCCCAAGATAACTAAGATCTCAAACAGGAATCAGACTGACCTTTTTCCAGGCTATTTTTTTAAGTATATGGAATTCACTAACATTTTTTTTAAAATTTGGGAAAGTTAGAAAAAAAAACCACATATACACTTAAAACTATTACAGTAAGCGTAAAGAGATTATTGAGTAGACATCATATCAAGACCATCAAGATTTTATTTAATGTTTAATTTCTATGATTTTTTTTCTTTGCTTGTTTTGCTTGAGAGTTGCAGTTGCTTGAGTTCTAGTTCACTGAGAATCTACTGCATTTGCTGGTATATGTATTTGATTTTTTAAATTTTGCCTTGAGGTACACTTTTTGAAAATAGGTGGGGTATAAATAAAAAGATGAAATGCTGGTGGTAGTGGTGAATATGATGATATTCCCACCCCAAAACTAAACTATTACTGGGCCAAGTAAGAACAGCCAGAAATTTGGGTACATCCCTAGAAGTTCCAAGAAAATGCAATGTAGGTGTGCTGATGACTATTCTAAAGCCTTTGACTGTGTGGATCATAATAAATTGTGGCAAGTTAGTGGGATGGGCATCCCAAGCCACCTTGTCTCTCTCCTGAGGAATCTGTACAAGGACCAAGTAGCAACAGTCAGAACTGACCACGGAACAACAGACTGGTTCAAGATTGGGAAAGGCGTACGGCAAGGCTGCATCCTCTCACCCAACCTTTTTAACTTGTATGCAGAACACATCATGCGATGTGCAGGGCTGGATGAATGCAAAGCTGGGGTGAAAATTGCTGGAAGAAACATTAACAACCTCAGATATGCAGATGACACCACTCTGATGGCCGAAAGCGAGGAGGAGCTGAGGAGCCTTCTAATCAAGGTGAAAGAAGAAAGCGCAAAAGCCGGGTTGCAGCTAAACGTCAAAAAAACCAAGATTATGGCAACAAGAATGATTGACAACTGGAAAATAGAGGGAGAAACAGTGGAGGCCGTGACAGACTTTGTATTTCTAGGTGCAAAGATTACTGCAGATGCAGACTGTAGCCAGGAAATCAGAAGACGCTTACTTCTTGGGAGGAGAGCAATGTCCAGTCTCGATAAAATAGTAAAGAGTAGAGACAGCAGAATGGCAACAAAGATCCGCCTAGTCAAAGCCATGGTATTCCCTGTAGTAACCTACGGATGTGAGAGCTGGACCTTAGGGAAGGCTGAGCGAAGGAAGATCGATGATTTTGAGCTGTGGTGTTGGAGGAAAGTTCTGAGAGTGCCTTGGACTGCGAGAAGATCCAACCAGTCCATCCTCCAGGAAATAAAGCCCGACTGCTCACTGGAGGGAAGGATACTAGAGACAAAGTTGAAGTACTTTGGCCACATCATGAGGAGACAGGAAATCCTAGAGAAGACAATTATGCTGGGGAAAGTGGAAGGCAAAAGGAAGAGGGGCCGACCAAGGGCAAGATGGATGGATGGCATCCTTGAAGTGACTGGACTGACCTTGAGGGAGCCGGGGGTGGTAACGGCCGACAGGGAGCTCTGGCGTGGGCTGGTCCATGAGGTCACGAAGAGTCGGAGACGACTGAACGAATGAACAACAAGGTGTGCTGATGAGTAGAGAAAATAAATATATGATTCAGTCCATCCTACAATGGCATATTTAAGGAACGACTTAAACGATTATTGGTTGCATTTGATTTTTTTGTTTGCTTTTTGTTACAAAAGTTATTTTAAAAGCTCCAAGTTATAAGGTTCATCTGTGAAAATTAATTTCTTTGTCATCTCCAAAACCTTGATGATTTATACATTTTTCTTCTGCAATTCATCTCTTTTGTACTCCAGAGAAGCTACAGTTTTAACAGCAGGGGAACTCTGGATTCTTATTGTTGGTTTTTTTTGTTTGTTTTTTTTTTTTTGGCAGGCTCCCAAAAGAGCTGTGCTGCTCTTGGTGCCAAGAAATTGCTTAGCTCTGTCTTTTTTCCTCCACATTGTTTGCAGATCTCTTCATCTCACATTTTTCAGCCTCCGGGTGAAGTGATGGCTTTGAAGACTTATAAATAGATAAATCTCCCAAATCAACAGAGATGTGAAAAAACAACCTTGTTGTTGTAATGATGAAGATGGTGACGATGATGATCATACTCTGATTTCATGTTTAATATATCTCAGGGAAGAAGCAAAATGATTTCTTCTGGAGACTCTAAAGAGTCACAGTGATAACACAAATACAGGGGCGGCTCAACCATTAAGCAAAGTAAGACTTTGCAGTAGAGTTCATTTTGCCCAGGGGCGCCCTTGAGGTGCTTTTGGGGGGAAATAGAACATGACATATGCGAGTTGTAGTTACTGGGATGTATAGTTCACCTACAATCAAAGAGCATTCTGAACTCCACCAATGATGGAATTGAACCAAATATGGCACACAGAACTCCCATGATGAACAGAAAATATATAACAGTGATTGGTTGGGGGGGGGGCTCCAAAATGCTGTTTGCTTACCGCTGAAAATTACCTAGGGCCGCCTCTGCACGAATAGTAAACACATGATTGGATGTGCATAATATGCATAAGACAGCGGCATAGTTATATAATCACCCTGAATGTGGGGCAGGTAAAAGTAACACCTTAATAAGACACTAGTGAAACTAGCAACCTGTTCACATTTGCTAGGATGATGGAATTCTCATGGGCTAAAATTTGCCTGTAAGACTGGTATAAAGATACTATCTTTGAGAACAGTAAGACAACAACACTGAGAAGTCTTGCATCCAGACTTGTCTTAATCCATGTGAGATATAACATATTAAGCCCAACTCAGTTCAATACAACTCACTTACTTCTCATTGCTTTCAGGACTAGACTCGATGTGTTTTATGCCAGCTCCAACACCAAGAAGTACTAGAAATATGAGGGGTATTTTTTAAGTAAGGTCCGTTGGAACATAAGTACACAACGAAAGTTTATTTCGAAAAAGTAAATTTATTTTCAGAAAGTACATACTTCACTCTATTTTTCGACATAGTTGCCAACTTTGTTCAAACTCTTATCATACCTCTGAACCAATTTTAAAATACCCTCTTCATAAAAACTTGCCGCCTGCTCCGATAACCAAGAGTTCACTTCAACTTAAGCCACCAAATCATCTGTAATCAAAAAAGGGTGACTGGAGCGGCCATCTTTGAACTGTCGTACCCACTTATGCTTTGCTTTCACTCATAACAGTATCACCGTACACTTCACAAATCTGTCGATGAATTTCTGCAGCAGGCAGGTTCCTTGCTGACAAAAACCGTATCACTGAGCGAACCTCACATGCGGCGGGTGAGTTGATAGTCTTAAACATTTTTAAAGCACAGAACTGAACCGTACAGGTTAACTACAGAGTGGAAACTGAGCACAGTTGTTCCCGAGGCATGCCGGTACATGACACATGTGCTCGTTGCGGTATGCGCGTGAACTACTAGTGTCTACAACAAAACGGACCTTACTTTAAAAATACCCCTCGTAGTATGCCAAACTGGGATTAGTCTCAAGGCAACCACTTGATAATGAAACAGTTGTGGATTTGGGGAATCATAATCACAGAGAGAAAAAAAGCTTTCTTTGCTGCACATATTGCCACCTAATAAAAATAATGATGTCCTCTGTATTGTGTCTTGCCATATAGAAGTCGTGTTTTCCACTATCTGCTCTTCAGTTGTTGTCCTTCCCATTCCGATTTCCTGAGTGTGTCAGTATACTAAGGAGCCTGATTATTAATGGGTCAGAGAGGACATACTGAAAACACATGTGAGATTGCAGCTTGTATTTCTGTAATACCACAATTCCCTCCTAAATCAAAGAAAAAATATAATGTAGTCTCAAAACATGGGCCTTCTTCATTTCCAACTTGTGAGTGATTGGCAAAGGAAGCTAAAGTGAAAATAAAAGAAGTAAAGGGATAATTATCTAGTTCTCAGTGAGCTAGAAAAGCTTGGTGATTGAGATAAACAAATTTGCAACAAAAGCTGATATCAGACAAATCCCCGAAGTAATTCAGCCTGTACTATCAGATCCTAGAATTGAATTCAACCTGCCAATGCATAATTTATTTTCAAACTGTTATTACCTGTGGGGAGAGGGGCACCCCAAGATGCTATTAAATGACAAAAACTCAAAAGAAATTCCTCTCTTTTTTACTGCAGTACTGTAATCCTATCTCCCATGCCAAATATTAATTGGTCACACTATTTCTCATTTATTTGAGATATATTTTCACGTCACTAGCTTTTCAAAGAATATAACTTAAGGCTTCATTCCTTATCCAGCAGTAAGGAAGCAAAAGATGTCTTATCTGATAACCACTGCATTATAACAAGTCCATTACAAGTTTGGAATTATTCAGGACACATCTACACTGACATTATAATGCAGCTTGGAACCAGTTTGGGAGGAACCATTTTTACTATGTGGGCAATTAAATGGATAGGTCTGGAACTGATTTGAGTCTAGAAAGGTGGTTACAATGATTATTGAGTCATAGCAGTGAAAATGGTGTTAGACTGCATGAATTCTACAGTGTAGATATACTCTTTGCAGCTGAGGAAACTCATCGAGCCTAGGAGGTTATTTATTTATCGTGTCATCAGCAACCATACCATTGTATTACATTTCTAACAGAACAAAACAAACACACAGATTTTAAAAACCCACAGATTTTGCAAACTTGGTAGTTAGTTAAATGTCCTTTGACCAGTATCTGGCCACTTGGAGTGCCTCTGGTGTTGCTCCATTGTGCATGTGGCAGGGCTCAGGGTGCATTGCAGCAGGTTGTATGTGGTTTGTTCTTCTCCGCACTCGCATGCCGTGGATTTCACCCTGTAGCCCCATTTCTTAAGATTGGCTCTGCATCTCGTGGTGCCAGAGCACAGCCTTCCAAGTCACCCAGTCTTCTGTGCGCCCAGGGGGGAGTCTCTCATCTGGTATCACCCATGGATTGAGGTGCTGGGTTTGGGCCTGCCACTTTTAGACTCTCGCTTGCTGAGGTGTTCCAGCGAGTGTCTCTGTAGATGTAAGAAAACTAGGAGGTGAAGAAAGGGTTACATGGTTTGGTTCGTTTCCCATCTCACCGCTTCCTGGCTTATCACATAGCACAGCTCAACAGGTCTTCCAAAAGGATTTGTGCAATGAATTGTGTGGTAAGACATGGGGCTAGGCAGATTTCCACCTTTCTTAGCAAGATGTGTTTACCATGGGTTTGCCATTGGAGAACCCATTTAGGAGATGTCTATGATAAATTCCTAAGTGTAATGCCATATGTTACATACCCCCAAAGGAGTGGCTAAAACAAATTTATCTTACAACATTGTAAAATGCTGACAGAAAGCTCATTTGAAACCCAAAAGACAAGGGAATTCATGTTTATTAAATACACCTTTGTCATGACTTGAGGTTTAGTTTGGAATGAGATTAGGGATCTTATTTCATGTCCCTTCCCCATTTTAAATATTTCTAATCCATTGAGGGTACGATTTATGATGGAGCTCTTCCCACAACACAGGAGAACTTCCTGTCAGCTCCATCAGGATTTGTTAGGGAAATGTCAGAAACAGTTAAAGGGGCAGGGGGAGAAGGAAGATGGTGAGAGATCATCTTCTGGACTCAGAAACTGAGATATACTAGAGAAAACACCCAAAAGTACATGGGATAAGAGCTGTCAAATTTGCCTGGGCTGAATCATTTAGTGATAGGGAGTAAGGAGCATTCCTGTGAGCAGTTCCCTACCAAGCATTGACATTTCTCTCCCAAGATCCTGCTTCATGACCCTGGCATAGTCACATTTTTTTTATTAATGTAATGATTCAAAATGCCAACATTTCAAAAAATTTTTTTTTGTTTTTTCTGTCTGTAGTAAAGGTAAAGGTAGTCCCCTGACATTAAGTCCAGTCATGTCTGACTCTGGGGTGTGGTGCTCATCTCCATTTCTAAGCCGAAGAGCCAGTGTTGTCCGTAGACAGGCCTGGGCGGTTTCGTTCGTTAATTTTGTAATTCGTTAAATATTCGTTAATTTTAGCAATTACAAAATGATTACAAAACTTATTTTTAAACCCGGAAGTGTTTTTAAATATCGAAACGCATGCGCCAAATATTTTTGTATTTCCGTCCATTTCGGAAATACGTAAGATGGCTAGATGCTTGCTGGGAGCTCCGGGAGCCAATCAGAAGAACCCACGGAGCTGATTGCCCTGTGGGTTCTCCTGATTGGGCGGGCTCAGAGGCCAGAGGGACCCTGCTGCTGGTGGTATCGAAGCCTGCTCCTCCTCCTCCTCCCATCCTCCTCCTTCTCCGCCTCCAGCAGCAGCAGCAGGGTCCCTCTTCCTCCCCGCCCCCACCGAGCGGCGCAGCCTGCTGCTCTTGCCCTGGCTGCTCTTGCCCCGCCCCTGTGGATGGCCCTTCCACTGCCGGCGCGCCCTGTCACTCCAGGCTTGACAGGGAGCCAGGGGCGGGGACAGCTCAGCTGGCCACCACCCCGCCAGTCTCCCTGGTCATGGGGCCTTCCGTTCCTCCCCCCCAATCCTCCGACCCTTTCTCTTCCTCCTCCTCCTCAGGCCGCGCCGCTCGGAGATGCCGAGGGCGAGGGGGGAGGAAGAGGAGGAGGAGCGGCAGGCCCGGTTATCAGGGAGACTGGTGGGGTGGTGGCCAGCTGAGCTGTCCCTGCCCCCGGCTCCATCTCAAGCTTGGAGTGACTGGGCAGCGGCGGCAGGAAGGGGCATCCATGGGGGCGGGGCAAGAGCAGCCGGGGGCGACCTCTCCCGCCGACCTCCTCACTCCACTCCCAGCCACCCACTCCCCGTGAGTATATGGCAGTGGAGAGGGAGGTTTAGGGCAATCTGCACAACTACATGATCCAGAATACCAATGGCAGGGGGATGTACAAAAACAAAAAAAAAAACCCCAGAGTTGATTGGATTATCACAGGGCCCTTCCAGGCAGAACTTATATCCCAGGATCTGATCCCAGGTGTTCAGTTTATCCCAGATTAAAAATTAATAATTAAATTTAAAAAATATTGAAAAAAAGGGCGCCATCTTTACAAAATGTTTTGTAAATATTAACGAAATTTCGTAAATATCGAACTTTTTAAAGGGAAAATTTTGTAATTATTTTAAATATCGAAACAAAAAAAACCCAAATACAAATCGATTTTAGAAACAAATTTTTCCGTTGTTACCCAGGCCTAGTAGACACCTTCAAGGTCATGTGGCTGGCATGACTGCATGGAGCGCCGTTACCTTCCCGCCAGAGCGGTACCTATTGATCTACTCACATTTGCATGTTTTCGAACTGCTAGGTTGGCAGAAGCTAGGGCTGACAGCGGAAGCTCACGCCGCTCCCCGGAATCGAACCTGTGACCTTTCAATCAACAAGCTCAGCAGCTCAGTGCTTTAACCCACTGCGCCACCGGGGGCTCTGTCTGTACTGCTAGGTTTTTCTGTCTGTACTGCTAGGTTTTTTATTCCTGGACTTCTGCAATGGAGAGTACTGAGCCGGGAGAAAAGCCAGTATCCCCAGAGTGCTGTCTCTTTAATTGTTCCTTCACATTGCTTTTTCCTGTCTCTTCCCCATGTAAATATAGGTCAGGAAGGCAGTAACAGGTCAATTTTTGCTTTCTTTAAGCTTTAAGTTCTCCACATTGCAGTACTTTTGTATGAAGACCTGGGGGAGTGTGTGATTGAAAAACAGAAGGAAAGTGGGAGCAATGAGCTTTGGTAAATTCTTTTACCTAAAGAAAAGCTTTGTCATGCAAGAGACTCCCCAACAAAGTCTGCTCTCTCACTACCCAGCCATACAAAGACACAATTGTAATGGATGAATTCAATTGGATTGCTGCAAACACAACACAAGAAACACTTCAAAGGAGCCTCTTTGCTCCCTCCTTCAATCTCTCTCCCTCCCTCCTTCCTTCCCTCCCTCCATTCCTCTTTCTCTCTCTGTCTCTCTCGTTCAGGTTTACAATGTATTGTAATGTAATATAGCTGAGTCATGCACTGCTAATAGGCTTCTATTGGAAATGCTGAGTCATGCATTAACTGTATATAGGGAATCATTTGGGGAATGTGTTCTGGCCTAGTCCAGGTGATTGTGAATGATGTAATCCTGGGTCTGAGTTAAGTCAATGAGTTGGGAACCAATCAGTGATTGCTATGTGTAAATGAATTGTATATAAGGAAGTCATGTACAGTGTATATCTCTCCTTGTGCTGTGATGTTGTTTGTCGAAGGCTATATGTAATTAAAAGAACCTGTCTGCTAAGACAAGATATAACTGTATGCTGTGGTAAGTTTGTAATATCATCTAGACTGGGGGAAAGACAATGGTAAAAGTGACAATGGCCGGGCATGTGCTCAAATGTCTGTAAAAGGGTTCCAGAGTGACTGCAGGCTGTGGGAGCAGTTGACTGAAAATACTGTGCAGGAAGAAGCTACTTGAAAGCGCTGAAGTTGTGCAACTGATCTGCTGCTGAATTGTGAAGTTAATCTCAACAATCTGGTATTCCCAGCATTTTCCCCAAGGTTTTCTTTAAAAAAAAAACAATGAAGTGGATAGGATCTGCACTTGCTGGTGTGATAAATCTTAAAATGGATTATTTTAGGAGAAAATGCAGGAAAGACTAACATGTGATAAGAAATTACAAATGGAAGGATGTGCTTTGTGACACTACAGGACTAAATGTCGCAATAATATGATCTTCCCTTTTCCACATGGGATAAGGTTCTAAGACAATGTCATGTGGTAATAAGTGTTTTTATTAATGTCTAGGAAGCCTCCAACATGGCTTCCTGAGCGGCACATTAAGTAAAGGTAAATAATAATAATAATAATAATAATAATAATAATAATAACAACAACACTTTATTTGTACCCCGCTACCATCTCCCCAAGGGACTCGGTGCTTACATGAGGCCGAGGCCGAATACAACAATACAAGCAAAACAACAACAGTACAAGCAATTAAAATAAAACATAGACAATAAAATATACAACATTATCAATAAGACAACACGCAATTAAAAACAGTGGGAAGGCCAAATGTAAAGTTAAAATGGAAATAATGCTGGGACATGGACGAAAGGTGATAGTGGCATTTGTGGAAGGGCATACGAGCAGATCTAAAAAGTGTAAAGTGCTTTGGAGGACAAAGTGCTATGGGATCATTATTCCGGGAAGGCACACTGGAACAACCACGTCTTCAAGCTCCTCCTAAAGACTGCCAAGGTTGGGGCCTGTCTGATGTCTTTAGGGAGTGAGTTCCAGAGTCGAGGGGCCACCACCTCTCTCTCGTGTAATTGCACCAATTTTCTTTTTGTCAGTGTTGTACTATGAAGAGGCATTCATGTTCATTGGTAAAACACCGCAAAAAAAAAGGAACTGATATAGTTATATGTACAAAAATATCAGTCATCCTCCCCTCAAGGAGTTTATACAAGAAGTATGTTTAGGTATGCATGAGTTTCCCATTGCTCACCAAGAAAATGAGCCAAACTTTTACAACAATTTGGTGGCTTCAGTTAAAATGTTGCAAATAGCATCAGTTTCCACTAGGGATTATGGGAATATGCCAGAGACAACTGAATTTGATTGAATAAAAAAGTGATAAAGTATAAGATGTTAAGTCAAGATTGCAAATGAGACTTGGAAAACTTGGAAAATTCAGGGTTTTCTTTTGTGCTATAGGCATATAAAAGCTAATCAGGTTTTGCTCCAGTATTCACATGAACTTACATTTTCTTTACCAAGAAAAGTATTGACTGAGTTGTGCTTTCAAACTTTGCCCACTGATTATCCAAGTTCTCTAAAATCCCCTAGAATCAATTTCTCTGTGTGAATGGATAGGGATAGGCGGAGCGTATTCATCGCCTCTCCTTGTTATATGGCTGTTTTTATCAGGCCCTTCTGAAGAGATGTTTATCTAGTGTTCTTTCTTGTCCTGAAATGTCACGCTTTGAGAAAAATGCTTTGCTCTGAATGATCGGAACAAATATATTACAAAACAAGTGGCAGTATTTGCAGTGGCATCGTTTAAAATTGCATGGGATTACGTTTAGTTTGTTTTTCTGAGATAAAGCTGCAGTATTAGTTTGCTTTTCCTTCTTTTTTGTGGCTTCTGGTTTTAAGCCAATACTGACACCCCTGGTCCCATCACTAGAGAAGACAAAAACTTCTTTCAGGACTTTTATAGAAGAGCTATTTACAGTGGGAGTCACTTTGGGGTTGTGACTTGGGGGTCACAAAAGTGAGCAGTTATTTTTTATTTATTTATCGTGTCAGGCAACTGAACAGTTGTATTACATTTTTGACAGAACAAACATACAAACATACAAAAGACACACTTTGCAAGTTTGGTAGTTGATTAAATGTCCTTTGACCAGTATCTGGCCACTTGGAGTGCTTCTGGTGTTGCCGCAAGAAGGTCCTCCCTTGTGCATGTGGCAGGGCCCAGGTTGCCTTGCAGCAGGTGGTCTGTAGTTTGTTCTTCTCCACACTCACATGTCGTGGATTCTACTTTGTAGCCCCATTTCTGAAGGATGGCTCTGCATCTCGTGGTGCCAGAGCTCAGTCTGATCAGCACCTTCCAAGTCACCCAACCTTCTGTGTGCCAAGGGGGGAGTCTCTCATTGGGTATCAGCCATTGATTGAGGCTCTGGGTTTGAGCCTGCCACTTTTGGACTCTCGCTTGCTGAGGTGTTCCACCGAGTGTCTCTGTAGATCTTAGAAAACTATTTCTAGATTTAAGTCGTAGGTGTGCTGGCTGATGCCCAAACAAGGGATGAGCTGGAGATGTCTCTGCCTTGGTCCTTTCACTATTGGCTGCTACTTCCCGGCGGATGTCAAGTGGTGCAATACCGGCTAGGCAGTGTAATTTCTCCAGTGTTGTAGGGCGCAGACACCCCGTGATAATGTGGCATGTCTCATCAAGAGCCACATCCACTGTTTTAGTGTGGTGAGATGTGTTCCACACTGGGCATGCGTACTCAGCAGCAGAGTAGAATAGCGCAAGGGCGGATGTCTTCACTGTGTCTGGTTATGATCACCAGGTTGTGCCAGTAAGCTTTCGTATGATATTGTTTCTAGTACCCACTTTTTGCTTGATAGTCAGACAGTGCTTTTTGTAGGTCAGGGCACAGTCCAGAGTGACTCCCAGGTATTTGGGTGCGCTGCAATGCTCCAGTGGGATTCCTTCCCAGGTGATCCTCAGAGCTCGGGATGCTTGTCTGTTCTTGAGATGAAAAGCACATGTCTGTGTTTTAGATGGATTAGGGATCAGCTAATTTTCCCTGTAGTAGGCAGTAAGAGCACCTAGAGCTTTGGAGAGCTTCTGTTCAACCATCTCAAAGCTCCCTGCTTGTGCAGTAATGTCACGATCATCAGCATAGATGAAGCTCTCTGTCCCTTCTGGCAGTGGCTGGTCATTTGTGTAGATGTTGAACATGGATGAGGCAAGCATGCTTCCCTGAGGCAGGCCGTTCATCTGTTTCCGCCATCTGCTTCTCTAGCCCTGGAACTCAACAAAAAAGCTTCTGTTTTGTAGCAGGTTTCCTATGAGGCGGGTGAAGTGGTAGTCCTTTGAGATATTATGCATTTTTCTCAGGAGGAGGCGGTGGTTCACAGTATCATAAGCTGCGGACAGGTCTATGAAGACAGCTCCTGTGATCTGCAGGGAGATTGGTCTATAGCTTTTTGGGTCATTACGGTCTTTGCCTGGCTTCAAGATGGCGATGACTCTTGCTTTCCTCCAGATTTTGGGGATCTGACAGGATGCAGTGAAGTTTTTCATCAGCTCCAGCAGCCAGCACCTTGCTTTTGGACCAAAGTTCTTGATTTGTTCCATCCGTAGGTCATCCAGGCCAGCTGCTTTGCCATTTTTACATTTATTGAGAGCCATGTCCAATTCAGTAGATGTAAAGGGTTCATGAAGGTTGTTGTTCTATTGGCTATTGGTTTCTTTCCTACTTTGGTGGCAAATTTGGGTTTCCCATTCTTCAAGAGTTGGTGAGCTATCTGATCTTCCTTTATGTTGGCATGGGTATTAATTTGTTGGGGTTTCATTGCTCAACCGTCTTAGCAGCCTCCATGCCTTCTGGCTGCTCCTGCCCATGTCGACCTCTGTGATCAGCTTTATCCACTGTTCTTTCTTGGAAAGAAAGTGAGCAGTGAAGCTCCATGAAAATTTTGCCCAAATTTGCACAAATTGAGCTTCTGCTTGAGAAGATGGTGCATTTGTATACTTGTTTGATATACCTATATTCCTGGGGTCACATAAAAAATTTCTCAGGTGCAAAGGGGTCATGAGTGGAAAAAGTGTAAGAAGCCCTGCTTTAGAGTGTCTGCCATCAGACCACCCACTAGAGGTGTGCAAAATGGATGAGATCCAACTAGTCATTCATTTCGGAAATTTGGATGGCCCACACTTCATTTCATAATCATTCAGAGGGTCCTGTTCCAATTCGTAATCTGAATCTTTAAAGCTTTGTAATTGTTTAGCATGGATAGGGAAAATTTTGATGCTCATTTTGCCGTCATTTTTATGGCATACTTGAAGACAACATTTATGATGTTAGTAAAGGTAAAGGTTGTCCCCTGACATTAAGTCCTGTTGTGTCCGGCTCTGGGGGTTGGTGCTCATCTCCATTTCTAAGCTGAAGAGCCGACGTTGTCCATAGACACCTCCAAGGTCATGTGGCTGGCCTGACTGCATGGAGTGTCATTACCTTCCCACTGGAACGGTACCTATTAATCTACTCACATTTGCATGTTTTCAAACTGCTAGGTTGGCAAAAGCCGGGGCTGACAGCGGAAGCTCACGCCGCTGAGGTTTAACCCAGTGCCCACCAGGGACCTGCCAAATTTCAGAACATTTCAGTCATCCACTGATTTTTAGGAATTTTTAAAAGTTTTTACAATTTTTTTTTAAAAAAAACCTTTAAAAGCCATTCCCTTGAATTTCTGCACAATGAGACAACATAAGCAGGGCATTAATTCTGCAAAGTTTCAAAAATATTCATTCACCTACTGATCTTTAGGAACTTTTAAAGGTTTTTAAAGTTTCAATTAAAATATTTTTTTTAAAAAACTACAAATTGTAGCACAATAAGACATCTCAAGCAGGGCAAAAAGCCTGCAAAGTTTCAGAACAACCAGTTTATCCACTGATTTAAAAAAATTCCCATTCCCATGTGATTAACTTAACATGGGCAGCCCCGTTTTCTGACACAAGCAGAATTCTGAGAAATGTAGTTTAGGGTGGGGCTTGAATACTCCGCTACAGAGGTCCTTGCCTTCCCAAACTGCATTTCCCAGAATTCTGCTTGTGCCAGAAGAATGGGGCTGAAGTTTAGGTTTGGATAATTTCAACAGAGGAAGGTTATAGACTGGATATATGAAGGGACAGAACCAAACAGAATGATCAAAAACCTACTATAAGTTTAAGTTTTAAGAAAAGCACAGAAACAAAATGGACCTCCAACAACACACGTTTTAATCTCTCTTTTGCAAACACCACAAAGGCACTAAAGATGCTGAAGGGAGGAGACCAGCTTTGTAAAAAGCCACATGATTGTACTTTTTCTTCTTCTATTTGCCTAACAAGGAGAAATAAAACAGCATGCAGCTGTCCTTATAAATCACATCAGCCCTGCCTCCTCCCACCGAGATAATTATTAGGCTTGGTTGATCCAGCTCATTAATTTCTAATCACGTTAAGAAATCGTAAATAAAATACCTTTAGAAGTGATATCGACGTGTTTTGGCAACCCGGAAGTGTTTTTGCCATATCCAAGCCACGTCCGCCATCTTCCTTACGACTTCCGGCAGTGAATCGTAAATGCTGGGGGCGTGGCCTTCAGGAACAGCTGTTCTTACCCATGCCCACCTCCTTCCTCTTTGCATCGGCGGCTTTGCGAGGTGGGCTTTGCGAGGTGGGCGTGGCTACCTCCCTGGCGACAAGCGGCGATGCGGAAGAGCTGGGCGTAGCCACGCCCACCTCGCAAAGCCCACCTCGCAAAGCCGCTGATGCAAAGAGGAAGGAGGTGGGTGCGTAAGAACAGCTGTTCCTGAAGGCCATGCCCCCAGCGACCTCCAAGGAGCGTTGTGCTTGGCCATGCCCACCTCTCCCTTGCATGGAAGCTTGCCAGGGAAGAGAAGGAAAGATGAGAGATTTTAAAAGTGTTAGTTTTAAAATCTCTCATCTTTCCTTCCCTTCCCTGGCAAGCTTCCATGCAGAAGGGAGAGGTGGGCGTGGCCAAGCACAGCTCTCCTTGGAGGTCGCTGGGGGCAGGCCTCCAAGGAGGGCTGTGCTTGGCCACGCCCACCTCTCCCTTCAGCATGGAAGTTCACGGCAAGGGAAGGAAGGGAAACTGCGAGATTTTAATGGTTCTGGAGGGAGGGAGGGGCACCTTCCATTAACGAAACAAAGGAAGCGATTCGTATTTCCTGGTATTTCCGATCTTTTTTTAAAGAAAATTTCTGAAGTAATTTCAAAATCGAACCGCCAGCACCCTCTATATACAAAACGAGTTTAGAACTATTTTTTTCTTGATCAACCAAGCCTAATAATTATGGATGAGCAAGTAATTGAAAAAGAAAATCTCCAAAACAACTGATGTTTATGAATTTTTCCAAAAGTTTCAGAGGCTGTTGTTTTGATTTGTAAATGTTTTGAGGGTCACTTTTTGATTAGCATTTGCAATTCATATTGATGAATAATATGAATCTCCAAATTATGAAATGGGAGTCTGAAGCTTTCCATACCCCTACCACCCACCAAATACAGACTTTGTATTTCTAGGTGCAAAGATTACTGCAGATGCAGACTGTGGC
The DNA here is from genome assembly GCF_025583915.1 of Anolis sagrei ordinatus. Lineage (NCBI taxonomy): Eukaryota > Metazoa > Chordata > Lepidosauria > Squamata > Anolidae > Anolis > Anolis sagrei. The sequence continues at coordinate 63,329,075 of NW_026847660.1, read as the reverse complement.
CAGGAAATCAGAAGACGCTTACTTCTTGGGAGGAGAGAAATGTCCAATCTCGATAAAATAGTAAAGAGTAGAGACATCACTGGCAACAAAGATCCGCCTAGTCAAAGCCATGGTATTCCCTGTAGTAACCTACGGATGTGAGAGCTGGACCTTAGGGAAGGCTGAGCGAAGGAAGATAGATGCTTTTGAACTGTGGTGTTGGAGGAAAGTTCTGAGAGTGCCTTGGACTGCGAGAAGATCCAACCAGTCCAGCCTCCAGGAAATAAAGCCCGACTGCTCACTGGAGGGAAGGATACTAGAGACAAAGTTGAAGTACTTTGGCCACATCATGAGGAGACAGCAAAGCCTAGAGAAGACAATTATGCTGGGGAAAGTGGAAGGTAAAAGGAAGAGGGGCTGACCAAGATGGATTGATGGCATCCTTGAAGTGACTGGACTGACCTTGAAGGAGCTGGGGATGGTGGCGACCGACAGGGAGCTCTGGCGTGGGCTGGTCCATGAGGTCATGAAGAGTCAGAGACGACTGAACGAATGAACAACAACCACCCACCACTGCCAGGGCACCTGACTTTCCTTGATCTGCCTCAAGATATCTGATGGGCCCTTGGACAAAGGAAGGCAATGTTAGGTCTGAAGCATGCATGACTGGGCTGTTCATGATTATGCAATAGCTCACTTTCCCCAAACCTTGCTGAAAACCAAAATGTATCACAAAGAATGGATTACTGTACAAAAACAAGTCAGTAATTTAATCAAAGTGAATGGAATGATATACAAGAAATTAAAACTGCAACAATTTGAAGTACACAGGACTTCATTCAGGAGCACTTTTTAATTTACTTTTTAATTTTATGTATTTTAATTAATAGAGCACTCCTAATGTGTCAATTCAGCTTTAGAAAATAGACCCAGTAATTCTGAATTAACATTGCATGAGAGGGGAAGGAGTTGATGGAGAAGCATCTCTCTGAGGCAGAAAAGAAGCTGAAAAGATGTCTAAAGACATGTCTGGAACACTAACGTGGGGTTACCTTTGAAGACTGCCCAGAAGCTGCAGCAAGTCCAACGCGCGGCAGCCAGATTACTAACGGGGGCTGGGTACAGGGAGCGATATCCACTTATATGTCACGTCCCTTATTGACTTGGCATCGTGGCCTCCAATGGCTGCCATTATGGGCCTTCCAGCCATCTCAATTCCACAGTGCTCGAGCTGCGGTGGACCTAGTAATCGCCCTAATCGCTCTCCCGGTCCCTGTCTTACCTCGCTCGTCCGAGTATCACGTATCTCGTCCCCTACTAAGCCTCACGTTTGACCTGCATGTTAATGATTCCGATCTGCAATGGGCGTCTGCTACGCCGTGCCCATCCCGCGCCTATTCGCAGTGGACGCCTGGCTTGTGACAGAGGACGGGTACCCTCGGTCGTGCTCTGGGGCTCCATTCGTCCCGACTCTCTGTGAACATCATCACCCTTCTGTGATGGGCCGAACCGCCCGCATCCGCCTTTACTTTATGGACAACGGGTGCAAACATGTGTGCTGTGGAGTCCAGGGGCCTTGCGATATATTGTAGACGACTTATGCTATGAGTGGAGCCCGGGATATCAGTTGGTTTGTATAAGCCGTATACTTATTAGGCTCGATCATGCACGACGTAGTGTGTTATTAGATGGAAGTGCTAGAAGCTGGGTTGTGGTAAGTGTGTGTGCATATAATAACATTATATTTAATGAGGGGAGTTGTTGTGTTAGTGGCTCTGGACATCCGGCTGCTCAGATGCCGCATGAGGTGAGAAGCTCGGTATACAAAACTGTGAAATAAATAAATAAACATCCTCTGACTTTGGAGATCTGAAAGAAATGGGCAGAAAGCAGCAAAGTCAGAGCAAGGAAGCTATTCACATCGTTGGAATGTGAGAAGTAGCCCTTTTACCACCAGATTGATGAGGGACAGAACAGGGTGAAGTGGTTAAAAAGCACATAATAGATACAATTTATCAGATGGCTTCCATTTGTCACAGGGTTATTACCAGCACAACTGTAATATATGTATGTTCTGCTCACACCATCGTCAGGCCACCTCACCTAAGCCTCTTTCGGAAGTTACAAGCACCAGTATTTTAAGCAAGGATAAATTATCTATTGCCTCAAGAAGCAACAAAAAACAACACTCATAAGTCACTTTGAGCTGCCAAATCTCCTCTGAGATTGACTCCAACTGCAAGAGGGGGCTTTGAAGGGCTAAATAATATGCTAAAGAAGCCCACAATAGAACTGCTCTCTCCTTCCTATGGCACTGCCATCCTAGTAAACAATATTTATGTGGTTATTTATGTTTCCAAAAGTGTGTATGCTACCATCATTATTACATACCAGGTTCAGCAGCTAAACACAATTGATATCAATAGTAAATGCCAAGAATATATCAGTACCAAAAAAGAACAGAGCAAATGTATGATTTTAAAAAGCCAGATAAGGAAAGCAGATAAAACATTAAATAAAGCTCACAAAAGCACCCTCTGATGTCTGGATTTAGATATGAAGGTATTTACCATTTGCAAATCAACATCAAAAAGGGCTCCAGCTGAACTTCCCAAGGCAAAGAACACCATAGTTGAAGTATGAGCACTTTTTAAAATAGCTTTGTTTTCTAGTTGGGAATCTGGCGATCCAAACTCTTTATTGCCTGGGCCCTTCTGAGGGCTTACTTACTTACTTACTTAGGCGATCCCTCATTGGACGAGTAAGATGGTCTTCCTTGATGACTATTTTTGTGGGTTTGTAAGACGCTGTGGAGCCCTATTCTTGACCCGCATCTTCTCCCACAGTGAAGGCATTGGTTTCCAGGTGGAAGGCGGTCCCGGTCGGGGTTGGCTTGACACGCCTTCCTCCTGGCACGTTTCTCTCTTTCACCCTCCACTCGTGCCTCCTTGAATTCTGCAGCACTGCTGGTCACAGCTGACCTCCAGCTGGAGCGGTCAAGGGCCAGGGCTTCCCAGTTCTCAGTGTCTATGCCAGAGATTTTAAGATTGGCTTTAAGGCCATCTTTAAATCTCTTTTCCTGTCCACCAACATTCCGTTTTCCGTTCTTAAGTTCAGAGTAGAGCAACTGCTTTGGGAGACGGTGGTCAGGCATCTGGACAACGTGGCCAGTCCAGCAGAGTTGATGACAGAGGACCATCGCTTCAATGCTGGTGGTCTTTGCTTCTTCCAGCACACTGACATTTGTCCACTTGTCTTCCCAAGAGATTTGCAGGATTTTCCGGAGGCAGCGCTGATGGAATCGTTCCAGGAGTTGCATGTGACGTCTGTAGACAGTCCACATTTCGCAGGCATAGAGCAGGGTTGGGAGGACAATAGCTTTATAGACAAGCACCTTGGTATCCCTACAGATGTCCCGGTCCTCAAACACTCTCTGCTTCATTCAGGAAAATGCTGCACTCGCAGAGCTCAGGCGGTGTTGTATTTCGGTGTCGATGTTGACTTTGGTGGAGAGGTGGCTGCCAAGGTAGCGGAAATGGTCAACATTTTCTAATGTTACACCATTAAGCTGTATCTCTGGCATTGGGGAGGGATGGCTGGTGACTGCTGGAACAGCACTTTGGTTTTCTCGATGTTCAGTGACAGGCCAAGCTTCTGCGAAGGTGTTTAGAGTGGCTTGTAGATCTTCTGCATGCACACAGACGACATTGTCATCAGCATGAGTCATGTTAGAGTTGTTTGATGGGAGCCAGCAGGCTCCGTGGGTGACCTTGGCTTAACCAGTACATGTCGCCGATTTTAGCCCCATGTGAAGAGATTCTTGAAGGAAAAATGCACAAGATGCCTTTGAGGAAGAGGTCACTTCCCAAACACAGTAAGCACACACTTGAGGAAAAGTGATGCATAGAAGTTGAAGGACCAGGAATCATTCTGTGTTTGGAATTGCAGAAGCAATTCAAAACTGTCTTTAGCATCAGTAATGGTGCAGAACAGCAAGGTGTGTAATAGGGAATTCCTCAGGGAATGTGCGGGTTCCCCTGGAGAAGTCAGAACATGAAATGTATCCTGTCAAATCTCCAAAGAGTTGTGATAATAGGAAGTGGGCTGTTGAGAGAAACCGAAGCAGTGGTTTGCAGTTCTGACAATTTTATTTATTTTATTTATTACAGGTACTTTTACCCCGCCCTTCTCAACCCCCGAGGGAGGACTCAGGGCGGCTTACAAAAAAGGCACAATTCGATGCCTATATACTTTACACAAAATATACAAAACCAAAGTTAAAAACAGTTATCACAATTAAAACAATCCACAACTAGTACATAACACATCATATAAAAATCATATAAAACTATTCTCGTGCTCAGTGTTCCGTCTTTCAGAGTTCCATAGTTCTAATCCATTAATCATTTCCTAATCATCGTCAAAGTTCTTTCTTCATCTGCCTGATTGTCCGAATGCCTGGTCCCAAATCCATGTTTTCAGTTTTTTCCTGAAGGAAAGGAGCGATGTTGCAGATCTATTTTCCCCGGGGAGTGAATTCCACAGGTGAGGGGCCACCACCGAGAAGGCCCTGCTCCTCGTCCTCGCCTACCTCACTTGTGATAGAGGCGGGGTCGAGAGCAGGGCCTCCCCGGAAAATCTTAGACTCTGGGGTGGGACGTAAAGGGAGATCCATTCGGACAGATACACTGGGCCGGAACCGTATAGGGTTTTGTAGGTGAAAACCAGCACTTTGAATTGTGCTCGGAACTGGATCGGCAGCCAGTGGAGCTGACACAACAGGGGGGTGGTATGCTCCCTGTATGACGCCCCGGTGAGCAATCTGGCTGCCTCCCACTGGACTAGTTGGAGTTTCCGGTCTTCAAAGGCAACCCCACGTAAAGTGCGTTGCAGTAATCTAATCGGGATGTAATAAGAACGTGGACCACCGTGGCCAGATCCGACTTCTTGTGCAATGATTTGCACAAAGTTGTGGCAAGGAAGCACAATGCACAAAGTGAAGATGAAGAAGAAGAATTTCCTTCATACTGTACTCATTCCAGCCTCCCTCCCTCTCTTGCTCCCTCTCCCTCTCTCCCTTTGTGAAGCCAAACATATCAGGAATAAAAACCACACGAAATCAACTAACCCAAAGTTCCTCAAAATGGACAAGAACAAAGCAGACAGCAATCTCCCAAAATGGACAAGAGCACGGAGCACAGAGGCACGATGCACGAGATGCTGAGGCTGCTCCCTTGAAGCCTAAAGCCCTATACTCTGGCACTAGTGCTACCTCTGGTGTCAGCACTTAACTCAAAATGCTGCTCTTATGTCAAAGCAAAATCCAGTCTGAGCTAAGGCTCTTAACTCAAAATACTCTTACATTGGGATGCAATGTATATGGATAGGTTATAGGCTCATGCACCCCGTGATGCTTTAAATCCCCCTTCCATGTACTCTTTGAACATTTGAAAGGGGCTCGGGTAAAATCTGGACCACCATTTCCCATTCTTTTAAAAATTAACAGGGGGCTCATTTCAGCTATTTATGCCATGCTTTAATAGACATTAAAATGTCTACTGAGTGGAAAAACAAAATCAAAGTTTGGCATCTTTAAAGCATAATGCAGCTAAGAGCTAATTTGCTTTGGATTCCCTTGCTACATTTAATTTAATTTATTGGAAGCAAATTAATATGGTATGATCAAATAATTTTTAAAATGGAAATGGAAGCCAATGAACAAAATAAATCAATAGAGGTTAGTAAAAAGTGGTTGATTGCCATAGTTCATAGGATAATTCCCATTTTAATTACATTAATCCTAATTGTTAGCTTAGAGATAATGGAAAACACATCTATCACTTTGTAACAGAGGAATAAGAAATAAGTTATGGAGGGGAAACAGATGGAAATGTAACTATTGAGTTCAAATTCAATGTCATGCTTGTTTTAAGACTATGAGTAATTAGCAATAAATGTCTCTAAGTGAAGGTTTTAGAAACGTGTATATAAAGTTTGTTGGAGCTTTTGTTTTTATAACTTTATCTAGGTATTGCACATGTTGGGTATACAGAAGTGAACTGTAGAATAATTTCCAGTGGAGGCTCAAAGTAAAATAAGCACGGAAAGCTGACAAATAAACATTCAGTAACATTTCTTTTTTTATTATTATATAGATTTTTATTTGCAAATTTTCTATGTACATCATTAAAATTGGGGAGGGGTGGGGGTAGGGGCAGAGTGTGGGGGGGGGAAGGTTTGGTTTAGGGGATGGGGGGGAGAGGGAAGAGGTGAGTGGGGAGGGGGTTTAGGGAAGGGTCATGGTGAAGGGAGAGGGGGTATATCTTCTTCCGTTCCTCTTCTGTGTGGGATTTTCTGTTTATTTTCTTCCTTCTTACGTTACGTTACTTCTTTGGGACTTCTTCGGAAGGTGGGTTTAAAGGGTTTTTCTTTAAATCCTTTACTATTCTTCTGACTCTATTTCTTTAGATTAGTACCTTTACTTTGTTTTCTTTCAGCCATATCCTCACTGATGTCCAGTTCTTGGTTTGTTTTATATTTTAGCTAATAAAAATGTTAGTTTGTCCATGTTCATATATCAAGTAATTTCCTTATCCATTCTTCTTTGGAGGGTCTTATTTTCTGTTTCCATACTCTTGCGTAGCTCAGTCGTGCTGCCGTGGTGATATACACAAAAAATTTATCCTCGTTTATACTCCACTGGGTGCTTATAAAGCTCAGCAGATAGTGTTCTGGTTTGAATAGGATCTTATTTGTCAATACTTTCTGACACATGGCGTGGATTTCCTTCCAAAATGCCTTGGCTGTCTCGCAGTACCACCATGTGTGTATAAAGGTCCCTTTATGTTTCCCACACTTCCAGCATCTGTCGCTGAGATTTCTGTTGAATTTTGCTATTTTTTCCGGAGTCATATGCCACTGGTGAAACATCTTTATTATATTTCCTTTGAAGTCATATGCGTACATATAGTTTAGTTTTTTGGTCCACAGTGTCTCCCATTCCTCTAAGAGAACAGTTCTTTTTAGGTCTCTGGCCCATTTTATCATGCAGTTTTTTATTTGTTCTCTTTCTGTATTCCATAGCAGTAGCTGTTGATAGATCTTTGTTATTACTTTCTTTCTGCTTTCGAAAATTTTCTGCCATAGTGATTTTTTCTCTTCAAAACCCAGGCTTGAATCTTTTTTGAAGTATTCCTTTATCTGAAGGTAGTGTAGCCAAGATATGTTCGGGAAATTCAATCTTAGTTCTTCTTGCATTTTCAGTTTTACTTCTCTTTGTTCTCTTTTCAAGAGGTCTCTATAGGATAGCCATTCACTCCAGCCTAGTTCACGTCTATGGCACACCTCCAAAGGAGATACCCATTGGGGGATTTTGCTATGTATCCTTTGTTTATATTTATTCCAAAGTCTCAGCAACGCTGAATGGACAAAGTAGTTTCCAAAATTCCTTTCTATGGATTTTTTCCCATACCACAAATACCTGTGCCATCCTGCCATTAGAATTCGTGTCCTTCTAATGTTAGTAGTCTTCTATTTTTCAATAATATCCATTCCATCAACCATTCTAGTCCACTGACCTCAAAATATAATCCCAGGTCGGGCAGTCCCAGGCCTCCTCTTCTTCTTTCATCTATTAGATTAGTGTGGCTAATCCTCGGCTTTTTGTTGTTCCATATGAATTTAGCTATGTCTCTGTTCCAGTTTTTGTATATTTGTCCTTTCCTGACTATTGGAAGGTTCTGAAAAAGATATAACATCCTGGGAAGTATGTTGGTCTTTATAACCGAAATCCTGCCCAATAGTGACAGGTTTAGGGTTTTCCAATTCTTCAGATCTTTTTTGATCTCCTTCAACATTCAGTAACATTTCTAACACAATCAAGTGTAGCGATATCAGAAACATGTGACTCCTTCTCTTATGAAATACTTTTATGGAGTCCATCACTGTTCTGAGAAGGCTGGGATGTTAAATCATGACAGAACCCACATGAACAGAGAGGGTTCCCTACCGCAGAGGTTCTTTCCCAACATGAGGAAGATGGTAGCACAAGTGACCATGGTGATCACTATCTTAATCATCGCCACTTCATGGAACTGGAAGTGTGTGAGAGAGGAATGCCAAAATAGGGATGCTGCTATAAGAGTTTTCTGGAAAACTTTCCATACACTGCCAATCTAAAATGCTATATGTCTCTCTTTAGCCTTGATTTCTCAGGTTCAGAAGAGCCCTGGAAAGTAGGTTGATTTATTGCATCCTGCCACAACTAGTGTTTCTGAGAATCATAATAGGCTTTATGAGTGCTTCATAAAGGCAACAACACAACCTCCACATATATCAGCAATACACTCCAAAGATCCTTGACCCACTACATCAATGTTTGTTTGTTTCCCTGCTTTATGTACAAAACCTTTTCTAAAAATTATTCTAATACAATTCATAGCTGTATACCTAGTGTGAGGGCTATCAAAATGATCCTGTTATAATTGCTCTATTCCTATGCTACTGTATGTTCTGCCCAACCGATCCTCTAACTCAGGGGTCCACAAACTTTTTAAACAGAGGCCCAGGTCACAGTCCCTCAAACTGTTGGAGGGCCGGATTATAATTTGGGAAAAAAATGAATGAATTCCTATGCACACTGCACATATCCTATTTGTAGTGCAAAAAAAACACTTAAAACAGTACAATAATTAAAATGAAGAACAATTTTAACAAATATAAATTTATGAGCATTTCAATGGGAATTGTGGGCCTGCTTTTGACTGATGAGATAGGATTGTTGTTATTGTTGTGTGCTTTCAAGTCATTTCAGACTTAGGTTGACCCTGAGCGAGGGCCGGGTAAATGACCTTGGGGGGCCGTATCCGGCCCCTGGGCCTTAGTTTGAGGACCCCGGCTCTAACTTGTTTGTGCATTAATAATAATAATAATAATAATAATAATAATAATAATAAACCTTTATTTATTCCCCACTACCATCTCCCGCAGGACTCGGTGCGGCTTACAAGAGGCCGAGCCCAAATACATCAATAAAACAACAATGACAACAATTCAACAATAAATAAACTCATAAACAAAGCAAAAACAATAACAATAATTTCATGACGCATTAAAAACCAGAGGCAGGGCCAAATGTAATGGTTAAAATTTTTTAAAGTGCTGGGCATGTTCAAGTGAAATAGGATAGATATTTTAGGGAATAGGTGGGCGTGCAGACAATCCTAAATCTCTCATAAAGTGCATTTGGGACACATTGCTTGGATTTCCGTATTCTGGGAAGGCACGCTGGAACATCCATTTTTTCAAGCTCCTTCTAAAGACTGCTAGTGATGGGGCATGCCTGATGTCCTTGGGGACGGAGTTCCAGAGTCGAGGGGGCACCACCGAGAAAGCCCTGTCCCTTGTCCCCACCAATTGTGCTTGCGACGCAGGTGGGATCGCGAGCAGGGCATTTCCAGATGATCAAAGAGATCGTGTGGGTTCATATACAGAAATGCGGTCACGCAGGCAGACAGGTCCCAAACCCGTGCATTGGTCCCAAACCTGTGCATTGGTCTCCTCCCCCAAAAAAATGAGATTAGAGATATCTCTGATGTTGCTTATGATACTTGTTTATTATTGTTTATGATGATGCTGTTCTTATGTTGTTTTAGTATTTTATTGTTCTGTTTTTAATTGTATGATTCCTTGGGCTTGGCCCCATGTAAGCCACCCGAGTCCCTTCAGGAAGATGGAGACGGGGTAGAAAAATAAAGTTCTTCTTCACCCACAAAAATCCTTGATAGTCAAAAATGTAGAGCATTACTTTAATATCAGCAAAAAAGAAAAATAAACATTATAGCAGTTTTTGTCACTACCAGTATTATGTCTTTTGTATTTATTTATTTATTTGCTTCACTTTTATACCGCTATTTCAGCCTTTAGCAGGCGACTCAATGCGGTACACAGTGCAGTTAAAACACAATAGTACAAAAAACCGGAATGACAAAGTCGCTCCACCAACAATTAACATCAGACACACAACCCACAAACAACATATACAACGCTGTTGAAGCCTTATTGCCCATCCAAAATTGAGATCCCATCTACACTACCATATTACCCAGTTTGCAACTGCATTTAATGGCCGGTATAGACTCATATAATGCAATTCAATGTATGCAGACTCATATAATGCAGTTTAATGCAATTAAACCATTCTATCAGTCTACTCTGACCATAAATCACCAAAAAAAATCATGCATTACACCTGTGATAGCGCACGGTGGTGCATAACTAGACATCATCATTTCTACTACTACAAATTTATATAATGCAATGAAATTGAATTGACAGTCCAGTTAACTTCTAGATATGGATATAAGAAAAGAGTGTCCTTTCTTCATCGCAGGCAGCAGGTCTCGGTTTGGTCCTGGTCTCAAAGATAAATGTGGGCCATGTCCATAACACTTTAACATGAGCAGACCAACTCATTCATTTCAAAAGTGCTAATAAATAAAATATAAGAAGAGCCCTGCTGAAACAGGTTGGTCAAGACATAGAATCCAGTTCAATACAATTAATCTGCATTTTGATACTGGATTATAAGGCAGTGTGGATCCAGACTCAAACTGAATGTCGTGAACCAGATGCCTCAAAAGAGCCAGACACATAGTAAAAGGTCCAAACAAGTTTATTAACACAACAAAAATAGCTTAGAAACACTTAGCTCAGTGTTCCTAGCAATAACTAAAAGTCTGCAGCAACTGCTGTGCATAAAACGTAACTTAGCGGATAATCGGATTATACTGGAATATAATCCGGGATAACAAAAAGTTCTAGCAAACTGCTTAAAAATCACAGAGTTCAATAAGCATAAGGGAACAAGGTGGAAGCAAGCAAAATCGTTGTCAAAAAACAGTCCCAAGTCAAAGCACATCCAGAAGCAGAAGATAAAGTCCAGGAAGTGAAGTCATCATCCAAAAACAATCCGAAGTCAAAATGGGAGTTGAAGTAAGCACTTACGAGATTCCAGTCTGTAGAAGTACAGTAACACAGGACCCAAGTCAAGAGTAATGGCAGCAACAAAGTCCCAAGCACGAATACAACACTTTGCCTACTGCAAAGTCCCCAATGTTTGATACCTTCTTTTATCCTATAACTCATTATCAGATGATGAACTGCTCTCCACCCTGTCTTCATCACTCTCAGCTGCCTTAGCTTCCACAGCTGCTCACCACCGCCTGTCCCTCCAACTTTTCCAGCGTCTATCAAGACTTAGATCACCCCATGTATTACCAGGTTGCCAATCTCCAGAAAACCCTTCAAACTCATCACTAGATGTTGGTTGTGTACATATGTCCCTGATCTCTTGCACACAGGTCCAATCCAGCCTATCCTCCTCTCCGTTATCACTCCCAGTCCCATCACTCCTCATGAATCCCATAAAGTCTTCCTCCTCAGTTGGAGCATTAAGTATTTCACGGATCCACTTCCTTTCCCCTTCTTCATCTGACTCTTGCTCCCGAGTAACCCACTTCAAACCTCTACTCCCGTCTCCCTCCTCCATTTCAGAATCTGAGAAACCTTCGAACGAATCAATATCTGTTGGTGTCATGAATATCTCCCTAATTCGTTTCCTTTGCTGCTCTTGTTCCAACACCTGAGCAGCCCTCTTACGCCTTCTACTACCAGTTGTAGTTTGACCAGCACACTCTACTACAACACTGAAAGCTTACCTAGTTTGGCATTATATTCATATTCACTATTCTGCCTCAATGCTTAAATAGAGATGAGAAATAAATAAATACAAATTAGCATTCATTTTCATATTAGTACCATACCAGTCAACCAGTAACCCATAGGATGCACACCTTCAGGATAAAATCAATCTCTCATGCTCCCCAGTAATTGATATATAGAGAAGCACGCTGTGTCTACTACTGGAGGATCGCTATTGATGGCCTCTACCCCCTTTTTTCAAACATCAATCCAAACAAAGAATCTGTCATATCTTAAATGAATGGTTCAGTCTTTGCATGCAGTATAGTTCCATTATGTACTGAATAACTGTACCATAAAGAAATTTCTAGATAAGAACAAGAATCCCTTTTAAATTAAACTAATCAAAGATTAATAGTTCAAGAATGCCATTATGTTTGGTAGCTACCATATATAAAATAAAACCAACAGCTGTGAAACATAATTAAATTAAGTGAACTATGAATGAACAATAGGAAGCTCTTTCTAGCAATCATGGAATTCCATCACTAAAACACAATGGTGCTGCTAGTAATTAAAAGTTCGACAACTATGAGCATTGTGCTTTGAAATTTCTTTCTTCACAGACCTGCTATTTTACCTCCTTGGGGTGATTCTTCCATCTTAGTACAAGCCCAAGTGCTGAGGTATTTCATTAAGTACTTAAACTTCCAGCATCTGCTGTGTATACATCGCCCACCTGTGAATCTCTGTATAAATTATATTAATCTTTAGTAACTGCTTTAGAAGGTTTACTATGGAGAGGACAAGTGAATTACTTGGAGAAAACTATAAAATAAATCTTGGAGAACATTATAAGTAAATGAAGGTTAAGGAAAAAAACTGCTAGACGTAGTGAAACAGTGAGCAGAGTATGGCCTACAAGCCATCTGTGTCCTCCACAGTCATAATGAACACCTTTACACCAGCTTTTAACTTGCTAAACCATCTAATTTGTGTTTATTTATTTCAATCTTTTATTATTTTAAGCTATTATTTTCTGCTTGAAATGATTTCATGCATGTGCCACCCTGTCTGTGGTATATTCATCCATTTTTAAGCTTAATGCCCAATAATAGTACAAAACATCCTGAATATATATATATATATATATATATATATATATATATATATATTGTTTAGAGAACTTGGGGTTAGTGCAATAACTTTGTGGATCATGGATAATCAACCAACACATTCAAACTCTGAACTTTCCAACATATGTGAACTGCTAGGCCAGACAATGTGTCTCATTTTTCAACATTTAGAGACCCTAAATAAGAAATTAGATAATCTGTTCACAGGTATATCTTTAATGGTAGCTGACGCAGTGAGGAAGTGATATGAACACAATGAAGGGGAGGTAGAAAGTTCATACCAAACAACTGGGGGTCAGACATTGGGTGGGGAGGGGGAGGTTTCCTACTTAACTGGAGGGAGGAGGGAGGGGCAAAATGATAACAATTTGAGGGAATGGGAGGGTGGAAAATTACAGGGCAGAGAGATAACAACGCCAATATCTTGCACTTGCTACTCACCTTTGGAGATTCTAACACTCCCAGGGATATTTTTACGTGCAGACCAACCCTTCATGACTGGGAGATTCAAGTGAGATCCAGTCACCTGCCCACTATTAGAGAGACTTGTAGCAGGGCCCCAATTTGAGAAATCCCCAGACAGCTCCCAGAGGCCCTTTGTCTTCAATCCATTGGCCCACAGCATGGAAGTAAACTTCCATTTAAGGTTTTCCACTCCATCAAAATTCAGCCAAAAAGAGCCACAAGTCCCATCCATAGAATGACCCTTCTTGATCTCAAGGGAATCCATCAGTCTATCTATAGAGGAAGCCACCCTTGAGATCTCCTCCAGGAGAATGCCCTCCCTGAAACTGAATGCTGACAGTTGACTGCCAGCCCCTTTAAGTCCACTGGGTGATGTCCTGAAAGCGGAGGTCCACCATTGAGGTCATGCTGGGTAGACGTAGATGCTTTCAAACATGCCATCCCAGGTTGAAGTGCAAAAAAATATTTGAGACCCTGAGGAAAGATAGGTCAGAGTGCCACCATGACTGACCCTCCGGACTTAAGGTCCTGCTGTAAAATGCTAGGTCTGTAAATGGTAAAACAGCAGCCATCCAGGATCTGATCCTGGATGAACAAGTGGACCTAGCTTGCATCACCAAGATCTGGCTAGATGAGCTGGGGGGGGGGTCAACCTTACCATGCTCTGTCTACCTGGTTTTGGGGTGCATCAGCAGGCCAGACCCGAGGGGCAGGGAGGAGGGGTTGTGGTGGTCTATCATGAGTCCATCTCCCTGGTCAGGTGCCCTGTGACGCAATGTTCTGGGTTTGAGTGCATCCATCTGAAAGTGGGTAACCAGGACAGTTTGGGGATTCTGCTGGTGTACCGTCCACCCTGCTGCACAGCAGTCTCTCTGCCAGAGCTGGTGGGAGTGGTTTCCGACCTGGCATTGGAATCCCAGTGGCTAATAGTTGGTTTCATCCTTCCTTCTCTCTTTCTTTCCTTTCCTTCCCCTTTCTCTACTTCTTCCTTTGTCTCCTTTCTTCCCTCCCTGTTTCCTTCCTTCTTTCACTTTTTATTTCCTACACTGCCATATAATCCAGTCCTAAGTAGATAATCTGGATTTTACATGGCAGTCTGGAAGGGGTGACTTTGAATGCATCTACACTGTAGATTTAATAAAGGAGCAGGAAGCTGGTGAGGGGAGGAGAAAAAGGAAGGAAAGAAAGGGAGGAAGGGAAAGGAGGGAAGGAAAGGGAGAGAGGGAGGAAGGGAGGAGTGAAGGAGAAAAGGAAAGGAAGGGAGGAAGGAGGGAAGGGAAGAGGAAGGGAAAGAAAAAGAAGGAGAAGGAAGGGAAGTAGGGAAAGGAAGGAAGAGAAGGAAGAAGGGCGTTGGACTGGATGGTCTTTAGGGCTCCCTTCCAACTGGTTGGGCATCTGTTGTGAGGGCTTTGATGGTGTCTTCCTTTACTGCCAAATGAGGTTGGACTGGATGGTCTTTGGGGCTCCTTTCGAAGCAATGTCAGTGTCCCTATTACCCCCATCATGGAACCTTTCTCCTTCCCTTGTACTGTGGGAGTGCGTGTGTGGGGGAGATAGAGAGTCAGAATGTGTGCACAGAGTGTGGCCTGCCTCCCTCTTTTTTCCTTTCCCCCCTCTCTCTCCTCCCCTCCTCCTTCTCCTCAGCCTCTGCCCTTTGATCCTTTGCCTCAGTGTTAGTTAGGGGTCAAGAGACATGCAGGGAGCAGCTGCCATTGCCGCCGTGCTGCTGCTTCAGAACCCTCATTCTGTGTCCTCAGCGGGAGGGGGCAGGGGAGGTGTGTTGTCTTCTTCCTTTTGAATTTAAAGGTGTTTTTTGTGGGGGTCAGTGATGGTCACTCCTTGGATTGTGAGGAGTTTTGTTGCCAAATTTTGGGTCATTTGGCCCCATAGTTTTTTTTGTTTTGAAGGTATTCATTATGCACAGAGCATTTTTATATATATAAATTGTTCCCCACTCTCAAAAGAAAATAGCTTGTCAGTGCTGGAAATAAGCAATGGATGAACATTTTCTGTCAGTTTACTGTTTTAAGCACTGC
The DNA here is from genome assembly GCF_025583915.1 of Anolis sagrei ordinatus. Classification (NCBI taxonomy): domain Eukaryota; kingdom Metazoa; phylum Chordata; class Lepidosauria; order Squamata; family Anolidae; genus Anolis; species Anolis sagrei. Next base: position 63,313,759 of record NW_026847660.1, on the reverse strand, counting down.
AGATTGGTACCCTGAAGTAGACAGATGAACTAACACATTTGGATCACCTTTGAGTTCATGGGCTTGCCAATCTCCATCCTTCAGTTGAATTGTGGGGATTTTACACTATCTGATAGCTCTAGCAAAAAAAACAACCTTATCCATTTTATCAAGAAAGCAATAGCCCAAACATCTTGACTCACTAGACACTGCTGCTGTTATTTTGGCTTGTTTGCAATATCTCTTGACTGAACAGAATTGTTAATTGCCGGAAGGCCTGCTGTAGTAGCATTTCATGGTTTTTCTTGGCTATTATTATTTTTGTCATATTGATTTTTATCACCTGAAACATATATCATTAGATTCATGTTAAGAGGTGGATGAAAACAGCCTTTCTTGGACAATGGTTTCAGATAATTAATTGAAAAAGGAGTTAGAGGAAGATATATATATATATATATATATATATATATATATATATATATATGGTTCCCATAGGCACAAGAGTGTTTCTTTTAACTTGTCTTCCACCTGTCTACTCCAGCCAATATGTTATGAAATTCAGAAAGGATAAGAATGTGATATTAAAAACAAAACAAGTGTATCTGTATAGAAAGGTATGAGAAAAGGTAGATAGGTAACTGAGGTTATAAATACACACACACAGAGAGAGAGAGAGAGTCTAGCACTGAAATTGCAGCAATTTCATTGGCAATTCTTCAAAGGATTGGGCATCCATAAATAGGAGGAAATGGTTGGAGTCACTGTTTTTATTTCAGTTCAGTAACGTTCTTCTCCTTTCCATACTGCTCTGTAGTATTATTTTTTATTGACTATTGACATAGCACTCCTCCAGAGCAAAATGATAAATGAGTTACTGTTTAGAGGCAAACAAATAGACTAGGCATAGAACTTTAATGCAAAGTGAAATTGAAAACAACATTGAGTTTCCTCCTTATAAAAAAAGGATGGACAATGTTGAATACAAATGAGTGTTCCTAAAACTATAAATGTTAGAAGCTGTAATGGTAGTTGTAGGGACTCACAATGGAGTAAAGAATATGCTAAAAATCATTTAAAACAAAATTATTGACTGATAACGAACAACACAACAATGCACTGAAAATTATATTTTGTTATCGACCTTGATTTCTATATGCATAAACATTTTTTAAATTTCCTATTTTCAACTCAGTTTAACTTAAACCAACAAAATTATGATATTGTCACCTAACACTGCCAAAACTTGTTTGAAATTTTTGAACGGTTTAATATTGTTCCAAACATGCTATTCCATTTAAAAACCATTGCATTTCCTGTGAAAGATCTTCTTCTTACTTATTTGAAACAGTAGTTCATCAACCAGAAGACTACGTCTTCCATAGTTGGAGTTTGAGTCTTCCCCCATTTTCTTTTCCTTTCTTTCTCTCTTTCTCTTGTCAGTAAATTAGCTTCCAGTTGTGAAAATTCAGATATAACACACATTTTAAAAATGTTTAACTGAAATAGTTTAAAAGATCATTCATGGAGATATCCCACATAGTTTCTTTCATTCTTCTAGTATCGTACATTCTCCCAAAGTGTACATACATACCTACAGCTTTTTTGAATATCCCTTTTTCCTTTATATTATTTTGGTAAACTCGGATTTCATGACTTACAGGCCTGTTATGATATGATTTGAAATCTTTAAATCAACCTTAAATGTGGAAAATGTATTGACAACTGAAATTTTTTAAAAAGGTGGGAGAGTCTGAGGAATTCTGTCAAATAAATGAACAAGACAAAAAGGTTGGAAGATTCAATCTAAAGGTTCACCTAAAACCTGTTATAGAAAATACACACAACTGAAGAAAAAAGAATCATTAGGATTTCCTTACTAGTGAGTTGCTAGTGTAACATTTTGTTATTTTTCTTTACAGAACTAAGAACTAGGTGAAAAGCATGAATATTGCCATAATTATTTAAACACATTGGAAGATGAAAAACCCCTTTCTTGCTTTGAACCAATTTTCCTAAACAAGTCTGTGAACAATTGTGTTCAGAATTAATGAGTTTTTCCAGGACATTCTTATAGAGGAAAATAAAGTCCAAAGCTCTGTAAAAGATGTTAGAGAAATGTGGAATATGAGAAGCATGAATTGGGGAGAGCAGGCATTGTAAAACATGCAATTGAATATATAAACATTGTAATACTTGGGGTGATTGAACTAAAGTGAATAGAAATAGCACATTTACTCCTATAAGTGGAAACACATAGGATTGTGTTACGTGCTTTTAAAGTCTACATTCTTCATATGTTTGTTATATTAACTCTAGAATCTCAACAATTATTTGTCTTTTAAAAAATTTGTGTGAACATCTAATCCTAAACCTAATCTAATGTCTTTAAAGATAAATTGCATTGCTTCTTGAATTAACAAGAAAAACACAGCTGGTCAAAAAGCACTTCACTTTTCTGAAGGACAATCAAGTCTAGAGGGCTTTCAAATCAGTCATATTTAATGGCTTGATCTTCAATTGCTCTTTCTGAAATACAGTTCCTTGAAAAGAGAATCACTGAGGTTTGAGAACTCTTTTTCAGTACCTCCAATCCCCATCATGTTACTTTTGAAAAAAATTGGAACTATTTTGTTCTTGTTTCACACCAGGTTTTAATTTAAGGTTGTCACCTTCTAATCCATTATAATACAATTAATTTCTTTCTCTGATTCTAATTTCACATAGGAAAAGCCCCCCACTAGTTTCACTCACTTCCAAAAAAAGAAAGGTATCAATTTTTTTAATCCTTGATAACTCTTACTGATTTTATGGCCACATGTTTTTTTAAAGAAAAAAAATCATATTTATGGAAAAATTATAGTTTATAATAAATAATAATAATAAAACTTTATTTGTACCCCGCTACCATGTCCCCAAGGGACTCAATGCGGCTTACAGGAGGCCGAGCCCACAATACATCAGCAAAAATAACAACAACAGCAATGTTGTTGTTGTTCATTCATTCAGTCGTCTCCGCCTCTTCGTGACCTCATGGACCAGCCCACGCCAGAGCTCCCTGTCGGCCGTCACCACCCCCAGCTCCTTCAAGGTCAGTCCAGTCACTTCAAGGATGCCATCCATCCATCTTGCCCTTGGTCGGCCCCTCTTCCTTTTGCCTTCCACTTTCCCCAGCATAATTGTCTTCTCTAGGCTTTGCTGTCTCCTCATGTGGCCAAAGTACTTCAACTTTGTCTCTAGTATCCTTCCCTCCAATGAGCAGTCAGCTTTATTTCCTGGAGGATGGACTGGTTGGATCTTCTCGCAGTCCAAGGCACTCTCAGAACTTTCCTCCAACACCACAGTTCAAAAGCATCTAGCTTCCTTCGCTCAGCCTTCCCTAAGGTCCAGCTCTCACATCCGTAGGTGACTACAGGGAATACCAACAACAGCAATACAAAACAATAAAATGAAACTCATAAACAAAAAACAAGCAGTAAACATTTATTTATTTACTGTATTTGTATACCGCCTATCGGCGACATTAACAATAGCACAACAATGCTTAAAAACCTATGGCTGGGCCAAAAGTAATAATTAATTTTTAAAAAAATTATGCTGAGCATAACCTGGTGAAATAGGATAGAATTTCGGAGAGGAAGGGTGTGCAGACAATCCTAGATCATTGATAAAGTGCATTTAGGGACATATTGCTGGGAGTTTCCTTATTCTGGGAAGGCACACTGGAACAACCATGTTTTCAAGCTCCTCCTAAAGACTGCCAGAGTTGGGGCATGCCTGATGTCCTTGGGGAGTGAGTTCCAGAGTCGAGGGGCCACCACCGAAAAAGCCCTCTCCCTTGTCCCCACCAATCACGCTTGCGATGGAGGTGGGAGCGCATGCAGGGCCTCTCCAGATGATTGAAGAGATCGTGTGGGTTCGTATACAGAAATGCAGTCACAAATGTAGGCGGGTTCCAAACTGTTTAGGGCTTTGTAGGTAAGAACCTGCACCTTGAATTGGGACCGGAAAATGAAAGGCAGAAATATCAACTTTGGCCCCATGTACACTGACCACTTGGCTCAATGTAAAGGTGGACCAGCCCCATGGTGACCAAATGTTGCAAAGCAAACTTGCTCTGTATTACCAAAAATTGGGAGAAGTCCAATTTTTGTCAAACAACTGACTTTGGGCCTGTGGGAATAGTTGGGGTAGTTCATGAAAAAAAGTGACTAGTGATACAGCCAATAATGTGATGGAGCAAATAAAAAAGCTAATAGGATTTTAGGCTGCATCAAAAGTAGTACAGTGCCTAAATAAAGAAAAGTCATGGTGGCCTTCTGTTCCACTTTGATCAGACATCACCTGGAAGACTGTGTCCAATTTTGGGCACCATAATTCACGAGGGATATTGATAAGCTGCGAATATGCACATTTTTTAGCAGAACGGGGTTTTAAGCATATGTTTTGCAGCTGTTAACCCTATTTGTGTGCAGTTTCGCAAAACGTCATTTAGCCACCTTCCCTCCTTTTATCCCAGTTTCTTTATAGCATTGGTAGAAGGGCTAGGACTTGGAGCAATGGGTTCAACTTACAAGTAAGGAGATCCCACCTGAATTCTCTACTTCAGAGTGTGGTGGAACCTTTTTCTTTGGTGGGTTTTAAACAGAGACTGGAAAGCCATCTTTTGAGGGGGCTTTGTAGTTTCCTGCATGGCAGTGGGTTGGTTTAGGCGACCTATTTGGTCTCTTTCAACTCCATGGTTCTGAAATGAAACCAACAAAAACTTTACGCACTGCCATCTTGTTTTTGTTGGGCTCAGACATTCCAGGGACATGAGATGGCAGTTCCCTTTCCCTTGCCCTTCATGTCATGGCAGTCTGCAGCCATGACCTACCACCTCAACACACTAGCCGATTTACCCATTGTATGCTGCTTTCCCTCCAGAGGAAGCGTTGTATGCCATTGTAGCAATGACACAGGAGCCTTCCTGTGTTGCCTTCCCAGCAATGGGGAGAAGCCAGGCAGCAAAGCTTCCACTTTGTAAGGCAGGTGATGTGGGACAAGGAGCAACGGGTTCTCCACGTACACCCCTCCCACTGGAAGCCCATGGATTTGCTTCAATTCAGGGTGAATTCATGGGCCCATTATGATGAAGTCCATGGGTCCTACCTCTCCACCATCACATATTCTGTCATCAGCAAGAGTTACAAAGTCCACGAGTAACTACAAAGTCTAGAATTCTACAGAAGACTGAACGGGATCTAGAATGGTATGCACACTCTATACCTACTTCTTTATAGAAGTAAAAGTGGCAGTTGGGTGGGTGGGGGGTCACCAGGGGAGCAGCAGCACCCATCATGACCCCCCAATTTATTTAGGGGTCAGGATCTCAGGATTTAAGAAGATCTGCTCTAGAGGCCCTTGACAATCACACCATTGTTGTGAAAGTGGTTTTAAAATAGGAAGAACCTGTGTTTGCATAAACTGGAATCCCATGATTGTGTTGAGTCCCCACAAGGGCGAGAAAAGTGGTATATAAATATAGTAAGTAAATAAATAAATAAATAACAAAGTTCAATCAAGGAGTTCTGGTTCTTGAAATCATGAACTCACTCCATTTGATATTTCACTGGCAGAAAAAAGGGGAAGGGGGCTTCAGCTCCTCCAAAAAACTTTACAGCTATTTCCAACATTTCCACTACAATCTTGTTCCTTTGGTCTAAACCAGTGGTTCTCAACCTGGGGTCCCCAGATGTTTTTGGCCTTCAACTCCCAGAAATCCTTACATCTGGTAAACTGGCCGGAATTTCTGGTAGTTGTAGGCCAAAAACATCTGGGGACCCCAGGTTGAGAATCACTGGAAACACTTCTCTACCCTGCTTAAATCTCATTGTTTTTTTTTCTTTCAAAGAAGAGAAACATAAGGTGAACATAAGGAAGAACTTCCTGACTGTGAGAGCCGTTCAGCAGTGGAACTCTCTGCCCGGAGTGTGGTGGAGGCTCCTTCTTTGGCAAGCTTTAAACAGAGGCTGGATGGCCATCTGTCAGGGGTGATTTGAATGCAATATTCCTGCTTCTTGGCAGGGGGTTGGACTGGATGGCCCATGAGGTCTCTTCCAACTCTTTGATTCTATGATTCTATGAAATGTTATATAGGTTGTGCAGATCTCAATTAGTGTGGAACATTGTTTGTGCACATGCTGTCCTAGAAGTAAGTTCAGTTGAAGGTATTTGCGCACCAGACCAAAAATCACACATCTGCAGTGGTAAAATTTTGTCTCCACTATGATTTTTGTTAATTAGTCTATTATCTTAAAGTTTTCAGTTTTAGAAATAATTCTGAGGACCTTGGAGACAATACTGGTAAAATGTGACAAGGTAGCATTAATTTACTCTCCAACTATAAAGAGCATTTTGTAAGAGTAAAATTAAATTCCATCATATTAATAAGTTACTTCTTAGAATTTGTGACGTACAAAATAGTACCAGAGCACATTCCATTAGATTATGTTCATCACATGTTTATCTACTTGAAATTTCAGTTAGAAATATTCAGAATAATCCTATTCCAAGTATAATCCCATTCAACCTTGGATAAAATGTGTTAATGGAAAGAGATGTGAAGCTGTGGGAGCTTTTTCAAAACATAGAGTTGCTATCATGCTTGGTGTACAGCTGTACTGGAATATCTCCAGGGTTGAGATAAGGCAAGAAATGAGAAAAGTCTCTCATCCTACATATTTTCATAACTCAATTATTTGTTCTTGCAATACCTGGTCTAATCTGGGATAAACTGATGAAATTGTGAAATCTTATCAAGGAGAGACGCAGAAGGAAAAAGTGGTGGAGCTAGAAGCATACCAGCCCCTTGTAGTTTCATTTTTTTTACTGCAGTGGACTTACTTTGAAGTTTTCAAAATGTAAACATGTCAAGAATTTGGAATACTGTAGAATGGCACATTGGTTCCAAATTATATGTCTCAGAGAACAAAAGTGTGATAATCCAGAAGCACTCGTGAAGAGATTTATCCTATTGGTTTATTAAGAAGGAATAAAACATTGATTGAAGTTCATTGTATATTTTACAAGTTCATATCTGTAATGGAGTGAACCTGATATTGTAAAAGAAAACAGTCTCACAGAACCTAAATGTTTATCAGAACATGTAGATGCAGTATAAGTTTTATTTACCACTAGCTTGGGGAACCGGCGGTGCCCGGGTTATTTGAGAAAGGCATTGTGTGTCAAGGTTGGTCTTCATCAGTTATTTATGTGGCTTGCAGTGCTCTCAGGGAGTTAGTGAAGGTACTGCGAGTCCCATAGTCCATGGTCCATCCTTCTCCAAACTGAACCAGGATGTAGAGTGGGTCATGGGGGCTCTGTGTGCCAAGTTTGGTCTTTGATCAGTCATTGATGAGGGTCACAGTCTCTCAGGAAGTGAGTGAAGGTACTTCAAGTCCCATCATCCATGGTCCATCCTCCTCCAAGTTGCACCAGGTTGTAGAGTGGGTCATGGGGGCTATGTGTGTCAACTTTGGTCTTGATAAGTCATTGGAAGAGAGTCATAGCAGTCTCGGAAAATGAGTGGAGGTACTCCCTGTCGTGATCCATCCTCCTCCAAACTGCAGTAGGATGTAGAATGGGTTATGGGTGCTCTGAGTTCCAAGTTTGGTCTTTATTGGTCATTGTTGGGAGCCGCAGTGGTCTCTGGGAACCGAAGTGTTGGAAAGTACTACAAATCCCATCATCTATTGTCTGCCGTCCCCCAAACCTCACCAGGATGTAAAGGGGATCATGGAGGTTATGTGTGCCAAGTTTGGTCTTGTTCAGTCATTGGATGAGGGTTCCGAGGTCTCAGAAAGTGAGTGAAGGTACTTCAAGTTCTATCATCCATGGTCTGCCTTCCTCCAAACCGCAGTAGGATGTAGGTCATGGGGGCTCAGTGTGCCAAGTTTGGTCTTTATCTGTCTTTGTTGGGGGCCACAGTGCTCCCTGGGAACTGAGCCATTTGAAAGTACTACAAATCCCATAATCCATGATCCACCTTCCCCAAACTGCACCAGGACGTAAAGGGTTTCATGGGGGTTATGTATGCCAAGTTTGGTTAAGGTCCATCGCTCATGCAAGTCTCTGTGGGCTGTGAAAGTGAGAGCCAATCAGAAAGCTGCCACGTACACTTCCACCCTTCCTCCGCATACATACAAACAAACATTGACTTTTATTATATATATAGATACGCTTGTATGGGCAGCATCTTCTACTATCATCTTTTATTGGTATTTGATGCAAAAAACAAACATGATTACCTGTCTCAAGATTTTAAAAATACTGAAGTCGAGAAAACCTGAGATTGACAGATGGACCTTGAGTGCTTAATAATTCAACATCTGGGTTTGTGTCCCTTTACATTAAATCATATTTGTCTGAATTAAGAATCATACCTATTTTGACAGAGAGACTCTCATGCATGATAGTAAAAGAAGTTTTTCAGTCCACTTATATATATCTACACCAGTTGTTTAGTGGCCTTTAACTTTGTTGGTTGATCATGTAAGCATTTACACCAATCCAAGGAACTAGAGAAAGAAACAAAGAGTACAACCCAGTATGAAAGTCTCCTGCCTAAACCTCCTTTAGATATTCAGAAGAATTGAGCAGCTGAAGTTCCTACTAAATTTCACAAACAAGTCAGAATCACATGCATATTTTAAAATAGAAAATAGTGGAGACTAAACTGTATTTACTTGAGTCTCATGCAACATCGAATCTAATTAGCATCTCAAATTTCAAAACCCTGTAACAAAAAAGTATTTGCTGGTGAATATAATGCACATTGACAAAAAAATGCACTTTTGGTGATTTGGCCCCCAAAAAGGTGCGTATTACAGTTCCTGCCTGCTTAGAATTCCTTCTTAAAAACCTACATGTAAGAACACCAAAGCTTTCAGCAATGGAAAAGAAAACCATGGGATGCATCTATTAGGCTTGGTTGATCAAGTAAAAAATAGTTCTAAACTCGTTTCATATGTAGGGGGCGCTGGAGGTTCGATTTTTAAATTATTTCCAAAATTTTCTTTAAAAAAAGATCGGAAATACCAGGAAATACGAATCGTTTCCTTTGTTTCATTAATGGAAGGTGCCCTTCCCTCCCTCCAGAACCATTAAAATCTCGCAGTTTCCCTTCCTTCCCTTGCGGCGAGCTTCCCCAGCGACCTCTCTTCCCGGCAAGCTATGCCCACCTCGCAAAGCCGCCAATGCAAAGAGGAAGGAGGTGGGCGTGGCCAAGCAAAGCCCTCCTTGGAGGCCTCGCCCCCAGCGACCTCCGGAGAGTGCTGTGCTTGGCCACACCCACCTCTCCCTTGGACAGCTTGCCAGAGAAGAGAAAGAAAGGTGAGAGATTTTAAAAGTGGCACTTTAAAAATCTCTCACCTTTCCTTCCCTTCCTGGCAAGCTGTCCGTCATGCAGAAGGGAGAGGTGGGCGTGGCCAAGCACAGCACTCCAGTAGCCACGCCCACCTTGCAAAGCCTACCTCACAAAGCCACCAATGCAAAGAGGAAGGTGGTGGGCGTGGGTAAGAACAGCTGTTCCTGAAGGCCACGCCCCCAGCATTTACAATTCACTGTTGGAAGTCGGAAGGAAGATGGCGGACGTGGCTTCGATATGGCAAAAACACTTCCGGGTTGCCAAAACACGTCGATATCGCTTCTAAAGGTATTTTATTTACGATTTCATAACATATTAGAAATTAACGAGCTGGATCAACCAAGCCTAGCGTCTATGTTGTAGAATGAATTCACTTTAACTACCCTGGCCCAATGATATGGAGTCATGGGAGCTGTATTTTGGGATCATGGCGGTTGCCAAAGAATGCTGATGTCTTATCAAACTACAAATCCCAGCATTGCATAGCAATGAGTCATGGCAATTAAATTAGAGATGTTGCCCCAAAATTGGAGCTCAATGGTGCTCCTATAGTAGTTTCCCCTTTTGCTTTGGCTCAGGTCTAAGATTACCAATGTGCACCTTAATTTTGAGAAGGTAATGTAGCAAGAGAGAGAGAGAGAGAGAGAGAGAGAGGAGCATAGAGAGAGAGAGAGAGAGAGAGAGAGAGAGGAGCATTAGATTCAAGTAAATACAGTAATATGGAACAAAATCTGAGACATGTTACTATTTTTTCTTTCTTCCTTTTTCTTGGTTGGGAAAATGTTATCTACGTACATGAAGCATCCTATTTCTTCATTCAGCTCTGGTGAAAGGTTAATATATGAGCAATTAGTGGGATGCTTTATGGGAATAATTTGCAAAGAAAATGATACATGTTACACAAAACCCGTGCAAACTCCCCAACAGATTTGTCCTTATTATAGCAATAAAAAACCCTTCACATGAAGTGTATAAAAAGGCAAGACTACTTCATATATCATCTGCTCCACAGAATGCATTGTCATCAAGGAGACAAGCTTCTGCCAATTTGTTTTTTGGAACAGATGCTTTGGGAATATATGATGTACAGTATGGCACTGTGGAAAATAGATCCATCTGTGAGAACTTCATGTTTGCAAAAGCTAACTTCTAATGGGATATCTTAATCCTTCTCATTTCCTGGGGCAAGCTGGTTACCCAGCAATCAAGGTTTTAACTTGGCTGGAATGACCGATGGCCAGATGGCCTCTCTCTGGTGCCACTATTGACTTGGGATATCGTTTGATTTGTCTTTAAATTTCCAGGTTCTCCTCCTATGCAGAGGTCTCAAATGTGCTTTATAATTAATAGGAGGCAAAATAACAGCCTAACAATGTTTTGTTCTACATGTACCATAAAAGATACATTCTAAAATTCATTATAATATTGTAGACTTTACACATTTATGATTTTATTTGTGGGCTATTTCTCATGATGGAGATGGTGCTATCACAGCCACACTTGGTGGCACAATATTTATATGCCACCTTCCTGTAAGGAGTAAGAAGGAGGAGAAGGAGAAGGGGAGGTGGGATTAAGAATGACAATACAGTAGAAAGACAGTAAGCTCACATCTACCTGAAAGAATAAATCAATCAGGAAATGGGACAGGTGGTAGAAAAGAATGAGATGAAGGAGCCAAGAAAGCAAGTAGGGGGGAACACGGGCTCATGTGTCTTGCAACCCAGCCTCAGGACAAATGGGGGAGCTGGAACGGACTTTCTCACTGCATGTGTGAAGATAGCAGCAGGAGCAGCCACTGGGCCTTGCAGAATTGGAAGAGGAGGACAGAAATGGTTTGGGAAGGAGGGGGATGTGCACCACGACCTAATTCTACTTTAACAATGTATGTCTGGTAAACTTCACTCAGTGAAGCTCAGGCCCACTCATGATGCTGTAGCCTCCTTCTGGGGGCCTTTCCTCTTCTCCTGGCACTCCCTTCATTCCTCCCATCCACCACATCCCTTACCTCAATGTTGGGGTCAAAAAAATTGGCAGCATCAACAGATTTCCAAAAGCCACCTATTTACACAAATCTGTTAGCAGCAACCTGCAATGTTTACAGTGAAATCTCCAAAAAGGCTTCAGCTGTACTCCACCATACAGAAAATCAGCCTGTTTAGCAAGCCTTGCAAATACTGGTTTATTATCAGTAAATATTTGATTTTCATACCTATAGTATATACATATATAGGGGAGTGCAAAATATCTGTTTGGTGTCCCAGATTCTGGTGATTCGAGGATTTAGCTGACTATGCAGTCAGCTAAACTCTGGTATGAACATCCTGGTCTAAATAGGTACGTAAACAAACCTGGCAGAGAGCAACCCAAACCTTAGTCAAGACGGATAACAGCAGCTCGATCTTTTCAGCTAATGGGGGCTAATGGAGCTGTGTAGCACTCTTCCTGAGGCAGAGGCAGCATGTGGGCAAGGCAGCCTCACAAATCAGGCAAACTACGGCTCCTCTTTTTCTTTCTTCCCTCGCAGCCTCCTCCATCCCTTCCCTAAAAATGGAACAGGGGAAGCAACCAAAAACCGGTCACTGAAAACAGCACACCTATACTATATACTTGAGATCACAAAATTTCTTAGGTGGAAAGGGGGCGTAAGTGGAAACATTTAAGAAGCCCTGCTTTACAGTATGGGACACTTGCAATTCTTGTACAGAATAAGGGGAAATGCCCCATCCAGGGACCGCAGCTAATACTATAGGACTTGTGTTAGAAAGATGTATAGGTGAATGCTTACGACTGAGGCATATGGCTGCAGCAGAAGTGCAACTTGAACAATGGCAGCATGAGTGAGCAGCAGTCATGAGCACCATGTGGACACACTGTCAGCTCTTTGACTTAGACCTGGGGCAACAGTAGTTCTCAAAAGCTTCTGATGATTGGGCAGCAGAAGCAGCAAATACTACATGGTTGGGAGGATATTCCCAGCAAGTAAACCTGTCCAGAAATGTGAAAGATAATAGTAAATTTCTCAAATAAAATATGTAATTGGTAATGTATTGTCAAAGGCAGAGGAGCCATTGAAATCCACAAGCATGTGGACAATTTCAACAGAAAGGAAACCATGAAAATGAGCAAAATCTGGCTACCAGTATTAAAAAAAACTCTAAAATTACAACAGCAAAACAACAAAGAGGAAACAATCAGGGACATCTAATCACCTCTCAACAAAAGATTGCCCCAGGCACTGCCAGGCCATCAAATGCTAATCAAGGTGGTCAGCTGAAACATTCACACCTAGCTCCAGCAGACAAGAGTCCTTTGTCCCACCCTGGTCATTCCACAGATATATAAACCCTTTTCCTAGTTCCAACAGACCTCACTACCTCTGAGGATGCTTGCCATAGATGCAGGCGAAACGTCAGGAGAGAATGCCTCTAGAACATGGCTCTATAGCCCGAAAAAACCCACAAGAACCTAATTGAATAAGTCGGTATCTGAATAACTACCAGTCGCACAGCCATTCACAAAGAGCACAGCAGAGAGAGGAAGGAACTTAACTTGATACAAGAGGTTAATGGAGAAAGTTTCCAAATAAGAACTTGCCATACTGTGTATAAACTCCTAATAGAGAAACATGCAAACAAGAAATGTGTGAGTACAGGCTTGCAAAACTGGCTAATTCTAATGACATCAACAACCTTCTTAACCTGAAAGACCTCAACATCTTGGATGTTATGTTCTGCTTTGGCTCATGGCCCATTTGGTACTGCTGGTGCAGCATGACCACAACATGCATGTTTCAGTAACTGGAAGCCACATCAGTAACTTGAGAATTTTGGGACCAATATTGGCATAGTAGTGGTGATGGTTGTGAAGTCACTCCAAAGTGAAAACATGAGAGGGCAGCAGGGAACTCAGAATCAATTACAGCTGAGGGCATTGGGAATGGCGGGGAACTGGCATCTTAAAAAACTAAGCACCAGGAGTACATAACACTGGTAACAAGACTCAACCTTGACATTATATTTATTTAATAAGTAATATACATTTACAGCTAATTCGCTTTTTAAAGTATACAAAGGGGTGATCCGACTCAAGACAGTGACTTTAATATCCAACTCCTTTGTTCTCTCAAGTGCAATAAAGACTTTCCATGGTTTTGCCCTAGCTACAGAGGAATTAATATTTCCGCACAGTTGTTGTTTGGTACATCCTGAAATGTTTCTGGAAATTGTTCTTAGCAAAAATACACTTGGATTTTGGCCTGAGAATTGCACCAAAAACGCTGTCCGGACAGTCACATTTAGTTTGTGGAAGACTGCTGTTTTCTACATAGAAAACATTTTTCCCCAACAGATCTTGCATAAGAAAAAGCATGTGCATAATAGTAGCACTTGAAAAGGATACACTTTTATCTACAGTATTTGGTTAAACATCCACCATATGCCACTTTTGTTGTGTTTTCTAAACACACATAAACGCCAGCAATCTTGCAGAAAAACACACATGACTGTTTGGAAACATTTGAGGAGGGGCAGCAAACTGCACAAGTCTCACACAAAAAAGGTACAACTATATTTCTGTAGAAAATAATTTCCTGAAGCACTTTGGAATGTGCACATACCGGATGAAAGCTCCGCAAAATTTCACTTATCAGCTGGTTTCCCCAGCCATTAAGAGACACAGGAAATTGATAATGGCAAATATTAGTTCCATCCCTTCCTCAAGAGTATGGCAAAGGGGTGGGAATGAACTTTTTGTTCTCTGCTAGCAAGTTTCTAAGTGTAAGTGCAACTGTGCAATGACACATATGGGCAAAGTCACATAATCCTGACCTGGAATGGGTCACGCACCTGCAATTTCCTTAGTTTTCATTTCAGACTGAGGTATCAGAAAAAAATTTAAGACCCCAATTTCTTCTTTGAGTCTGATACAATCTTGCTAGTTCAGAATGGCTTTCTGTGGATGCTTAAAAGCAAAAATATATGTTAGGAAGTGTGAAAAGATAATGCAGCCTTATGTCTAGCAGACATATCTCCCTCCAAAATGTACTATTCTTCTTTTGCTGTGGCCTAGTCTTCTGTACTTGCAGATTTACCTGTTTACCAGAGCAATATGAGGGTCTGAAGCAAGACAATGCCAGAACTTGGAAATGCTAATTATCTGTCCATGCCAGCGTAGGATGTACTGGGAGTTGTAGTCAAAATGTGTAACTTTCCCAAATGCAGGGAAGTGTGCATTGCTATAAAGTAAGACACAAATAGTGGATTGGCATCCATAAACAAGTTATTTTTTGGAACCCCAGGTTTCAGCGGTGGTCAAGGGAGCTTTCGCACAATTAAAACTTGTGCGCCAGCTGCGCCCATACCTTGGGTAGTCTGACTTGGCCACGGTGGTCCACGCTTTGGTTACATCCCATCTAGATTACTGCAACACTGTCTACGTGGGGCTGCCTCTGAAGACTGCCCGGAAGCTGCAGCTAGTCCAACGCCCGGCAGCCAGATTTCTAACGGGGGCTGGGTACAGGGAGCATACAACCCCTCTGTTACGCCAGCTCCACTGGCTGCCGATTAGCTTCCGAGCACAATTCAAAGTGCTGGTTTTGACCTACAAAGCCCTAAATGACTCTGGCCCTGTTTACCTGTCCGAACGGATTCTCCCCTATGAACCATCGAGGTCTTTAAGATCTTCCGGAGGGGGGGGCTGCTCTCGATCCCACCACTGTCACACTGTCACCTTCTCGATGGTGGCTCCTCGGCTTTGGAACTCCCTCCCACAGGGGATTAGAACTGCCCCCTCCCTCCTGACGTTCAGGAAGCTAACAAAGACTTGGCTATGGAATGCGGCCTTTGACAACTGAGTCAACTTTGGTCCATATTAAAGGAGAATGAATAACTGAATTATGACCAGGAATGCTTTGACGACGTGGCCATGTGATTGTGATGATGACGAGGTTGTATTGTAATATGTTTTTAATTGTGTAATGATGATGCATTGTGTGGTTTGTATTTTTGTATATGAACACATGTTGTGAACCGGATCTGAGTCCCTCTTGTAGGTGAGAAGATCGGTATAGAAAATTTTTTAAATAAATAAATAAATAAATAAAAAATATCTGGGCATTTTCACGCAAGGGGCTCATGAGATACTCATAATAAAAGCAGCACTGTAAATGCCCAGAAGAATACTAAAGCAATCACAAGTTGTTGGTTTTTTTTCTATGGGAAAGGAGGAGAATTTATTTCTGCTACTACCCAGGTATTTGTAGCAAAAGTTATTCTTCAACTTCTATCTGGGCCACAGGCACTTATAAAAAATGTTAACCCTTTTGAAACCCTCAAAACCTGTGCACACTGTGGGGGGTCTCACTCCCTGCCTGTTTCTCAATGCTACAGTCCAACTGGAGGTGGGTCAAATTTTGATTGAGGCCTGGGTATGGATCCTCAAGATCCATTACTGGTTAAAATTGATTTCTTTTCTTTTCCTTTCTTTTCTTACTTTCTTTATCTTTTTTTCCCCTTTTTCTTCTTTTTTTCTCTTTTTTTTGGTTTTGCCCAATGGGCCTAGCCCCTCTCACCTTAATAGATAAGTTTCAGACAAAATGGAAACTTATGTTGCAGGAGAAGCTGAGAAGCTTGGGTTTTACCCCTCAAACTTCAATAACATTTGGATATGACAACACCAAATCCACTATTATGCATCGCATTGGGGATGTGGAGCTGCAAGATACCCAAAAATTAAAAACATGTTACTTAATAAAGATAGACATTCCTAAATTTAGGAGATCCTTTATCTTGGCCAGAATCAATGGGTTGCTATCAGTATTACTAGGTTTATAGGTATTCCCTACAATGAGCATGTATGCCCATGTGGTATGGAGAGAGTGGAAACTGTCATATATGTCCTTTTCTGATGTCCCTTAAATAAGAGTTTTCCATCTGTTTTTATCACTCCCATTGTACAGAAGATCCCTGGCAGAAATGAAGAATATTATCTAAAACATATTATAGAGCAGTGTTTCTCAACCTGGGGGTCAGGACCCCTGTGGGGGTCGCAAGGGGGTGCCAGAGGGGTCACCAAAGACCATCAGAAAAGACAGTATTTTCTGTTGGTCATGGGGGTTCTGTGTGGGAAGTTTGGTCCAATTCTATCATTGGTGGGTTCAAATGCTTTCTGATTGTAGCTGAACTATAAATCCCAGCAACTACAACTCCCAAATGTCAAGGTCTATTTTCCCCAAACTCACCAGTGTTGACATTTGGGCATATTGAGTGCTTGTGCCAAGTTTGGTCCAGATCCATCATTGTTTGAGTCCACAGTGCTCTCTGGATGTAGGTGAACTATAACTCCAAAACTCAAGGTCAATGCCCACCAAACCCTTCCAGTATTTTCTGTTGTCATGGGAATTCTGTGTGCCATGCTTGATTCAATTCCATCATTGATGGAGTTCAGAAGGCTCTTTGATTTAAAGTGAACTATAAATCCCAGCAACTCCAGGAAGCAGTTTGTGGATTATTTTAGTGGATAAAGTTTTAACTTACTCTTTTTATTATCCATGCCCATAGATTTTATAAGCATCACATACGAAACTGTGGAAATCGACTCCATAGTATGGACTTTCTGATTTTACGATTATGAATTTCTGGTCTTAATGTTAACACTTTGAGTCTGTGACCGTAATACTAACATTCAATTCATTGCTATGACAGCAGATTACTAGTACAAATTGTATTAGATGTTTGAAGGAGGTAGTTGGCAAAGTGAATTGCTTTTGGAGAGCAGTAGTCTCATGTTTCCTGTTATATGTAATACCTGCCCTTCAACAGATGTCTAAAAAGACATCAGGTTCTGCCCAAGGCTTTTTGCAACTTGAAGAAAAATATCGGCAAGTTAAGGTGTGGGTACTCAAAACCAGCCAAAATCACATTGGCATGTAAGACAGAAAAAAAACCTCAATAAACACTTCTCCTATTCTTGGCAATGAAATAAAATGCAATGATAATACATTTACAAACTATCTGCTGCTCTTTCACGACACCCACAATATACTGCCTGAGGTGGCCGCCTGGCTCTGCCAAATGGTTAGACCAACCCTGTCTCTTGCTGTTTTATGGAGAAGAAAGATGTGTGTTGTGGTATGCAAGAATGCGAATTGAAAAAGTGTTATCTAATTAAAATTAAACACTTTCAAGTACTTCAGATGCTAAACAGAAAAAAATTACAGAAGGAAGATGATTAACTGGCGCGTGCCGGAGGGGGGGGGGATTTGCTGCCTGCCATCGTTTCTGTTTAACCTTGAACAATTTCAGTTTCACAGGGATAAATGGTAATGAACCTACTTATCTATGAAACATGCCCACCTGGTGTTAAGTTGTAATACCTCTTGAAGTGAGTGTGAGTTGATTGTCACAGACCTGAACACCTGGGGAAAGGAAGTGGCAGGCTGCCAAAACAGACGACATCTGCATTTTGCATATTCCCATCCATTAAAAGTGGCTGGGAGATAGGCTGGAAGCTGTAATTCAGAAGGGTAAACAAATTGCTTCTGAACACAAGGAGAGAGCAGTAGTTGCTCAAAGGAAGAAAATGGTAAGAAAATTACACAACAAGTTTAAATTCATCTTGAGTTTGAGAGAAGTGCGATGAGTAAAAGGTCCGCTGGTTCATCTGCCAGCTAAAAAGTCTTGCCAAGGTGAAACATATGGGCAAAGTACAAGTAAAATGAACATGAAAATGCACCTGACTTGCACTTGAAAGGATGCACTTTTATCTACACTTTTTGGTGAAACTTCTACCATATGCTACATTGTGCCAATTAGAAAGTCATCTTTTTAAAGCCACTTTCTTGTTTGAGTAGGACTAGGGCTGGGCGGTTTCGTTCGTTAATTTCGTAATTCGTTATTAATTCGTTATTTTTTTATAACGAAGCGATATTTAACCATTCAGGAGCAACTAAAAAATGAAACGAATTTTTCAATTTGTTTCGTAATTGTTTCGATATCGTTTCGAAATCGTTTCGAAATCGTTTCGTTATTATTTCCGCATGTCTGGTGCAAGTTTTAGGGTTGCTGTTTGTTTTATCAGTGAAAAAAAATATAATTATCACACCAACAGTCAACAACAGAGGGAGAGGGAAGCTTCAAAAGTTCCCCCTGTCCCACTTGGAGGTTTTTTTAACGTATTGCGTGATCGCGTCCGCCATTAACGAATTGATTCGTAATTGTTTCGTTATTGTTTCGTAATTGTTTCGTAATTTCTGAAATTTCGTAAATATCGAACTTTTTTAAAGAAAAATTTCGGAATTCTTTTAAAAATCGAAACGCAAAAACCCCCTAAAAACGAATCGAGTTTAGAAACAAATTTTTCCCTTGTTGGCCTGATATATGTATTTTGTCCAAATTTGGTGTCTATTTGTCCAGTGGTTTTTGATTTATGTGAATCATAAATACACAGACAGTATTTTATTTATTTTTATAGGATGTCTTTAGCAGTGTTTCTATACTTTTTTAAAGACACAACCCCTTAATGCAGTTCCTCATGTTGTGGTGACCCTCAACCATAATACTATTTTCATTGCTCCTTCATAACTGTCATTTTGCTCCTGTTATGAATCATCATGTAAATATCTGATATGCAAGATGTATTTATTAGGCTTGGGCGGTTTCGTTCGTTAATTTCGTAATTCGTTATTAATTCGTATTTAAATTAGCTTACGATCCAATATTGAGCCATGCAGGACTACTGTGAGGAGTAATTAAAAATCGAAACAATTTTTCCAATTTATTTCGTATTGTTTCGTAATTGTTTCGTAATTGGTTCAAAATTGTTTCAAAATTGTTTCGTAATTATTTCCGTATGTCTGGTGCAAGTTTTATAGTTGTTGTTTGTTTTATCAGTGATAAAAAATAAATTATCACACCAACAGTCAACAACAGAGGGAGAGGGAAGCTTCAGAAGTTCCCCCTGTCCCATTTGGAGGGTTTTTAGCATATTGCGCAATCGCGTCCGCCATTAACGAATCGATTCGTAATTATACGAAATTTCGTAAATTTCAATTTTTTAAAAAGGAAAATTTCGGAATTCTTTAAAAAAACAAAACGCTATGGACCCCTAAAAACGAAATGAGTTTAGAACCAAATTTTTCCGTAGTTACCCAAGCCTAGTATTTATGTTGAAAGTCTTTGACAATACATTGTTGTTGTTATAAATTGAACATAATTAAAGCATAATGATTAATCATAAAAACAATAAGTTTGGGGAGTATGGATAACGGATGAGGGGTTTGGAGTACCTTCAACTGATTCAGCTCAGACTTCCACAGACCACTAAGATCCCCATGAATGACAGATCTGAACCCCATGAATGACAGATCTGAACCAAACTTCATGACCAGCAGAAAATACTGGAGGGGTTTGGGAGGAATCCACAGTAATAGGATCCTAGAGTTGCAAGAGACCTCCAAGGGCCATCAAGTCCAACCTCCCTCTGCCATAAGGGAAAAACACAATCCAAGCACTCTTAACAGATGGTCATAGAGACTCTGCTTAATAATATTCTTAATAGTAATAGTAATAGAATCCTAGAGTAGGGAGACCTCCAAGGGCCATGCAGTCCAACCTCCTTCTGGCATAAGGGAAAAGCACAGCAAAACACTCCAGATAGATGGCCATTTAGACTCTCCGTAATAATAATAATAATAATAATAATAATAATAATAATAATTCCTTTCTTCCTCCCTTCTTTCCTCTCTCCTTTCCCTTCCTTCCTTCCTTCCTTCCTTCCTTCCTTCCCTCCCTCTCCCATCCCTGCCTCCTTTCCTTTCCTTCCTCTTTCTTTTCTTTTACCTTTCTTTCCATTCATATCCTTCTCTTCACCAGTCCTTTTCTTCCTTTCTTCTCTCCTTCCTTTCCCTTCCTTCCTCCCTTCCTTCTACAGCAGTTTGTAAGGGGTTTGCTTCCTCCCTTCACCCAACGGTCCCGAGTGAGGGGAGGGGTGTGTGCAGCCGCTCCTGCAGCCAGGCTTCATCCTCCGGTTTTTGGGGGAGGGGTTGCCTGGGGGCCACTTGGGCCTCAAGGAGCCTTTTGCCTCACCAAGCCTCCACGCCCTCCTCCATCTCTCCTTCCTTCCTTCCCTCAATCTCTCCCCTCCTGAAAAAAAGAGGAGTCTGCCTTCCTGCTTGGAAAGGGGCTCCATGGCAAGGCAGCCCCTTTCCCTCTCAACGATTGGTGCTCAGTCTTCTCACACATGCTGGGGAGAGGGCCTCTTGCGCATGCTCAGTTAGGTACTTTGGGGGGGGGGGGTATTAAAGTTATTTCCCCTTCCTTTTTATTATTTTTTGTTTGGAAGACATAGATTGGATAAGAATGTCTTCTGCTGCCAAATTTGGTGCCAATTTCCCCAGTGGTTTTTGAGTTCTGTTAATATCACAAACGAACATTACATTTTTATTTATATAGATTCATTTGCAATTTTTTATTTCCACAATTAACATATTAACTATATACTTATATCAATTAGTCAATGTCCATTTTTTATCTTTCCAACCCCTCACTAAAACAATTTGTGCACATGCAATTAATTTGTCAACCAATTTTTCTTTTAGTATATTCTTCACTCCTGTTATCCGTGCATGTAGTACATTTCTATTAACTATTACTATTTGTAAATTTAACATTCTATTGGTTTCTCCTTCAATCATTCTCCAGTATTCTTGCATTCAATCACATTCCCATATCATCACAGACACTGTTTGGGACACTTATTTTAAAAAAGATGTGGTGGACATATCCTAAAGCAAAAATATATATATTCTGGAATATAATGATTATAACTTATAATACCAGTGAAAACATCTTAAAAAATAAAGTACCACTAGAACCAGAAGTCTTTCAGTTGTGACTTCTATATTCAACACTACCAAAAAAATTCCCGATGCTCTTTTTATACATGGTAACTGCAGCAAGGATTGTTTATGCTTACTATTGGAAACAAGAAGAAATTCCCATCCAAGATTAATGGATCACAAAAAAATTGGATATGGCAGTGAAAGACAAACTGGTGAGGCTTATGCAATCACCAGACCTTTCCAAATTTGAAGAAGAATAGCAGCTCTTTCTAGGCCAGTAGTTTTCAACCTGTTGGTAGCCAGATGTTTTGTCCTTCAACTCCCAGAAATCCTAACAGCTGGTAAACCGGCTGGGATTTTTGGGAGTTGTAGGCTAAAACACCTGGGAACCCACAGGTTGAGAACCACTGTTCTAGGCTATTTCAAAGAAGAAAAGAAAATGAAAGTATTGGGTTTTGTACAGCATTAAGGGAAAAATAGTAGTGCAGAGATGTAGGAATAACAAGAAAAAATTAGAAAGGTTAGTCACAAGAATAACAGGAACCCCAATGATATCCAAGGGATCCTGGAAAGTAAATCTACTAGAGATAAGTTTTATGGCAAAAAGAATATATATTTATTATGGAGAAGATAGTAGAGACAGGGTAGGAAGCCTCAATTAAGGCTTTCTATTTTTTTTTTCCAATTTTTCCATCTCCTTTGTTTCAAAACACTATACACTAGGCTTGGGTAACCACGGAAAAAATTGGTTCTAAACTAGTTTTGTTTTTAGGGGGCCCTTGCGTTTCGTTTTTTTT
>NW_026847660.1:63268424-63288983 GCF_025583915.1 Anolis sagrei ordinatus | reverse complement strand
GCCTTTTACCATCAGGATGTTCTTCTTAGGTGGAATCTCTTTTTCTACATTTTGAACTCATTGCTCCATGTCCTGGAGCAGCAGAAAACAAACTTGCTCCAACCTCAATGTGACATCCATTCAAATATGTAAATATATGGCTATCATGTCCCCTCTCAAGCTTATTTTCTACAAGCTAAACATAGCCAGCTCTCTAAGCCATTCCTTGTAGTGCTTGGCTTCCAAACCTTTGAACATTTTGGTTGCCTTTCTCTGGACACATTCCATCGGGCAATATCCTTCTTGAATTGTGGTGCCCAGAACTAGACACAGTATTACAGATGAGATCGGATCAAAGCAAAATACATCCTGTGATCTAAACACTAAACTTCCATTGATGTAGCCAACAGCCACATTGACTTTTTAGCTTGTTGCATCACACCGTTGAATCATGTTCAGCTTGTAATCTGCTAAGACTCTTAGATCCCTTTCACATATATTGCTTTCAAGCCACATGTCACGCATTCTATATCTGTACTTTCATTTTTTATTATTATTATTGCCCAAGGACCTCTTCACATGGGCTTGATTATAGTGGCAGCGATTATTTATTTATTTATTTATTTATGGCCACAGAGCCCAATCACACTCTGGAAAAGTACCTCTCACTGGAAATAAAAACCTGCCACATCTGAAAAATTTCCAGTAGTGGATGGACAACAGAAGGCTCCCTGTCTTTTCCTCAGGAACAGGACAGGATGGCAGATGTGTGCCATCCTGTCTATGCATATCTATGCACAGCAGTTATGATTTATGGTCCCTATTTATGGTGCTGCTCGCTAGCTGATCAGTCTGAGAGCTAAAAATAAACCTGCAGGTTTTCAACCTGAAGTTGGTCTACATCGCTGTATCTTGTACAGTGTATACGTTTCTTAGAGAGAGAAAGAGAGAGAGGAACTTTGACCACTGAGTAGTTTTCAAAAACATGGACTTCAACATCTGGTTAGGATTGTTTTGTCTTTTGAAAAAAAAATGTATGTGGTGGGGCTTCCCTTAACAGTCTAAGGCAGTGTTTCTCAACCTGGGGGTCAGGACCCCTGGAGGGGTCGTGAGGGGATGTCAGAGGGGTCACCAAAGACCATCAAAAAACACAGTATTTTCTGTTGGTCATGGAGGTTCTGTGTGGCACGTTTGGCCCAATTCAATCCTTGGTAGGGTTTGAATGCTCTTTGATTGTAGGTGAACTATAAATCCCAGCAACTACAACTCCCAAATGTCAAGTCTATTTTCCCCAAACTCCACCAGTGTTTACATTTGGGCATATTGAGTATTCGTGTAGAGTTTGGTCCAGATCCATCATTGTTTGAGTCCACACTGATCTCTGGATGTAGGTAAACTACAACTCCCAAACTCAAGGTCAATGCCCACCAAACCCTTCCAGTATTTTCTGTTGGTCATGGGAATTCGATGTGCCAAGTTTGATTCAGTTCCATCGTTGGTGGAGTTCAGAATGCTCTTTGATTGTAGGTGAACTATAAATCCCAGCAACTACAACTCCCACAGGACAAAATCAATACCCTCCCCCAATCTGTTACTATTCATAACAGCAGCAAAATGAGTTATGAAGTAGCAACGAAACTAATTTATGGTTGGGGGTCACCATAACATGAGGAAGCGTATTAAGGGGTCATGGCATTAGGAAGGTTGAGAACCACTGGTCTAAGGGATAGAGATTCTTGTGAGCAGAGTATAGAGAAACAAGCAGTCTGAGAGGCTGTAGCTGATAAATTTGTCACCTTATGATACAGATTACCTACCCAATAACATAATATTTTGATAAAAAGATTAGTATAAATGCTGTCTGCTTTTCACCCTTAACTAAGAAAATGAATTTTGCAACACCATAAATTAATCAGATGAGATTTTGATGAACTGTGTGAGTTTTGGCCTACAGAAGCATAATATTGATATGTTTAAATGTACCGAGAGGGTCAGGCTTGATGAATGTATTAAAAGGCAATGTGCATGTATGAAAATACCACACAAGGGAAAAGAGTTGATGCCAAAGACATAACTGTGGGTCGGAAGCCCTTTGTTGTGCTGCACAATTGGCATACATGAAATGATCCTTTGATATGAGAATATTTGCTTAGCAAGTGTCACATTGCCATTAAGCAAGCAATTTTCTTTAGCAATCGCCAGTTTAATCAATTTTATAATTATTGTAACTTCTAATTCCACCCTGTCCCACCATTAAGGAATAGAAATGAATGAAATAATAACCCAGCTAACCCCACCCCTGCTACACATACAGACACACACCTATCCTAGTTATGAATTATGTTATTGCTTCAAATGTGTATGTTGTGGTTTTAGGAGAGAGAGAGAAATCACAGTATTCTTCTAATCTCATGACAGCATGTGTTTTTCTTCAGTTACTGAGGCTACTACTGATATAAAGCTCGTTTTCTCAGTGTGTTATCGAGCAGATAAGACTGCATAGGTTTACAAGAAGCACACTGCAGTGCTAGACAGAGTTGGTTATTGGAAATTTCCAATTGGATTCGAGGAGAGCGGCAATAGATTCTATGTCTCTGTCTTTTTCAATTTGCTGTTTTGAAAGCATATCAAGTCACTAGCAAAAGAAGACTAGTGTTAGATTAAAATGTCATGCCATTATCACATGCGGCTCTAAGTGATACTGGATATTCTATTATCTGCCTCATATAGTCCTAAATTGAATTTAAATGTTGGCTGAATGTGTTAATATTGCATACTCTGCAGTTATGAATTTCTTTCTAAATGTATCTCACTTCATTAAAGTATATGTAAATGTGTCCTATAAGGCCAGCCTAATGTTGCTGATGCTGACTCTCTTGTTATACACAGGAAACGCTGTTGCCAAAGGGGCAACTCACACATTTGAATCTAAGGAACTCATCACAAAGGTCCATGGATTCACCCGTTGCTCCATGCTCCATATCACATGACTTAACAGGGACCCATTGCCTCCCCACCCTCCAATCATCCTGAAGGCAACAAAGGAAGCCTCCCATGTTGCTGCTGTCAGGATTATTTAGTTATGCATGTGTGTTTTTCAATGTGTTTCTATGTAATTCAAGATGGATTCTATTCTGCTCTTTTGTGTATTAAGAAAACATAGTGCAGAGGCTGTGAAACTGTAACCTTGACAGAAATGAGATAACGTGTTCTCTGGCTGGGAAGAAGAGGGAGGATGTGGTCTCAGCCAGAAGTCAGATAAGCAGATGTTCAGAGACTGTTGTTTGTGCCTAGCAGTTCCTGTCTGTTGCTTGCTGTGAATAGACGTGTATAGATGTATTTAGTAAACTTAGTTTTCTGTTGTAACTGAAAGCTCGCAGAGTCCTGATTTCTGGAATACAGTGTCTGCTGATCTAGCAATCCTTCCGCTGGCAAAGCTTTTATACTCTGACAGCTGCCATGGCAGCGTACGTCACTTCCTCTCCCCTTTCCTGACAAAGCCTGACCAGAAGTATGGGGTCCATCAGGAAAGATGAGAGGAAGCAGCATGCAACAGGGAAAGGAGCCCATCTGATAAGGTAATTTATCTTTTTCCTATATATTGGATTGAAATTCTCCACTTTCTGAGAAAGTGGAACCAACATAGAATAGACTACATAAGACAAAAATGCTTTGATGCATTCCAAATATTATTTTAAGTTTACACATGTTTTTAAGTCATTTTCACAGTTTTATGATTTAAAGAGGGGAAACGGAGAGGAGGGAAAAGGATGGGAGATAGCAAAAAGTTATGATATTTTGGTCACAGAGTTTTGTTAGTAAATCAATTTTATACTTGAGTCTATTGTATCACTGGGGGTGAACAGGGGGGGCAGATTATTATACATATTCTCAAACATATAAAGGAGTTCCACCTACAGTACATTCTATTCCAAAAACAAATGGATTCTTATCATCTGGCATTCACGTTGATCTTTCTATCTTCTTATATTGTCTCATCTTTTTTCTTATCTTCTCCTCTGAGTCTGTATAAGTGCTTCATCTAATTCTTTTTTTTATATCATCTTTATTGAAAGTTTTCCTTTTTTTAAAATACAGTGTAATAAATTGAGAATCATAAAGAATGACTAGAAAGAAAGAGAAAGAGAAAAGAAAAAAAAGAAAAAAGGAAAAAAGTTAAAAACAGCGGAGACAGATGGTATACATCTCCTTCGTTGGCTTCATTTGTATCTTCCGAGTGGGTTTTCCTTTTCTTTCTTTCACCTGTATTTTCTTTACTTCCTGTTTTCTCTTCTTTTTATATTATTGTGTTTCTGTTCTCTTGTTTCAAATAATTTGTCATTTTGTCCAATCAGTTTCTTTTATTGGGGTTCCTTTATTTTTTGATATCAGATACGTTAATCTATCCATGTTTCTAATGTCTAGAATTTTTTCTGTCCAGTCCTTAATTTCTGGAATCTCTTCCTTCTTCCGGAACTTTGCATAGCAAATTCTTGCAGCTGTGTTCAGTAAAAAAAAGAAGTTTATCTATATTTTTATCTATCTTTGGGTCTGTTATGCCTAATAAAAATATCTCTGGTTTGAATGGGATTCTTATGTGTAGCATTTCCAGTAACGTTTCGTGAATTTTTTCCCAGTACAATTTAGATTTTGAACACAACCACCACATGTGGAAGTATGAGCCCTCCATCCTTCCACATTTCCAGCATTTTGTATTTATATTTTTGTAAGAGCTTCCTAATTTTTGAGGGGTCATATACCATCTATGTGCAACTTTAAGCCAATTTTCTTTTAAATCTATTGCATACGTATATTTAATCTTTATTCTCCATATTCTTTCCTATTCTTCTTTTTTATTGTTTTTCCTAAATTTTCATTCCATCTTTTCATGTATTTTTTCACCCTCTATTTCCATGCTCCATCCCATTAATTTCTTCTATAATTTTGTTATGATCTTTCTTTTGGATTTTAGTATACTGTCCCAAAAGGTGTCTTTTGGGACAGTATACTAAAATCCATCTAATTCTTTTATCGGTTTACTTATACATACTCCATCTCTCCCAGTTTTAATAATATTCATTCATTTACAAATCTCGGAGTCAGTTCTTGTGTTAATTCATTGGATGCATTCCAATTGGATGTATTCCAATTATTGCATGCAGTGTCTGCCTGAGGAGTCGAGCTGCCCGGGTTGGGAGCAATGCCAATGTATTGTGTTGCTCCCCTGAATACTTTTCCTCTGGTCTTACTCAGAGAGTAGCAATGGGTCTACAAGCAGTCTTGGTTCTAAGAGATTTGTCTTCAGCGCAGCATTATGGATGTTTATTACATTACTATGAAACTGTAGTAAAAAAAATGGAAAGTGGGTCACATTAAACTTAACCACATGATTGGCCGTGGCTAATTTGGTATTTTTTTAGCCTCAGCTTGTATTCCTTAACTTAGGAAGAAAGCAAAACAAAAGTATGCAACAATGTCCAGTCATTGTAGGTTTTTTCGGGCTATATGGCCATGGTCTAGAGGCATTTTCTCCTGATGTTTCACCTGTATCTATGGCAAGCATCCTCAGAGGTAGTGAGGTGACCTCACTACCTCTGAGGATGCTTGCCATAGATGCAGGCGAAACGTCAAGAGAAAATGCCTCTAGACCATGGCCATATAGCCCAAAAAAACCTACAATAACCCAGTGATTCCGGCCATGAAAGCCTTCGACAATACAATGTCCAGTCAGTCATGTATAATAGAACACCCTGAAAGGGCAAATGTTAACAAAACAAAAATATCCCATTATAACAATACATTCAAAGCTTTCTCTATTTTGGTCATAGACCAGCATAATAAGAGTGGGGTACAGTCTGATAAAAGCACAAAATCATTAAAAACTAGGCTAAAAGCTAAAATACTAAGGTATATTAAAAAGCTAAAAGACAAGATACTACTGCTGCTGCTAAAAATACATTAGACCAGCACTTTCCAAGTTATCTGATGTGGTGTACCAGTATTTCCCCCCCAATGTGCCATGAACCAGTCCAATATCTGTGACCATTGGCTACAATTGTTTCTTTTCTTTATTTTTTTTTTTCAGCAACCAGCTATAAATAGGTCATAGACAAGTTGCAATCCTTGGATCATTAATTGGAATAGTAATGTATTCAACTGTGCTATTTTCTCACAAAACACCTGTTTCTAGGCTTTGGCTTTCTATTTCCCCAATGAGAAATGTACAACATTTATTGAATGACCACCTGTCAAGGGTGCTTTGAGTGTGCTTTTCCTTTTCCAACATCTAAGATCCTTTCTACACTGCCAAATAATATACAGATTATCTGTTTTTGAACTTTATTATCTGGTAGTGTAGACTAATATAATCCAGTTCAAAGCAAATAATATAGATTTTATATGACAGTGTAGAATCTAAGGAACTCATGCAAAGGAAGGGAGGAAACCTTTCCAGCTAACCAAATGGCTCTTAAATCTTCTAATTGAATTTAAAGAGAAATAAGTGAGAAGTATGGAACTTGCATTAATTTTAGGAAGTTCACAATATTCACTCTTCATTAACGTTGATTTGTAATGTTGATGGAAGAGTGGTTATCCTGGAATTATTCCATTTATAACTGAGACAATCTTCACAGAATGGCTAAGATTTTATTTTTATTTATTTATCATGTCAGGCAACCGAACAGTTGTATTACATTTTTGACAGAACAAACATACAAAAGACACAGAGTTTGCAAGCTTGGTAGTTGATTAAATGTCCTTTGACCAGTATCTGGCCACTTGGAGTGCTTTCGGTGTTGCCGCAAGAAGGTCCTCCATTGTGCATGTAGCAGGGCTCAGGTTGCATTGCAGCAGGTGGTCTGTGGTTTGCTCCTCTACACACTCACATGTCGTGGATTCCACTTTGTGTCCCCATTTCTTGAGGTTGGCTCTGCATCTCGTGGTGCCAGAGTGCAGTCTGTTCAGCGCCTTCCAAGTCGCCCAGTTTTCTGTGTGCCCAGGGGGAATCTCTCATTTGGTATCAGCCATTGATTGAGGATCTGGGTTTGAGCCTGCCACTTTTGGACTCTCGCTTGCTGAGGTGTTTCAGCAAGTGTCTCTGTAGATCTTAGAAAACTATTTCTTGATTTAAGTTGTTGGCGTGCTGGCTGATGCCCAAACAAGGGATGAGCTGGAGATGGCTCTGCCGTGGTCCGTTCACTTTTGGCTGCTATTTCCCGGTGGAAGTCAGGTGGTGCAATACCGGCTAAGCAGTGTAATTTCACCAGTGGTGTAGGGCGCAGACACCCCATGGTAATGCGGCTTACCTGCCATTCTAATCATGCAATGAGTAAACTAAAACTGAACAAGAAAGTTTAACTAGAATTGATATGACTGTTTTACCAATACATTTCTGAGTGATTTCACAGGAGAGTGCACTTTCTGCCTTACAAAATATCTTAAGCAGCTTTCATCCCCTTCAATACAGTAAAAAGAAGACATTCTAGTATATTGTTCACTGGACTAAACCCCAAATTTTAGTCCAGTTGCTCATCCATTCCAGCCTACTTTTAAAATTCCTCCAAATAAATGTACCACTAGATTTCGATGTGGGATCTGGTAAATTAGGAAAGGGGATTAAGAAATGAATAAGGTGAACTTACCCAGAACTTGAAAAAAAATACTCCCAAAAGTTACATTTATTAATCTGTCCATTTTCCCAAGTAATGCTTTACTTGCTACTCATTAATCATAAATAGTTCATTGTTGTTTTGTGTCTTTGAATCACTTCCAACATACAGATATCTCAAGCAAACCAATCACAGGGTTTTCTTAGCAAGACTGAGACTGAGGGAGTATGACTTGCTCATGGTTACCCAGTGGATCATCATAGTCAAGCGGGGATTTGAATCCAGATTCATGGTCCAACAATCACTATACCACATGGTCAAGTACCATAACTTATTATTAAAATGTTACTTTGAAAAAATCAATATGCAGTACAATCAAATATGACCAAAAAATCCCCTAAGATTATGATAAAAAAGTAGTATTTTTGTCATTATTTATTTATTTATTTATTTATTTATTTATTTTATTGTGTCATCAGCAGCCATACCATTGTATTACATTTCTAACAAACAAACAAACAGATTAAAAAAAACAAAAAGTTTGCAAACTTGGTAGTTGATTAAATGTCCTTTGACCAGTATCTGGCCACTTGGAGTGACTCTAGTGTTGCCGCAAGAAGGTCCTCCATTGTGCATGTAGCAGGGCTCAGGTTGCATTGCAGCAGGTGGTCAGTGGTTTGCTCTTCTCCACACTCGCATGTTGTGGATTCCACTTTGTAGCCCCATTTCTTAAGGTTGGCTCTGCATCTCGTGGTGCCAGAGCGCAGTCTGTTCAGTGCCTTCCAAGTCGCCCAGTCTTCTGTGTGCCCAGGGAGGAGTCTCTCATTTTGAGCCATTGATTGGGGTTCTGGGTTTGAGCCTGCCACTTTTGGACTCTCGCTTGCTGAGGTGTTCCAGCGAATGTCTCTGTAGTTCTAAGAAAACTATTCTTGATTTAAGTCATTGATGTGCTGGCTGACACCTAAACAAGGGATGAACTGGAGATGTCACTGCCTTGGTCCTTTCACTATTGGCTGCTACTTCCCGGTGGATGTCAGGTGATGCAATACCGGCTAAGCAGTGTAATTTCTCCAGTGGTGTAGGGAGCATGATAATGCGGCATATCTCATTAAGAGCCACATCCACTGTTTTAGTGTGGTGAGATGTGTTCCACACTGGGCATGCATACTCAGCAGCAGAGTAGCATAGCGCAAGGGCAGATGTCTTCACTGTGTCTGGTTGTGATCCCCAGGTTGTGCCAGTCAGCTTTCGTCTGATATTGTTTCTAGCACCCACTTTTTGCTTGATATTCAGGCAGTGCTTCTTGTAGGTCAGAGCACGGTCCAGAGTGACTCCCAGGTATTTGGGTGCGCTGCAATGCTCCAGTGGGATTCCTTCCCAGGTAATCCTCAGAGCTTGGGATGCTTGTCTGTTCTTAAGGTGAAAGGCATGTCTGTGTTTTAGATGGATTAGGGATCAGTTGGTTTTCCCTGTTATAGGCAGTAAGAAGCACCTAGAGCTTCGGAGAGCTTCTGTTCAACCATCTCAAAGCTCCCTGCTTGAGTAGTAATGGCACGATCATCAGCATAGATGAAGCTCTCTGTCCCTTCTGGCAGTGGCTGGTCATTTGTGTAGATGTCGAACATGGATGGAGCGAGCACACTCCCCTGAGCCAGGCCGTTCTTCTGTTTCCGCCATCTGCTTCTCTGGCCCTGGAACTCAACAAAAAAGCTCCTGTTTTGTAGCAGGTCTCCTATGAGGCGGGTGAGGTGGTCGTCCTTTGTGATATTATACATTTTTCTTAGGAGGAGGCGGTGGTTCACAGTCTCATAAGCTGCTGACAGATCTATGAAGACAGCTCCTATGATCTGCTGCCTTTCAAAGTCATCTTCTATGTGCTGAGTCAGGTTCAGCACTTGCGATGTGCAGCTTTTGCCTTTCCTGAAGCCAGCTTGCTGTGGGATCAGACATGGCTCTATTTTTTTCCATAATTCTATGCAAAATAAGTCTCTCCAGAACTTTGTATTATTTGTCATAACAATTAAACAGTGCACATGGAAGTTGTAGCATCTATGATGCTTTTGTTGTTATATTAAAATTATTTTATTAGCTCTCATTACTAAATTTAAAAGTTACAATAACTTTGTTACTTTTAACCTGTTACTTCCGAGCTCTGAATTCACACTAAATTGGCATCTGGAAAAATGGACAAGGAGCAAGCAACAAGAACAAATTCACATGAAGGCAATCTTTTGCCTCTTCTTGGGCAGTCATGATTTGTAATTACTATTCCACCATGTTGTTGTACTAAATGGATAGTCAATAGCTATGGTAGTTTGACATTTCATTTACTTGTAGCCTGGTTATTAATTTGATGTGATTCAGCTTGGCATGCGCTGCCCTTTATGCAACAGTCTGGCTGTTATGTTTGAGCTTGGAGGTGAAAAATTTCTGCATTCATTTCTCAGAAGGACAGAGCTGACAGAAAGAACTCACTTTCTCTTGCATTAATTCATATGGCATAAAGAGTGGCATTGAATGCAAAGTATATTAAATGTTGAGTAACACACACAGCAAGTGCCAAAGGGTGACCAAGCAGAGTTAATTCCATAATTAATATTGATGCATCATGGTATTAATATATTTCTCTATTACAGTGTTTAATTAAAGCTTTCTGAAGTACTTCAAAGGAAGCATTAGGCATGGCAAATGCGAGCTCAGCAGAACAATTTTACCTAGTGTTAATGTGAAGCTTACACAGCCAAGTCTCAGCAAAAACATACAAAAAACCCACAAAACGTTTGGAAAGCCCACTGCACTGTGAATGAATTGTATTTTGCTCTTATATTGGCATCTGCCTCTAGTGTGCCAGCAATTGGGACATTGGTATGCTGTTTTCAATGTTTTGTCGCTCCCTTTTCACTCACTTTCTGGGTCACCGGTGTTGGCAGCCATTGCTTTGAAAACACAGTACAGCAAAATGTGTGACTACCTTCAGCTCATGCAGATGGCAGTGAGGTATTTCATTTTCAAGCTGGCTGATGAGGAGAAGGAACAAGTAGTCAGTAGAAGAGCATGTAGGTACAAGGGCTGAATGAAAAGTAATGCCTCCACCTTCATAACTCCTCAACAGATGGCAGGTACTGGCTTGTTCAGTAGACTCTTCTCTATATTTCCATTTTGGCAGGAAGCCTTAGCATTGAACAGTTGTGTTGTTACAGTGTGAAGTATGGAACCCTGCGCAGACGGTCAGTCAATGCGACTTAAGCAATGTGCAGTCATTGAATTCTTGACAGCAGGAGGTGTCACCCCAAAGGAGATTCATCAGAGAATGCAAGCTGTTTATGGTGATTGTGTTGATGCAGTACTGTGCGTTGTTAAGTTTAAAGATGGGTTGTTGTAGGTTTTTTTGGACTATATGGCCATGGTCTAGAGGCATTCATGGCCACATAGCCCACAAAAACCTACAACAACCGAGTGATTCCAGCCATGAAAGCCTTCGACAATACATTAAGTTTAAAGATGTTGAGGTGACACCTTCTGCTGTCAAGAATTCAATGACTACACATTGCTTAAGTCGCATTGACTGACTGTCTACGCAGGGCTCCATACTTCACACTTTAACAACACAACTGTTCAATGCTAAGGCTTCCTGCCAAAATGGAACTCTAGAGGAGAGTTTAGTGAACAAGCCAGTACCTGATGCATACCAGTACTGCCATCTGTTGAGGAGTTATGAAGGTGGAGGCATTACTTTTTATTCAACCTTCGTAGATAGGAAAGACTGACATAATCAGAACTGTGACTCCAAATCTGTCCTTATTCCATTTTCATATTGAGAATGAACATTTCAAAAGTATTTTGCCCAGTAGGTTAGGTTGTACACATTGGTATGCATGTATTTTTAAAAACAAAAAAACCCAAAAAAAAACAACTTCTTTTGATTTTCTATGAAAAGCTTCTTTGCATAAAATCATGGTGTTTTCTGCAAAAATCCCCAAACAAAAGAAAACACTTGTATTTACTCAAGTCCAGCACACAATCAAATCTAATGCACATCTCAAATTTGAAAACACTGAAACTTTCTGGGGAATGTAATGTGCTCCTCTTCTTCCTTGTCTGCTCATGCTGGGAAGCAGCTGTGGCAATACACATGTTCTATTTCTCCTTCCCCCCCCCCCTCCCTCATTGCCTCTCAACTGGTACCAACCAGTTTGCCTTTCTGAATAGCAGTGAAGAGGCATCTATATGTGGAAGTCACCCAGGAGCCTGCTGGTTAACAAAGCCTTTGCCTGTCTTCCTCCACTCCTTTCCACCTCCAGCCTTGACCCCACCCCTTACTAGCTGATATACCATTGGCAGACATTGGGGAAAAAAACTACATTACCCTACAAGCTTCCGTTCTGCTTCTTCTTCTTTCTCTCAAACCAGCCCTCTCAGTCCCTGTCCCTTTGTGAGAATGCAACCTTTTTAACACACAGTTTAATTTTCCATTAATAGAAAAGTGAAAACAAAATAAAATCAAATATCTATTTTAAAAAGAACAAATTAATATTTTTAAAATGCATAAAACACAATAAATTCGAATCTTTGAATCATAGAGGTGGAAGAGACCACATGGGTCAACTAATCCAACCCCTGTCATGTAGGAAAAGCACAATCAAAGCACTCCCAACAGATGGCATTCAGCCTCTGTTTAAAAAGGAGCTTACACCACACTCCGAGATAGTGAGTTTCACTGTTGAAGACCTCTTATTGTCAGTACATTTTTCCTAACGTTCAGGTGGTACCCTGTAATGAAAAGGCGAATTATATATTATTATGAATCTCGCCGCTTGCCACTACTATAACGGAAAGAGGGGGTGTTGTTGTTGTTCATTCGTTCAGTCGTCTCCGACTCTTCGTGACCTCATGGACCAGCCTACGCCAGAGCTCCCTGTCGGCCGTTACCACCCCCAGCTCCCTCAAGGTCAGTCCAGTCACTTCAAGGATGCCATCCATCCATCTTGCCCTTGGTCGGCCCCTCTTCCTTTTGCCTTCCCCTTTCCCCAGCATAATTGTCTTCTCTAGGCTTTGCTGTCTCCTCATGATGTGGCCAAAGTACTTCAACTTTGTCTCTGGTATCCTTCCCTCCAATGAGCAGTCGGGCTTTATTTCCTGGAGGATGGACTGGTTGGATCTTCTCGCAGTCCAAGGCACTCTCAGAACTTTCCTCCAGCACCACAGCTCAAAAGCATCGATCTTCCTTCGCTCAGCCTTCCCTAAGGTCCAGCTCTCACATCCGTAGGTTACTACAGGGAATACCATGGCTTTGACTAGGCGGATCTTTGTTGCCAGTCTGATGTCTCTACTCTTCACTTTTTATTGAGATTGGTCATTGCTCTCCTCCCAAGAAATAAGTGTCTCCTGATTTCCTGGCTGCAGTCTGCATCTCTAGTAATCTTTGCACCTAGAAATACAAAGTCTGTCACTGCCTCCACGTTTTCTCCCTCTATTTGCCAGTTATCAATAGGTCTGGTTGCCATGAACTTGGGTTTTTTTATGTTTAACCGCAACCTAACTTTTTCACTTTCTTTTTTCACCTTGATTAGAAGGCTCCTCAGCTCCTTCTCACTTTTGGGCCATCAAAGTGGTATCATCTGCATATCTAAGGTTGTTAATGTTTCTTCCAGCAATTTTCACCCCAGCCTTGCATTCATCAAGCCCCGCACATCGCATGATGTGTTCTGCATACAAGTTAAAAAGGTTGGGTGAGAGTATGCAGCCTTGCTGGACGCCTTTCCCAATCTTGAACCAGTCTGTTGTTCCGTGGTCAGTTCTGACTGTTGCTACTTGGTCCTTGTACAGATTCCTCAGGAGAGAGACAAGGCAGAGGAACGAGAGACCAGATTGCCATTATCTGCTGGATAATGGAGCCACAATTTATTAAAGAGGGGGTAGTCCCCTTATAATCTAACACCAAATATCAATGTATATCACGCCGCTGGACACCAATATAAAGTGTCAGGCGATATACTATAATATATCCCACAGCTGACCACTGTAAAGGATTATATGTAATATCACACTACTGGACAATAGAATGGAGGAATCAAGCCCCAGTTGATTTATATTATGGTAGCGATATGATGTTAGATGTGTGTAATGGTAGAGTGAACACTGCTTCAGTCTTCTTTTGGTTTAATGCTGCCACCACCCAAGATGTCTTAGGATTTTTAAAAATGAGTTTCTGAGGTAACCTTTTCCCTTCTCTGCCAACACAGCTCTCCTCTTAGCTCCTAAAATGACTGTTTGGATAAGAGACCTTTCTGTGGTATTAGGATGTTAAACTGACTGGAAATTCTATTCAAGGATTACCGATGGAAAGAGTAACGATAGAGGCTTCTTCAAAGTCAAACAGAGAAAAGGTTTATTTATAAAAACAAACAGACAACTGACTTCTTCTTTTGAGAGGCATAAACGCTTGACTTGTTACTATAGCACAATGTCTTAATGGTTGCTTAAAAAGAGTTTCTTGACTTGGTTAGAAACAGAGCTAATCTCACAGATATAGCTACTGGTTACAAACAAAATCCCTCACTCTACTTCAGCGAAATAGCAATGAGTTCTTGACTAACCTAACCCAGGCTGTCTTCTGAGCAATTAGCTAACTAACACCAGAGTCCTTTACAGCTAACTTACTCAAACTAGAGAGCAAATCCCTTGTGTTGTCTCCCACAAGTAATCAGGAGGCTGCTTGACCTTTCTTTCCAATTATTCAGCCCTGCCTGACCCAAACACTCTCTCTCAGAAAAACCCAGTCTCAAAACCACTTCTTCTTCCTTCAGTTTTCAAATCCCAACTCACTCTCTCTCAGAAGCTGAAATCTTTTCCCTCCCAAGACTTGGCTCCTCCCATCTGCTCTAGCCAATCCCAGGAGACCTCCAACTCCTCCCATCTTCTGTCTATTCTCCCTCAAGATGGCTGCTTTACTGGCAGACACTCTCAAAATGGAGGTTTGCCATACTGTCTTCCCAGGCTTCTACTCTGGCCTATTAGGTAAGAGTCATTACATCCAAGTCCTAGTCTCCAAGGCAACAGAAAACAAGCCTGATCCCTCATCCTTAGAAATGCAATCCCATGCACAACAACATATTAAAAACTCAATGCCTACTTTTTAAAGAGGTATTTAGTTGTTTGTGAAAAGACAGCAGGGAGAGTGCCAACTAGACCTCTTGAGATATGAACTTTTGCAAATTGGGAGCAGCCACCAAGAGTGGACAGGGGCATGGGGAACCTATTGCCCCACACCCCATATTGCCCAATTTTTCCAATTCATCATCCTACGGGGGAAAGAGTTGACCACCTGGCTTCACCCCATTGTTACTGGCGGAGCATGGTGGCATGCTCTACTTCACTTTTCCTTTAAGCATGGAGTCCTATTGGAAGTAGCTGTGTGTCATGTAATGGGAGCTGACAGACTCTGTACTTAATGTGAAGGTGAAGTGGAGCATACTGTCAATTTTACCCCCATCTGATGAAGTTGATAGTATTCTTCCTGCAGATCATAGAGTCCAGACTCCTAATTTTGATCAACTTGTCTTCAGTATAAATATCAAGGTAACATCATACTATTAGTCTCAAAGTATTTTGTAGGTCCATTTATTAACCATGAAATGGGGTTCAAAGGGAGATGTGTCCTGTGATGATTAATGATTCAATGGCAATAGTATCTTGTCCCCATTTCCCAAGCAGTGGTCCAATGTGTCCAGAGGCGGCCCTAGGTAATTTTCAATGGTAAGCAAACAGTATTTTGGTGCCCCTCCCCCCCCCAACCGATCACTGATATATATTTTCTGTTCGTCATGGAAGTTATGTGTGCCATATTTGGTTCAATTCCATCACTGGTGGAGTTCAGAATGCTCTTTGATTTTAGGTGAACTATACATCCCAGTAACTACAACTCGCATATGTCAAGGTCTTTTTTTCCCCCAAGAGTGCCCCTGGGCAAAATCAACTATACTGCAAATGCTTACTTTGCCTAATGGTTGAGCCGCCCCTGAATGTGTCATTCCTGTGAAACCACTGTGCAGAAAATATAGAAGCTTATTTGGACCACAGACCACCTCTTTGAACCTATTTTCAGAGTGCTCCAAAGAACATCTCATTTTAAGGAACATGGTACATTATGTCATATGTTTTGTGTTTATAGATCTGTTATCATCTGCACAATTCTTACTTTCAAATTAACACATATTTTTAGGTCTATCTTTCTGTCTGTACTCCTCTGAGGGTTTTCCATTCCACACTGTAGTTTATATTTCTAGTAGAAATATCAGCCAGCTCGTGTTTGTTTCTGTTTGCAAAAGCAGCTAATGATGCTGTGTTGCTTTCTCTTCTAAATTGATTTTTTTTCTTATGCAAATATAATTTTTTGAGTAATGCAGATTAGAAGAAGAACATATTGGTTGGAATAATTTTGTATTTTTTCCTGGCATCAAGCTTGCTGGTCTAGAGAACATCTTCCAGTACAGAAATAAATATAATAGCCCAAACTCTATTATTCAAGCTTATTACTCCAAACTTCCAATTGCCAAATATCTTGGAATGTGGAAAACTACTAAGGCCCTATCTATACTGACCATTTATGTCTGGGTGGAGACAGATCAGCCCATGGGTAGCCACAAAATACATGAGGATTGATCTGTGTTAATCTGGGGAAAGCCACTTAATGTGGCTATGCCCTAGGTTAATATAACTCAGGGGGGAACCAAAAGAGATTTGGCCCCCCACCAAATTGTGACAGAATGGGCAGCCACAAACAGTTCCTAATAACCTCATCATATGGGGTGAATTCAGCATTCTTGAATGCTTTCACCACATCTGGAGGACAGAGCTCCACACCAAACACCACAAGCAGGCCCGTAGCCAGGATTTCGATTTGGGGGGGGGGTGAGTTTTTTTCAGGGGGGTTTCGGGGGGGCTGAGTTTCGGGGGGGCTGAATCTGAGTGAAAGAGGGTCTACCCTAGCAAACCTTTTGTATCATTACCCCAATACCCCCATGCATATGGGATATATTGAGTATGGTGATCAGATCATGATATGAATAAGCATAACAGTTTAAATAATGCACCAGTAAGGCCTTTTTGCGAACCACCATGAGAATTTCGGGGGGAGGGCTGAAGCCCCTCAAGCCCCCCCCCCCCCACTACATGCCTGACCACAAGATGTTTTATGAGTTCCGGCAGACCAGCCCCCAACCAGGGTGAAAGTGTCATCAGATGCTTTCACCCCAACACAGAAGGCTTCCTGTGTTGTGCTGGCTCCAACGGAATCAGCATGGGGACACTTTCCTCATGTGAAGGGGAAAGCATTGCTGAGAGGGAGCTGCATGCTGGGTGACAGATTCTCCCTACTGCTCCCTCTTTCCTTCTAGTTGCCAGATGAAGCAGGACACTTCACCTGGCCTTTATGATGAGGCCCTAAGTGGAACTAGCTGCAGGTATCTCGACAGCAATCCTACACTCCCGCATGTGGAATGGCAATATCTATTTTCCCCTATCCACCAGCAGCAACAGACCATCAGCAGCAAGTCACCCTCAAAGGCTCATATCTATCTATCTATCTATCTATCTATCTATCTATCTATCATCTATCTATCTATCTATCTATCTATCTATCTATCTATCTATCGTACTGAAACATGTACAGACCAGATCTTCTGAAGTGAGTCTCTTTTACGGCAAAAGCTCACCAACCTTTTAATAGAATATATATCCCTCTTCACTGTCCCTGTCTACATTATATCAGCTTTTTAATCCCTATTCTATTTGTCTGTGTGTGTAAAAAAAATATATGATTTCTGCCAGTGAACTACAGGGTCATCCTCTTCTCTTGACCACACAGAGGAATTTCCTGGACTAATAGGGTTGAGTTAATACTTAAATAAAATATTATTTGTTGGGTGTGGGCACAGCTCAGGAGGAGGTTTATGTGCCCCTGGTTGACATCCAAAGCTTGATTACATGAGATCAAGCCAACAACCGCTGTCATACTTGTATCTATTCTTCATGACTTTATATACAACTTTTATCTATCTGTATACTATATCTATTTCATAGATTTATAAAATGTATAAACTTCTTTTTCAAAATATGACCAGAGAGACCCCACTCACCCACCCACCCTGGACCCTTTTTCGAAGTCAAAGTGATCAGCCAGACCCATTGCTTTAGAGATGGGGTATTCTCCTATTTAATCCAAACCTGTTTGTCTACCTACAGAAACAGGGACTTATAATGTACCTCTTTTGTTAACAGCCATGCCTTTGAGTACCCAGGATCAACATTTCTGTCTTACACCTTTGTTTTCTGAAGCCCTGCCTTTGTTTGGTATGGAACTGGACACTTGAGCTCATCAAAAGCCGTAATCTTTACTCTGTGTTTCCCAGACTCTGCCCTCCCAGGGAAGCAGCTCTACAGCTGACCAGTC
The DNA here is from genome assembly GCF_025583915.1 of Anolis sagrei ordinatus. Taxonomy (NCBI): domain Eukaryota; kingdom Metazoa; phylum Chordata; class Lepidosauria; order Squamata; family Anolidae; genus Anolis; species Anolis sagrei. Next base: position 63,270,944 of record NW_026847660.1, on the reverse strand, counting down.
CTTCACTCTTGACCAATACCCAGCTGTCTTTCTGAGAGGAGGGGTCTGAATATCTATTAGAAATGTCTAAGATATTCTGTATTTCTTGGTATGTTTATGCTTCTATTTTTGGCACAGGCCTTATATGCATCCTTTTTGGGCCAGATTGTAATTAAAAGCCTCTGTTTCTGTCTTCAGCTCTGGAGGTGTGTTCTTTAACCTGGAACTTTGGTTGTGTTAGCACAACTGCTTGCCAGGCAGAACCCTCCTTCTCTGCAGTCCTTCGTCGCAGTGCTTCATATGTACAAATTCTGGCTCTCTGCATTGTGCTGTGTGGTCACTAGCAATGTATTATTGATTTAGATTATAGTTTATGGAAGACAAAATAACTTCAATTACTGCATTCATTTGTTTTCAGAGCACACTTATATTACTAGTACTTGGTTCTTGAAAACAACCAAAAGTTTCTTCCCAACCCCCAATTCATTTCATTTATTGATCTCCAAATCTCTTATTAGTTTGCCTGGTTGCCAAATGGCCTCAAACTATTATTACTCTCAATTACAGTAGGCTAATTGAATCAATGGAATATACACGGACATTGTCTTGACAAGTTTCCATTAATCCCATGAGACTACTCTAGTTAAAATTAAAAAATAGATTTAAGGTCCATCACTGACCATTTAATGAGGCCCCAAACCTACTTGAAAAAGAAACAGACACAAAATGTGTGCTGCAGCATGGATTAAAGGGTGTACAATGCATTAAAGAAAGTCACAAGAAAGTCCAACTTAAGCCCTTTACTGTACTGCTGTATCTGGGCCAATATAGCCCAGATCCCAGGGTGAAACCAACTCCACAAAGTGTGGTGCACATTGTAGACACCCACCCTTACTGAAGAGCTTTGTAGAAGTTGAGGCTCAAGGGCATGGCTGGTTAGTAGGGGAGCTAATCAATTCCTTGAGAGGGGTCATTGATTATTTCCAATCTGTCACTTTCTTTCTCTTTTTCACATCCAATGCCTCTGGAGCACTAATGCACATTTCTCTCAAAAATGTGCACTAGCATAAACCTTTAGAGCAGTTTGAGGTCAGGTTCTGTGATTAATGTAATCACTTTACTGGCCTCAAACCTGTTCCAGATCTGTCAATCTAATAATCCATGCTGTGAAACTAGTTCCTCTCAAATCAGTTCCACAATGCATTATAGTGTCTGTGTAGATGTGTTCATAGCTTTCAATCCACTTCTCCTGTGCAATCATTTAAAAGCCCAAACAAATTGATGGTGTTTGGAGACACTTTCACCATGTGTACAATAGGCTGGCATGTGGAATACAGGTCTGTTCAGATATTTTTTAAGTAAGGTCCGTTGGAACATAAGTACACAATGAAACTTTATTTCAAAAAAGTAAATTTATTTTCAGAAAGTACATACTTCACTCTATTTTTTTCGACATAGTTGCCAAGTTTGTTCAAACACTTATCATACCTCTGAACCAATTTTAAAATACCCTCTTCATAAAAACTTTCCGCCTGCTCCGATAACCAATCGTCTGTAATCAAAGAAGGGCGACCGGAGCGGTCCTCATCATGGATGTTGTCACGGCCATCTTTGAATTGTCATACCCACTTACGCACTTTGCTTTCACTCATAACAGTATCACCGTACACTTCACAAATCTGTCGATGAATTTCTGCAGCAGGCAGGTTCCTTGCTGACAAAAACCGTATCACTGAGCGAACCTCACATGCGGCGGGTGAGTTGATAGTCTTAAACATTTTTAAAGTACAGAACAGAATCGTACAGGTTAGCTACAGAGTGGAAACTGAGCACAGTTGTTCCCGAGGCATGCCGGTACACGACGCACACGCTTGTTGCGGTACGCGCGCGAACTACTAGTGTCTACAAAAAAACGGACCTTACTTTAAAAATACCCCTTGTATTTCTTAAATGTGTTAAAAACACTGTTACGACAGCTTCCCATCCAAACAGCAAACAGAAGCTATTGATTTGCTGAAGGTGTATGATGTTTGAGCTCGGGTGTCCTACCATTTAAATGGGAACCATTATCCTTCCAGGTCTCCATATGTGCATATTGGTGGAGATTTATACTCCACCAGCATTAAAAAGATTAATGGCCGATGTGAAGAGGTTTTTTTAAAAAAATCATGTCCAGAGTCTAAGAATAAGGGAGTATCAGAAAAAAAAACAACCCTGAAACTACTTACTTCCTTCTCTAATTCTTATGCCTATTTTGGTCAATCTGTGTGGCCAATTTATTAGGGGATATATCAGAGGTTCTCCGCCAATTCCATTAACTTTGGAGAGATTCAATAGAGACAAATGCTACATTTCTACATTTTGGCAAATAACCCAAAAATACCTGGTATCACATGGGTAATATATGGATCAGCAGCACTAAATGTAAAAAGTAGCTTGGGATTATAATAGATCATAAATTGAACATAAGCCAGCAGTGTGATACTTCAGCAAGTAAGTTATCACAGTCATCACACACAAAACTCATCCGCAAATCATAGG
>NW_026847660.1:63214289-63248540 GCF_025583915.1 Anolis sagrei ordinatus | reverse complement strand
GCCTTTTACCATCAGGATGTTCTTCTTAGGTGGAATCTCTTTTTCTACATTTTGAACTCATTGCTCCATGTCCTGGAGCAGCAGAAAACAAACTTGCTCCAACCTCAATGTGACATCCATTCAAATATGTAAATATATGGCTATCATGTCCCCTCTCAAGCTTATTTTCTACAAGCTAAACATAGCCAGCTCTCTAAGCCATTCCTTGTAGTGCTTGGCTTCCAAACCTTTGAACATTTTGGTTGCCTTTCTCTGGACACATTCCATCGGGCAATATCCTTCTTGAATTGTGGTGCCCAGAACTAGACACAGTATTACAGATGAGATCGGATCAAAGCAAAATACATCCTGTGATCTAAACACTAAACTTCCATTGATGTAGCCAACAGCCACATTGACTTTTTAGCTTGTTGCATCACACCGTTGAATCATGTTCAGCTTGTAATCTGCTAAGACTCTTAGATCCCTTTCACATATATTGCTTTCAAGCCACATGTCACGCATTCTATATCTGTACTTTCATTTTTTATTATTATTATTGCCCAAGGACCTCTTCACATGGGCTTGATTATAGTGGCAGCGATTATTTATTTATTTATTTATTTATGGCCACAGAGCCCAATCACACTCTGGAAAAGTACCTCTCACTGGAAATAAAAACCTGCCACATCTGAAAAATTTCCAGTAGTGGATGGACAACAGAAGGCTCCCTGTCTTTTCCTCAGGAACAGGACAGGATGGCAGATGTGTGCCATCCTGTCTATGCATATCTATGCACAGCAGTTATGATTTATGGTCCCTATTTATGGTGCTGCTCGCTAGCTGATCAGTCTGAGAGCTAAAAATAAACCTGCAGGTTTTCAACCTGAAGTTGGTCTACATCGCTGTATCTTGTACAGTGTATACGTTTCTTAGAGAGAGAAAGAGAGAGAGGAACTTTGACCACTGAGTAGTTTTCAAAAACATGGACTTCAACATCTGGTTAGGATTGTTTTGTCTTTTGAAAAAAAAATGTATGTGGTGGGGCTTCCCTTAACAGTCTAAGGCAGTGTTTCTCAACCTGGGGGTCAGGACCCCTGGAGGGGTCGTGAGGGGATGTCAGAGGGGTCACCAAAGACCATCAAAAAACACAGTATTTTCTGTTGGTCATGGAGGTTCTGTGTGGCACGTTTGGCCCAATTCAATCCTTGGTAGGGTTTGAATGCTCTTTGATTGTAGGTGAACTATAAATCCCAGCAACTACAACTCCCAAATGTCAAGGTCTATTTCCCCAAACTCTACTAGTGTTTACATTTGGGCATACTGAGAATTCGTGCCAAGTTTGGTCCAGATCCATCATTGTTTGAGTCTACAGTTCTCTCTGGATGTAGGTAAACTACAACTCCCAAAACTCAAGGTCAGTGCCCACCAAACCCTTCCAGTATTTTCTGTTGGTCATGGGAATTCTGTGTGCCAAGTTTGATTCAGTTCCATCGTTGGTGGAGTTGAGAATGCTCTTTGATTGTAGATGAGCTATAAATCCCAGCAACTACAACTCTCACAGGACAAAATCAATACCCTCCCCCAATCTGTAACTATTCATAACAGCAGCAAAATTAGTTATGAAGTAGCAACGAAACTAATTTTATGGTTGGGGGTCACCATAACATGAGGAAGCGTATTAAGGGGTCATGGCATTAGGAAGGTTGAGAACCACTGGTCTAAGGGATAGAGATTCTTGTGAGCAGAGTATAGAGAAACAAGCAGTCTGAGAGGCTGTAGCTGATAAATTTGTCACCTTATGATACAGATTACCTACCCAATAACATAATATTTTGATAAAAAGATTAGTATAAATGCTGTCTGCTTTTCACCCTTAACTAAGAAAATGAATTTTGCAACACCATAAATTAATCAGATGAGATTTTGATGAACTGTGTGAGTTTTGGCCTACAGAAGCATAATATTGATATGTTTAAATGTACCGAGAGGGTCAGGCTTGATGAATGTATTAAAAGGCAATGTGCATGTATGAAAATACCACACAAGGGAAAAGAGTTGATGCCAAAGACATAACTGTGGGTCGGAAGCCCTTTGTTGTGCTGCACAATTGGCATACATGAAATGATCCTTTGATATGAGAATATTTGCTTAGCAAGTGTCACATTGCCATTAAGCAAGCAATTTTCTTTAGCAATCGCCAGTTTAATCAATTTTATAATTATTGTAACTTCTAATTCCACCCTGTCCCACCATTAAGGAATAGAAATGAATGAAATAATAACCCAGCTAACCCCACCCCTGCTACACATACAGACACACACCTATCCTAGTTATGAATTATGTTATTGCTTCAAATGTGTATGTTGTGGTTTTAGGAGAGAGAGAGAAATCACAGTATTCTTCTAATCTCATGACAGCATGTGTTTTTCTTCAGTTACTGAGGCTACTACTGATATAAAGCTCGTTTTCTCAGTGTGTTATCGAGCAGATAAGACTGCATAGGTTTACAAGAAGCACACTGCAGTGCTAGACAGAGTTGGTTATTGGAAATTTCCAATTGGATTCGAGGAGAGCGGCAATAGATTCTATGTCTCTGTCTTTTTCAATTTGCTGTTTTGAAAGCATATCAAGTCACTAGCAAAAGAAGACTAGTGTTAGATTAAAATGTCATGCCATTATCACATGCGGCTCTAAGTGATACTGGATATTCTATTATCTGCCTCATATAGTCCTAAATTGAATTTAAATGTTGGCTGAATGTGTTAATATTGCATACTCTGCAGTTATGAATTTCTTTCTAAATGTATCTCACTTCATTAAAGTATATGTAAATGTGTCCTATAAGGCCAGCCTAATGTTGCTGATGCTGACTCTCTTGTTATACACAGGAAACGCTGTTGCCAAAGGGGCAACTCACACATTTGAATCTAAGGAACTCATCACAAAGGTCCATGGATTCACCCGTTGCTCCATGCTCCATATCACATGACTTAACAGGGACCCATTGCCTCCCCACCCTCCAATCATCCTGAAGGCAACAAAGGAAGCCTCCCATGTTGCTGCTGTCAGGATTATTTAGTTATGCATGTGTGTTTTTCAATGTGTTTCTATGTAATTCAAGATGGATTCTATTCTGCTCTTTTGTGTATTAAGAAAACATAGTGCAGAGGCTGTGAAACTGTAACCTTGACAGAAATGAGATAACGTGTTCTCTGGCTGGGAAGAAGAGGGAGGATGTGGTCTCAGCCAGAAGTCAGATAAGCAGATGTTCAGAGACTGTTGTTTGTGCCTAGCAGTTCCTGTCTGTTGCTTGCTGTGAATAGACGTGTATAGATGTATTTAGTAAACTTAGTTTTCTGTTGTAACTGAAAGCTCGCAGAGTCCTGATTTCTGGAATACAGTGTCTGCTGATCTAGCAATCCTTCCGCTGGCAAAGCTTTTATACTCTGACAGCTGCCATGGCAGCGTACGTCACTTCCTCTCCCCTTTCCTGACAAAGCCTGACCAGAAGTATGGGGTCCATCAGGAAAGATGAGAGGAAGCAGCATGCAACAGGGAAAGGAGCCCATCTGATAAGGTAATTTATCTTTTTCCTATATATTGGATTGAAATTCTCCACTTTCTGAGAAAGTGGAACCAACATAGAATAGACTACATAAGACAAAAATGCTTTGATGCATTCCAAATATTATTTTAAGTTTACACATGTTTTTAAGTCATTTTCACAGTTTTATGATTTAAAGAGGGGAAACGGAGAGGAGGGAAAAGGATGGGAGATAGCAAAAAGTTATGATATTTTGGTCACAGAGTTTTGTTAGTAAATCAATTTTATACTTGAGTCTATTGTATCACTGGGGGTGAACAGGGGGGGCAGATTATTATACATATTCTCAAACATATAAAGGAGTTCCACCTACAGTACATTCTATTCCAAAAACAAATGGATTCTTATCATCTGGCATTCACGTTGATCTTTCTATCTTCTTATATTGTCTCATCTTTTTTCTTATCTTCTCCTCTGAGTCTGTATAAGTGCTTCATCTAATTCTTTTTTTTATATCATCTTTATTGAAAGTTTTCCTTTTTTTAAAATACAGTGTAATAAATTGAGAATCATAAAGAATGACTAGAAAGAAAGAGAAAGAGAAAAGAAAAAAAAGAAAAAAGGAAAAAAGTTAAAAACAGCGGAGACAGATGGTATACATCTCCTTCGTTGGCTTCATTTGTATCTTCCGAGTGGGTTTTCCTTTTCTTTCTTTCACCTGTATTTTCTTTACTTCCTGTTTTCTCTTCTTTTTATATTATTGTGTTTCTGTTCTCTTGTTTCAAATAATTTGTCATTTTGTCCAATCAGTTTCTTTTATTGGGGTTCCTTTATTTTTTGATATCAGATACGTTAATCTATCCATGTTTCTAATGTCTAGAATTTTTTCTGTCCAGTCCTTAATTTCTGGAATCTCTTCCTTCTTCCGGAACTTTGCATAGCAAATTCTTGCAGCTGTGTTCAGTAAAAAAAAGAAGTTTATCTATATTTTTATCTATCTTTGGGTCTGTTATGCCTAATAAAAATATCTCTGGTTTGAATGGGATTCTTATGTGTAGCATTTCCAGTAACGTTTCGTGAATTTTTTCCCAGTACAATTTAGATTTTGAACACAACCACCACATGTGGAAGTATGAGCCCTCCATCCTTCCACATTTCCAGCATTTTGTATTTATATTTTTGTAAGAGCTTCCTAATTTTTGAGGGGTCATATACCATCTATGTGCAACTTTAAGCCAATTTTCTTTTAAATCTATTGCATACGTATATTTAATCTTTATTCTCCATATTCTTTCCTATTCTTCTTTTTTATTGTTTTTCCTAAATTTTCATTCCATCTTTTCATGTATTTTTTCACCCTCTATTTCCATGCTCCATCCCATTAATTTCTTCTATAATTTTGTTATGATCTTTCTTTTGGATTTTAGTATACTGTCCCAAAAGGTGTCTTTTGGGACAGTATACTAAAATCCATCTAATTCTTTTATCGGTTTACTTATACATACTCCATCTCTCCCAGTTTTAATAATATTCATTCATTTACAAATCTCGGAGTCAGTTCTTGTGTTAATTCATTGGATGCATTCCAATTGGATGTATTCCAATTATTGCATGCAGTGTCTGCCTGAGGAGTCGAGCTGCCCGGGTTGGGAGCAATGCCAATGTATTGTGTTGCTCCCCTGAATACTTTTCCTCTGGTCTTACTCAGAGAGTAGCAATGGGTCTACAAGCAGTCTTGGTTCTAAGAGATTTGTCTTCAGCGCAGCATTATGGATGTTTATTACATTACTATGAAACTGTAGTAAAAAAAATGGAAAGTGGGTCACATTAAACTTAACCACATGATTGGCCGTGGCTAATTTGGTATTTTTTTAGCCTCAGCTTGTATTCCTTAACTTAGGAAGAAAGCAAAACAAAAGTATGCAACAATGTCCAGTCATTGTAGGTTTTTTCGGGCTATATGGCCATGGTCTAGAGGCATTTTCTCCTGATGTTTCACCTGTATCTATGGCAAGCATCCTCAGAGGTAGTGAGGTGACCTCACTACCTCTGAGGATGCTTGCCATAGATGCAGGCGAAACGTCAAGAGAAAATGCCTCTAGACCATGGCCATATAGCCCAAAAAAACCTACAATAACCCAGTGATTCCGGCCATGAAAGCCTTCGACAATACAATGTCCAGTCAGTCATGTATAATAGAACACCCTGAAAGGGCAAATGTTAACAAAACAAAAATATCCCATTATAACAATACATTCAAAGCTTTCTCTATTTTGGTCATAGACCAGCATAATAAGAGTGGGGTACAGTCTGATAAAAGCACAAAATCATTAAAAACTAGGCTAAAAGCTAAAATACTAAGGTATATTAAAAAGCTAAAAGACAAGATACTACTGCTGCTGCTAAAAATACATTAGACCAGCACTTTCCAAGTTATCTGATGTGGTGTACCAGTATTTCCCCCCCAATGTGCCATGAACCAGTCCAATATCTGTGACCATTGGCTACAATTGTTTCTTTTCTTTATTTTTTTTTTTCAGCAACCAGCTATAAATAGGTCATAGACAAGTTGCAATCCTTGGATCATTAATTGGAATAGTAATGTATTCAACTGTGCTATTTTCTCACAAAACACCTGTTTCTAGGCTTTGGCTTTCTATTTCCCCAATGAGAAATGTACAACATTTATTGAATGACCACCTGTCAAGGGTGCTTTGAGTGTGCTTTTCCTTTTCCAACATCTAAGATCCTTTCTACACTGCCAAATAATATACAGATTATCTGTTTTTGAACTTTATTATCTGGTAGTGTAGACTAATATAATCCAGTTCAAAGCAAATAATATAGATTTTATATGACAGTGTAGAATCTAAGGAACTCATGCAAAGGAAGGGAGGAAACCTTTCCAGCTAACCAAATGGCTCTTAAATCTTCTAATTGAATTTAAAGAGAAATAAGTGAGAAGTATGGAACTTGCATTAATTTTAGGAAGTTCACAATATTCACTCTTCATTAACGTTGATTTGTAATGTTGATGGAAGAGTGGTTATCCTGGAATTATTCCATTTATAACTGAGACAATCTTCACAGAATGGCTAAGATTTTATTTTTATTTATTTATCATGTCAGGCAACCGAACAGTTGTATTACATTTTTGACAGAACAAACATACAAAAGACACAGAGTTTGCAAGCTTGGTAGTTGATTAAATGTCCTTTGACCAGTATCTGGCCACTTGGAGTGCTTTCGGTGTTGCCGCAAGAAGGTCCTCCATTGTGCATGTAGCAGGGCTCAGGTTGCATTGCAGCAGGTGGTCTGTGGTTTGCTCCTCTACACACTCACATGTCGTGGATTCCACTTTGTGTCCCCATTTCTTGAGGTTGGCTCTGCATCTCGTGGTGCCAGAGTGCAGTCTGTTCAGCGCCTTCCAAGTCGCCCAGTTTTCTGTGTGCCCAGGGGGAATCTCTCATTTGGTATCAGCCATTGATTGAGGATCTGGGTTTGAGCCTGCCACTTTTGGACTCTCGCTTGCTGAGGTGTTTCAGCAAGTGTCTCTGTAGATCTTAGAAAACTATTTCTTGATTTAAGTTGTTGGCGTGCTGGCTGATGCCCAAACAAGGGATGAGCTGGAGATGGCTCTGCCGTGGTCCGTTCACTTTTGGCTGCTATTTCCCGGTGGAAGTCAGGTGGTGCAATACCGGCTAAGCAGTGTAATTTCACCAGTGGTGTAGGGCGCAGACACCCCATGGTAATGCGGCTTACCTGCCATTCTAATCATGCAATGAGTAAACTAAAACTGAACAAGAAAGTTTAACTAGAATTGATATGACTGTTTTACCAATACATTTCTGAGTGATTTCACAGGAGAGTGCACTTTCTGCCTTACAAAATATCTTAAGCAGCTTTCATCCCCTTCAATACAGTAAAAAGAAGACATTCTAGTATATTGTTCACTGGACTAAACCCCAAATTTTAGTCCAGTTGCTCATCCATTCCAGCCTACTTTTAAAATTCCTCCAAATAAATGTACCACTAGATTTCGATGTGGGATCTGGTAAATTAGGAAAGGGGATTAAGAAATGAATAAGGTGAACTTACCCAGAACTTGAAAAAAAATACTCCCAAAAGTTACATTTATTAATCTGTCCATTTTCCCAAGTAATGCTTTACTTGCTACTCATTAATCATAAATAGTTCATTGTTGTTTTGTGTCTTTGAATCACTTCCAACATACAGATATCTCAAGCAAACCAATCACAGGGTTTTCTTAGCAAGACTGAGACTGAGGGAGTATGACTTGCTCATGGTTACCCAGTGGATCATCATAGTCAAGCGGGGATTTGAATCCAGATTCATGGTCCAACAATCACTATACCACATGGTCAAGTACCATAACTTATTATTAAAATGTTACTTTGAAAAAATCAATATGCAGTACAATCAAATATGACCAAAAAACCCCCTAAGATTTGCAAAAGTAGTATTTTTTGACATTATTTATTTATTTATTTATTTTATCATGTCATCGGCAACCATACCATTGGATTACATTTTTAACAGAACAAAACAAACAAACAGATTAAAAAACACAATGTTTGCCAACTTGGTGGTTGATTAAATGTCCTTTGACCAGTATCTGGCCACTTGGAGTGCCTCTGGTGTTGCTGCAAGAAGGTCCTCCACTGTGCATGTAGCAGGGCTCAGGTTGCATTGCAGCAGGTGGTCTGTGGTTTGCTCTTCTCCACACTCGCATGTCGTGGATTCAACTTTGTAGCCCCATTTCTTAAGATTGGCTCTGCATCTCATGGTGCCAGAGCGCAGTCTGTTCAGCGCCTTCCAAGTCGCCCAGTCTTCTGTGTGCCCAGGAGGGAGTCTCTCATCTGGTATCACCCACAGATTGAGGTTCTGGGTTTGAGCCTGCCACTTTTGGACTCTCGCTTGCTGAGGTGTTCCAGCGAATGTCTCTGTAGTTCTAAGAAAACTATTTCTTGATTTAAGTCATTGACGTGCTGGCTGATACCTAAACAAGGGATGAGCTGGAGATGTCACTGCCTTGGTCCTTTCACTATTGGCTGCTACTTCCCGGCGGATGTCAGGTGGTGCAATACCGGCTAAGCAGTGTAATTTCTCCAGTGGTGTAGAGCGCAGACACCCTGTGATAATGTGGCATGTCTCATTAAGAGCCACATCCACTGTTTTAGTGTGGTGAGATGTGTTCCACACTGGGCATGCATACTCAGCAGCAGAGTAGCATAGCGCAAGGGCAGATGTCTTCACTGTGTCTGGTTGTGATCCCCAGTTTGTGCCAGTCAGCTTTTGTATGATATTGTTTCTAGCACCCACTTTTTGCTTGATATTCAAACAGTGCTTCTTGTAGGTCAGAGCACGGTCCAGAGTGACTCCCAGGTATTTGGGTGTGCTGCAATGCTCCAGTGGGATTCCTTCCCAGGTAATCCTCAGAGCTCAGGATGCTTGTCTGTTCTTAAGGTGAAAGGCACATGTCTGTGTTTTAGATGGATTAGGGATCAGCTGGTTTTCCCTGTAATAGGCAGTAAGAGCACCTAGAGCTTCGGAGACTTCTGTTCAACCATCTCAAAGCTCCCTGCTTGAGCGGTAATGGCACGATCATCAGCATAGATGAAACTCTCTGTCCCTTCTGGCAGTGGCTGGTCATTTGTGTAAATGTTGAACATTGATGGAGCGAGCACGCTCCCCTGAGGCAGGCCATTCTTCTGTTTCCGCCATCTGCTTCTCTGGCCCTGGAACTCAAAAAAAAGCTCCTGTTTTGTAGCTGGTTTACTATGAGGCAGGTAAGGTGGTAGTCCTTTGTGATATTATACATTTTTCTCAGGAGGAGGTGGTGGTTTACAGTATCATAAGCTGCTGACAGGTCTATGAAGACAGCTCCTGTGATCTGCTGCCTTTCAAAGCCATCTTCTATGTGCTGAGTCAGGTTCAGCACTTGCAATGTGCAGCTTTTGCCTTTCCTGAAGCCAGCTTGCTGTGGAATCAGACAGGGGTCTATTTTTTTCCATAATTCTATGCAAAATAAGTCTCTCCAGAACTTTGTATTATTTGTCATAACAATTAAACAGTGCACATGGAAGTTGTAGCATCTATGATGCTTTTGTTGTTATATTAAAATTATTTTATTAGCTCTCATTACTAAATTTAAAAGTTACAATAACTTTGTTACTTTTAACCTGTTACTTCCGAGCTCTGAATTCACACTAAATTGGCATCTGGAAAAATGGACAAGGAGCAAGCAACAAGAACAAATTCACATGAAGGCAATCTTTTGCCTCTTCTTGGGCAGTCATGATTTGTAATTACTATTCCACCATGTTGTTGTACTAAATGGATAGTCAATAGCTATGGTAGTTTGACATTTCATTTACTTGTAGCCTGGTTATTAATTTGATGTGATTCAGCTTGGCATGCGCTGCCCTTTATGCAACAGTCTGGCTGTTATGTTTGAGCTTGGAGGTGAAAAATTTCTGCATTCATTTCTCAGAAGGACAGAGCTGACAGAAAGAACTCACTTTCTCTTGCATTAATTCATATGGCATAAAGAGTGGCATTGAATGCAAAGTATATTAAATGTTGAGTAACACACACAGCAAGTGCCAAAGGGTGACCAAGCAGAGTTAATTCCATAATTAATATTGATGCATCATGGTATTAATATATTTCTCTATTACAGTGTTTAATTAAAGCTTTCTGAAGTACTTCAAAGGAAGCATTAGGCATGGCAAATGCGAGCTCAGCAGAACAATTTTACCTAGTGTTAATGTGAAGCTTACACAGCCAAGTCTCAGCAAAAACATACAAAAAACCCACAAAACGTTTGGAAAGCCCACTGCACTGTGAATGAATTGTATTTTGCTCTTATATTGGCATCTGCCTCTAGTGTGCCAGCAATTGGGACATTGGTATGCTGTTTTCAATGTTTTGTCGCTCCCTTTTCACTCACTTTCTGGGTCACCGGTGTTGGCAGCCATTGCTTTGAAAACACAGTACAGCAAAATGTGTGACTACCTTCAGCTCATGCAGATGGCAGTGAGGTATTTCATTTTCAAGCTGGCTGATGAGGAGAAGGAACAAGTAGTCAGTAGAAGAGCATGTAGGTACAAGGGCTGAATGAAAAGTAATGCCTCCACCTTCATAACTCCTCAACAGATGGCAGGTACTGGCTTGTTCAGTAGACTCTCCTCTACAGTTCCATTTTGGCAGGAAGCCCTAGCATTGAACAGTTGTGTTGTTAAAGTGTGAAGTATGGAACCCTGTGCAGATGGTGCAATGCGAATTAAGCAACGTTCAGTCATTGAATTCTTGACAGCAGTAGGTGTCACCCCAAAGGAGATTCATCAGAGAATGCAAGCTGTTTACGGTGATTGTGTTGATGTCAGTACTGTGCGTTGTTGGGCGAGTAAGTTTAAAGATGGTTGTTGTAGGTTTTTTTGGACTATATGGCCATGGTCTAGAGGCATTCATGGCCACATAGCCCACAAAAACCTACAACAACCGAGTGATTCCGGCCATGAAAGCCTTCGACAATACATTAAGTTTAAAGATGTTGAGGTGACACCTTCTGCTGTCAAGAATTCAATGACTACACATTGCTTAAGTCGCATTGACTGACTGTCTACGCAGGGCTCCATACTTCACACTTTAACAACACAACCGTTCAATGCTAAGGCTTCCTGCCAAAATGGAACTGTAGAGGAGAGTCTACTGAACAAGCCAGTACCTGCTCGCATACCAGTACTGCCATCTGTTGAGGAGTTATGAAGGTGGAGGCATTACTTTTTATTCAACCTTCGTAGATAGGAAAGACTGACATAATCAGAACTGTGACTCCAAATCTGTCCTTATTCCATTTTCATATTGAGAATGAACATTTCAAAAGTATTTTGCCCAGTAGGTTAGGTTGTACACATTGGTATGCATGTATTTTTAAAAACAAAAAAACCCAAAAAAAAACAACTTCTTTTGATTTTCTATGAAAAGCTTCTTTGCATAAAATCATGGTGTTTTCTGCAAAAATCCCCAAACAAAAGAAAACACTTGTATTTACTCAAGTCCAGCACACAATCAAATCTAATGCACATCTCAAATTTGAAAACACTGAAACTTTCTGGGGAATGTAATGTGCTCCTCTTCTTCCTTGTCTGCTCATGCTGGGAAGCAGCTGTGGCAATACACATGTTCTATTTCTCCTTCCCCCCCCCCCTCCCTCATTGCCTCTCAACTGGTACCAACCAGTTTGCCTTTCTGAATAGCAGTGAAGAGGCATCTATATGTGGAAGTCACCCAGGAGCCTGCTGGTTAACAAAGCCTTTGCCTGTCTTCCTCCACTCCTTTCCACCTCCAGCCTTGACCCCACCCCTTACTAGCTGATATACCATTGGCAGACATTGGGGAAAAAAACTACATTACCCTACAAGCTTCCGTTCTGCTTCTTCTTCTTTCTCTCAAACCAGCCCTCTCAGTCCCTGTCCCTTTGTGAGAATGCAACCTTTTTAACACACAGTTTAATTTTCCATTAATAGAAAAGTGAAAACAAAATAAAATCAAATATCTATTTTAAAAAGAACAAATTAATATTTTTAAAATGCATAAAACACAATAAATTCGAATCTTTGAATCATAGAGGTGGAAGAGACCACATGGGTCAACTAATCCAACCCCTGTCATGTAGGAAAAGCACAATCAAAGCACTCCCAACAGATGGCATTCAGCCTCTGTTTAAAAAGGAGCTTACACCACACTCCGAGATAGTGAGTTTCACTGTTGAAGACCTCTTATTGTCAGTACATTTTTCCTAACGTTCAGGTGGTACCCTGTAATGAAAAGGCGAATTATATATTATTATGAATCTCGCCGCTTGCCACTACTATAACGGAAAGAGGGGGTGTTGTTGTTGTTCATTCGTTCAGTCGTCTCCGACTCTTCGTGACCTCATGGACCAGCCTACGCCAGAGCTCCCTGTCGGCCGTTACCACCCCCAGCTCCCTCAAGGTCAGTCCAGTCACTTCAAGGATGCCATCCATCCATCTTGCCCTTGGTCGGCCCCTCTTCCTTTTGCCTTCCACTTTCCCCAGCATAATTGTCTTCTCTAGGCTTTCCTGTCTCCTCATGATATGGCCAAAGTACTTCAACTTTGTCTCTAGTATCTTTCCCTCCAGTGAGCAGTCGGGCTTTATTTCCTGGAGGATGGACTGGTTGGATCTTCTCACAGTCCAAGGCACTCTCAGAATTTTTCTCCAATGCCACAGTTCAAAAGCGTGGAAAAAAAAATAAAAAAAAAACACAGTCAAGGCACTCTCAGAACTTTCCTCCAGGCCCACAGCTCAAAAGCATCGATCTTCCTTCGCTCAGCCTTCCCTAAGGTCCAGCTCTCACATCCGTAGGTTACTACAGGGAATACCATGGCTTTGACTAGGCGGATCTTTGTTGCCAGTCTGATGTCTCTACTCTTCACTATTTTATCGAGACTGGACATTGCTCTCCTCCCAAGAAGTAAGCGTCTTCTGATTTCCTGGCTACAGTCTGCATCTGCAGTAATCTTTGCACCTAGAAATACAAAGTCTGTCACAGCCTCCATGTTTTCTCCCTCTATTTCCCAGTTGTCAATCATTTTTGTTGCCATAATCTTGGTTTTTTTTATGTTTAGCTGCAACCCAGCTTTTGCACTTTCTTCTTTCACCTTGATTAGAAGGCTCCTCAGCTCCTCCTCGCTTTCGGCCATCAGAGTGGTGTCATCTGCATATCTGAAGTTGTTAATATTTCTTCCAGCATTTTTCACCCCAGCTTTGCATTCATCAAGCCCCGCACATCGCATGATGTGTTCTGCATACAAGTTAAAAAGGTTGGATGAGAGTATGCAGCCTTGCCGTACGCCTTTCCCAATCTTGAACCAGTCTGTTGTTCCGTGGTCAGTTCTGACTGTTGCTACTTGGTCCTTGTACAGATTCCTCAGGAGAGAGACAAGGTGGCTTGGTATGCCCATCCCACCAAGAACTTGCCACAATTTATTAAAGAGGGGGTAGTCCCCTTATAATCTAACACCAAATATCAATGTATATCACGCCGCTGGACACCAATATAAAGTGTCAGGCGATATACTATAATATATCCCACAGCTGACCACTGTAAAGGATTATATGTAATATCACACTACTGGACAATAGAATGGAGGAATCAAGCCCCAGTTGATTTATATTATGGTAGCGATATGATGTTAGATGTGTGTAATGGTAGAGTGAACACTGCTTCAGTCTTCTTTTGGTTTAATGCTGCCACCACCCAAGATGTCTTAGGATTTTTAAAAATGAGTTTCTGAGGTAACCTTTTCCCTTCTCTGCCAACACAGCTCTCCTCTTAGCTCCTAAAATGACTGTTTGGATAAGAGACCTTTCTGTGGTATTAGGATGTTAAACTGACTGGAAATTCTATTCAAGGATTACCGATGGAAAGAGTAACGATAGAGGCTTCTTCAAAGTCAAACAGAGAAAAGGTTTATTTATAAAAACAAACAGACAACTGACTTCTTCTTTTGAGAGGCATAAACGCTTGACTTGTTACTATAGCACAATGTCTTAATGGTTGCTTAAAAAGAGTTTCTTGACTTGGTTAGAAACAGAGCTAATCTCACAGATATAGCTACTGGTTACAAACAAAATCCCTCACTCTACTTCAGCGAAATAGCAATGAGTTCTTGACTAACCTAACCCAGGCTGTCTTCTGAGCAATTAGCTAACTAACACCAGAGTCCTTTACAGCTAACTTACTCAAACTAGAGAGCAAATCCCTTGTGTTGTCTCCCACAAGTAATCAGGAGGCTGCTTGACCTTTCTTTCCAATTATTCAGCCCTGCCTGACCCAAACACTCTCTCTCAGAAAAACCCAGTCTCAAAACCACTTCTTCTTCCTTCAGTTTTCAAATCCCAACTCACTCTCTCTCAGAAGCTGAAATCTTTTCCCTCCCAAGACTTGGCTCCTCCCATCTGCTCTAGCCAATCCCAGGAGACCTCCAACTCCTCCCATCTTCTGTCTATTCTCCCTCAAGATGGCTGCTTTACTGGCAGACACTCTCAAAATGGAGGTTTGCCATACTGTCTTCCCAGGCTTCTACTCTGGCCTATTAGGTAAGAGTCATTACATCCAAGTCCTAGTCTCCAAGGCAACAGAAAACAAGCCTGATCCCTCATCCTTAGAAATGCAATCCCATGCACAACAACATATTAAAAACTCAATGCCTACTTTTTAAAGAGGTATTTAGTTGTTTGTGAAAAGACAGCAGGGAGAGTGCCAACTAGACCTCTTGAGATATGAACTTTTGCAAATTGGGAGCAGCCACCAAGAGTGGACAGGGGCATGGGGAACCTATTGCCCCACACCCCATATTGCCCAATTTTTCCAATTCATCATCCTACGGGGGAAAGAGTTGACCACCTGGCTTCACCCCATTGTTACTGGCGGAGCATGGTGGCATGCTCTACTTCACTTTTCCTTTAAGCATGGAGTCCTATTGGAAGTAGCTGTGTGTCATGTAATGGGAGCTGACAGACTCTGTACTTAATGTGAAGGTGAAGTGGAGCATACTGTCAATTTTACCCCCATCTGATGAAGTTGATAGTATTCTTCCTGCAGATCATAGAGTCCAGACTCCTAATTTTGATCAACTTGTCTTCAGTATAAATATCAAGGTAACATCATACTATTAGTCTCAAAGTATTTTGTAGGTCCATTTATTAACCATGAAATGGGGTTCAAAGGGAGATGTGTCCTGTGATGATTAATGATTCAATGGCAATAGTATCTTGTCCCCATTTCCCAAGCAGTGGTCCAATGTGTCCAGAGGCGGCCCTAGGTAATTTTCAATGGTAAGCAAACAGTATTTTGGTGCCCCTCCCCCCCCCAACCGATCACTGATATATATTTTCTGTTCGTCATGGAAGTTATGTGTGCCATATTTGGTTCAATTCCATCACTGGTGGAGTTCAGAATGCTCTTTGATTTTAGGTGAACTATACATCCCAGTAACTACAACTCGCATATGTCAAGGTCTTTTTTTCCCCCAAGAGTGCCCCTGGGCAAAATCAACTATACTGCAAATGCTTACTTTGCCTAATGGTTGAGCCGCCCCTGAATGTGTCATTCCTGTGAAACCACTGTGCAGAAAATATAGAAGCTTATTTGGACCACAGACCACCTCTTTGAACCTATTTTCAGAGTGCTCCAAAGAACATCTCATTTTAAGGAACATGGTACATTATGTCATATGTTTTGTGTTTATAGATCTGTTATCATCTGCACAATTCTTACTTTCAAATTAACACATATTTTTAGGTCTATCTTTCTGTCTGTACTCCTCTGAGGGTTTTCCATTCCACACTGTAGTTTATATTTCTAGTAGAAATATCAGCCAGCTCGTGTTTGTTTCTGTTTGCAAAAGCAGCTAATGATGCTGTGTTGCTTTCTCTTCTAAATTGATTTTTTTTCTTATGCAAATATAATTTTTTGAGTAATGCAGATTAGAAGAAGAACATATTGGTTGGAATAATTTTGTATTTTTTCCTGGCATCAAGCTTGCTGGTCTAGAGAACATCTTCCAGTACAGAAATAAATATAATAGCCCAAACTCTATTATTCAAGCTTATTACTCCAAACTTCCAATTGCCAAATATCTTGGAATGTGGAAAACTACTAAGGCCCTATCTATACTGACCATTTATGTCTGGGTGGAGACAGATCAGCCCATGGGTAGCCACAAAATACATGAGGATTGATCTGTGTTAATCTGGGGAAAGCCACTTAATGTGGCTATGCCCTAGGTTAATATAACTCAGGGGGGAACCAAAAGAGATTTGGCCCCCCACCAAATTGTGACAGAATGGGCAGCCACAAACAGTTCCTAATAACCTCATCATATGGGGTGAATTCAGCATTCTTGAATGCTTTCACCACATCTGGAGGACAGAGCTCCACACCAAACACCACAAGCAGGCCCGTAGCCAGGATTTCGATTTGGGGGGGGGGTGAGTTTTTTTCAGGGGGTTCGGGGGGGGGGGGGGCTGAGTCTGAGTGAAAGAGGGTCTAGCCTAGCAAACCTTTTGTATCATTACCCCAATACCCCATGCATATGGGATATATTGAGTATGGTGATCAGATCATGATATGAATAAACATAACAGTTTAAATAATGCACCAGTAAGGCCTTTTCGCGAACCACCATGAGAATTTCGGGGGGGGGCTGAAGCCTCCAGCCCCCCCCCCCACTACATGCCTGACCACAAGATGTTTTATGAGTTCCGGCAGACCAGCCCCCAACCAGGGTGAAAGTGTCATCAGATGCTTTCACCCCAACACAGAAGGCTTCCTGTGTTGTGCTGGCTCCAACGGAATCAGCATGGGGACACTTTCCTCATGTGAAGGGGAAAGCATTGCTGAGAGGGAGCTGCATGCTGGGTGACAGATTCTCCCTACTGCTCCCTCTTTCCTTCTAGTTGCCAGATGAAGCAGGACACTTCACCTGGCCTTTATGATGAGGCCCTAAGTGGAACTAGCTGCAGGTATCTCGACAGCAATCCTACACTCCCGCATGTGGAATGGCAATATCTATTTTCCCCTATCCACCAGCAGCAACAGACCATCAGCAGCAAGTCACCCTCAAAGGCTCATATCTATCTATCTATCTATCTATCTATCTATCTATCTATCTATCTATCTATCTATCTATCTATCTATCTATCTATCTATCTATCGTACTGAAACATGTACAGACCAGATCTTCTGAAGTGAGTCTCTTTTACGGCAAAAGCTCACCAACCTTTTAATAGAATATATATCCCTCTTCACTGTCCCTGTCTACATTATATCAGCTTTTTAATCCCTATTCTATTTGTCTGTGTGTGTAAAAAAAATATATGATTTCTGCCAGTGAACTACAGGGTCATCCTCTTCTCTTGACCACACAGAGGAATTTCCTGGACTAATAGGGTTGAGTTAATACTTAAATAAAATATTATTTGTTGGGTGTGGGCACAGCTCAGGAGGAGGTTTATGTGCCCCTGGTTGACATCCAAAGCTTGATTACATGAGATCAAGCCAACAACAGCTGTCATACTTGTATCTATTCTTCATGACTTTATATACAACTTTTATCTATCTGTATACTATATCTATTTCATAGATTTATAAAATGTATAAACTTCTTTTTTAAAATATGACCAGAGAGACCCCACTCACCCACCCACCCTGGACCCTTTTTCGAAGTCAAAGTGATCAGCCAGACCCATTGCTTTAGAGATGGGGTATTCTCCTATTTAATCCAAACCTGTTTGTCTACCTACAGAAACAGGGACTTATAATGTACCTCTTTTGTTATGACTTTATATACAACTTTTATCTATCTGTATACTATATCTATTTCATAGATTTATAAAATGTATAAACTTCTTTTTTAAAATATGACCAGAGAGACCCCACTCACCCACCCACCCTGGACCCTTTTTCGAAGTCAAAGTGATCAGCCAGACCCATTGCTTTAGAGATGGGGTATTCTCCTATTTAATCCAAACCTGTTTGTCTACCTACAGAAACAGGGACTTATAATGTACCTCTTTTGTTAACAGCCATGCCTTTGAGTACCCAGGATCAACATTTCTGTCTCACACCTTTGTTTTCTGAAGCCCTGCCTTTGTTTGGTATGGAACTGGACACTTGAGCTCATCAAAAGCCGTAATCTTTACTCTGTGTTTCCCAGACTCTGCCCTCCCAGGGAAGCAGCTCTACAGCTGACCAGTCCTTCACTCTTGACCAATACCCAGCTGTCTTTCTGAGAGGAGGGGTCTGAATATCTATTAGAAATGTCTAAGATATTCTGTATTTCTTGGTATGTTTATGCTTCTATTTTTGGCACAGGCCTTATATGCATCCTTTTTGGGCCAGATTGTAATTAAAAGCCTCTGTTTCTGTCTTCAGCTCTGGAGGTGTGTTCTTTAACCTGGAACTTTGGTTGTGTTAGCACAACTGCTTGCCAGGCAGAACCCTCCTTCTCTGCAGTCCTTCGTCGCAGTGCTTCATATGTACAAATTCTGGCTCTCTGCATTGTGCTGTGTGGTCACTAGCAATGTATTATTGATTTAGATTATAGTTTATGGAAGACAAAATAACTTCAATTACTGCATTCATTTGTTTTCAGAGCACACTTATATTACTAGTACTTGGTTCTTGAAAACAACCAAAAGTTTCTTCCCAACCCCCAATTCATTTCATTTATTGATCTCCAAATCTCTTATTAGTTTGCCTGGTTGCCAAATGGCCTCAAACTATTATTACTCTCAATTACAGTAGGCTAATTGAATCAATGGAATATACACGGACATTGTCTTGACAAGTTTCCATTAATCCCATGAGACTACTCTAGTTAAAATTAAAAAATAGATTTAAGGTCCATCACTGACCATTTAATGAGGCCCCAAACCTACTTGAAAAAGAAACAGACACAAAATGTGTGCTGCAGCATGGATTAAAGGGTGTACAATGCATTAAAGAAAGTCACAAGAAAGTCCAACTTAAGCCCTTTACTGTACTGCTGTATCTGGGCCAATATAGCCCAGATCCCAGGGTGAAACCAACTCCACAAAGTGTGGTGCACATTGTAGACACCCACCCTTACTGAAGAGCTTTGTAGAAGTTGAGGCTCAAGGGCATGGCTGGTTAGTAGGGGAGCTAATCAATTCCTTGAGAGGGGTCATTGATTATTTCCAATCTGTCACTTTCTTTCTCTTTTTCACATCCAATGCCTCTGGAGCACTAATGCACATTTCTCTCAAAAATGTGCACTAGCATAAACCTTTAGAGCAGTTTGAGGTCAGGTTCTGTGATTAATGTAATCACTTTACTGGCCTCAAACCTGTTCCAGATCTGTCAATCTAATAATCCATGCTGTGAAACTAGTTCCTCTCAAATCAGTTCCACAATGCATTATAGTGTCTGTGTAGATGTGTTCATAGCTTTCAATCCACTTCTCCTGTGCAATCATTTAAAAGCCCAAACAAATTGATGGTGTTTGGAGACACTTTCACCATGTGTACAATAGGCTGGCATGTGGAATACAGGTCTGTTCAGATATTTTTTAAGTAAGGTCCGTTGGAACATAAGTACACAATGAAAGTTTATTTCAAAAAAGTAAATTTATTTTCAGAAAGTACACACTTCACTCTATTTTTCGACATAGTTGCCAAGTTTGTTCAAACACTTATCATACCTCTGAACCAATTTTAAAATACCCTCTTCATAAAAACTTGCCGCCTGCTCCGATAACCAAATCGTCTGTAATCAAAGAAGGGCGACCAGAGCGGTCCTCATCATGGATGTTGTCACGGCCATCTTTGAATTGTCGTACCCACTTACGCACTTTGTTTTCACTCATAACAGTATCACCGTACACTTCACAAATCTGTCGATGAATTTCTGCAGCAGGCAGGTTCCTTGCTGACAAAAACCGTATCACTGAGCGAACCTCACATGCGGAGGGTGAGTTGATAGTCTTAAACATTTTTAAAGCACAGAACAGAACCGTACAGGTTAGCTACAGAGTGGAAACTGAGCACAGTTGTTCCCGAGGCATGCCGGTACACGACGCACACGCTTGTTGCGGTATGCGCGCGAACTACTGGTGTCTACAAAAAAACGGACCTTACTTTAAAAATACCCCTTGTATTTCTTAAATGTGTTAAAAACACTGTTACGACAGCTTCCCATCCAAGCAGCAAACAGAAGCTATTGATTTGCTGAAGGTGTATGATGTTTGAGCTCAGGTGTCCTACCATCCAAATGGGAACCATCATCCTTCCAGGTCTCCGCATGGGCACATTGGTGGAGATTTATACTCCACCAGCATTAAAACGATTAATGGCCAATGTGAAGAGGTTTTTTAAAAAATCATGTCCAGAGTTTAAGAATAAGGAAGTATCAGAAAAAATGACCCTGAAACTACTTACTTCCTTCTCTAATACTTATGCATATTTTGGTCAATCTGTGTGGCCAATTTATTAGGGGATATATCAGAGGTTCTCCGCCAATTCCATTAACTTTGGAGAGATTCAATAGAGACAAATGCTACATTTCTACATTTTGGCAAATAACCCAAAAATACCTGGTATCACATGGGTAATATATGGATCAGCAGCACTAAATGTAAAAAGTAGCTTGGGATTATAATAGATCATAAATTGAACATAAGCCAGCAGTGTGATACTTCAGCAAGTAAGTTATCACAGTCATCACACACAAAACTCATCCGCAAATCATAGGTCAGTGTTTTGAATCTTAAGTTTTTTGCATGGCTCCCCGCTCCCCACACACATGCACTTTTCTTAACAGTGCTTCATATGTACAAATCTAATGAATTACAAACCAAAATGAATTAAAAATTAAGTTTTTCATACCCCTAATAATTATTAATGCATTCACATCATATGTATATTGTGAGGAATAACTTCCCCGCTGTCCCCCTTTGTCTGACGAGGTCTTTAATGGAATGTATCATCCATGCCTGTTTAAGCCCTGGAGGTCGGAGTCCCCATTGGGAAGAAAAGCAGGAAACAAATTTTATTATTACTGTATATACTCGAGTATAAGCCTAGTTTTTCAACCCCTTTTTTATGCTGTAAAAGCTCCCCTCGGCTTATACTTGAGTCAAAATTATTTATTATTTTACTCTGTTATTAGTATTATTTTATTACATTTATTATGTTTATCATTATTATTATATATTAATTTATTATTATATAAAGCATATAAATGTCGTAAATAAATAAATAAATAAATATTATATTTACATTATTTTACTCTATTTATTATTTTACTCATTATTATTACATTTATTATTTTACTCTATTTTTTATTTATTTTACATTTATTTAAGAAGGTCAGAATAATGGTTTTCATCAGACTTGGACAGTCATATCTTAAATTACAGTTTTATGTAAATATTCAAAAGCATTTAACCCAATGATGCCTCAATTAATATAATTTTTTCTTTTATTGCATTCACAAAAATATTCAATCAAAAGTATTCAAAAAATAATAATATAATTTTATTGATATCTGTTTTTATTTTGAATTTGACCAGTAGCTGCTGCATTTCTCACCCTGGGCTTATACTCGAGTCAATGTGTTTACCCAGATTTTTGTGGTAAAATTAGATGCCTCAGCTTATATTCGGGTTGGCTTATACTCGAGCATATACGGTATTTATTTATTATTGTTACCCATCCACTTTGCCTAACCTAACTGAAAAATGATTTCACCCCTCTCTTTTCCTTTGTTTGGTCACTGCCGGATTTTTATGTGTTTGATAGCAGTGTTCAATAAATAAGCCTGGAATTATACGAAGTTGTCACCTAAAATAAACTGGGGGAGGATCAGAGGGACATAGTCCATGCATTTGACGTTGTAAGTCTCCTTTCTTCAATTTCACTTAATGAAGCAGATATCAGATTGGATGGCCTGTTTGAGGGTTGCTTTTCCCGGATCAGATGTGGATACCCACATCTGACTTACAAGGCACATGCATATTGAAATATTTTTAAAACAGTAGTCAAAACATAATATATAATTGCTAGGTTGTTTGCTATTTATTTGCAATTTTCTGTCTTCCTGGAGAGTGATTCATGGAGGGTGACTTTCAAAACAGAAAATGCTCAGAAACGTCCAAATTTCATTGTCAGAAGACATAAAAAGTAACATTCCTGATCTTTGATTTGAGATGCTAGTATTCTTCCATTCTGGATAATGTGGAGAAGCTTCTTGCCAGCTGTGTAATTTGGAGAGATGTTGTCGAAAAAAGGAAAATTTCCAACCTCTGATCCAAATCATTTCAGCAGTCCTAAAAAAAGAGATGCTTATCAATTTCCAGGGCTTAAGAAGGCATGGTGTTTCACTATATGAGGGCAATCGCAATAAGAAAACATAGGGCCTCTACATGGGAAGACCACCTATTTCTAGAACATCTGGGTAGGACATTTTCCAATTGTGGTACATGCACAATATTTTTGTTTTTACTTTTCTAATTAGTGTTCCATGTTGAAGACAATTTTGTATTTGCTGTTCAAAGAAGCTATACATTGTTCTCTTTTGCCAGCTTTCCAGTATCATTATTTCATATCCATATTGAAGACAGCATGCATAAATGCTTTAATTGAACACCTTTTTGGTATAGAAATACTTTATGAAAGATGTTGCACGTGAAGTCACAATATTGTTGGCAAACTCCCTTTTCCACAATGCTCAACTAAGCTTCCTTTTTGTGTCTTTATCCTTTTCATCACCAGCATAATGATTCTTAAAAGTTTTAAATTTCATCTTGGAAGTTTTGATTTAGGCTTGACTATTAATCATTTTAGGTGTTAAATTGATTCACATTTTTAATCCGCTTGTATCTTTCCCATTCCTCTGTGTCCTTGTTAACTTTCATTTATAAAAACATCATTAGCCATATTAATTAGGTTCCAGAGTTAGCAGCCATGATTATTGCTGGAAATCACGCCATATACCTTTTAATGCCAATGTTATAACTTGTGTGCTTCAGCAGTTGCAAGAAACTGTATTTTTTATGTAAAATTAATTTATGTTTGGTAACAATCCATGATATATGGTGGTTGGAAGCATGGAGATACTCAGACTGTTGAAATTGGAAGTGATTAGAGGCTCAAAGCAAACATGACAACTTAGGCCCCTTCTACACTGCCAT
Organism: Anolis sagrei ordinatus; assembly: GCF_025583915.1. Classification (NCBI taxonomy): domain Eukaryota; kingdom Metazoa; phylum Chordata; class Lepidosauria; order Squamata; family Anolidae; genus Anolis; species Anolis sagrei. The sequence goes on along the minus strand of NW_026847660.1, from coordinate 63,225,249 downwards.
ATAATCCAGATTATTAAAGCAGATAATCGACATTATCTGTTTTAAACTTGATTATATGAGTCTACACTGCCATATAATTCAGTTCACAGCAGATAATCTGGATTTTATATGGCAGTGTAGAAGGGGCCAAAGAATCATAGCATCATAGAGCTGGAAGAGACCACACAGAGACCACACAGACCATCTAGTCCAGTGTTTTTCAACATGGGGGTCGAGACCCCCAGAGGGGTCGTGAGAGGGTATATTACAATATAATGGTATAGTGCAATATGGTAATATATACTGATATTGTACAATGCATATAATATATTGTATGAATATATATATTGTAAGCCGCTCTGAGTCCCCTTCGGGGTGAGAAGGGCGGTATATAAATGCCGTAAATAAATAAATAAATAAATGGCAGCTCCAGCTGTGCTGCAGCTTTGCCACGGAGCCCACTGGCTCCTACTTCATGTGGCAGAAGTACTTCTAGGGTGGCTCCAGGGCAAAACTGGGATGGAACCAGAGTTCTTAAAAAAAAAAATGCTGGTGGCAACACAGGAGACTTCCCGTGTTTCATTACCCTCAATGAGGCAAGCTGGTCAGCAGACACTTCCTCCCATGTGATGAGGGAGAGAGAAAGCTGTAATGGTGTGAGTTGTTTAGTGATAGGTCCCCATGCCTCTTTGGCAGATGCTGCTGGGATCACTGTGATGTGCGGTTATTCGCAGCAATTCCAGAGGCGCATGTGACAAGGTAGTCAGACTCCAAGATTTTTTTTTCCATATGGACTGTTGTTGAACCTGTTGTCACCCAACTTGTATCTGTTCATTTCATTGTTTCTCCTGAAGTACAGTATTCTACATTTCTTCTTGTTGAAATTCATTTTGTTCGTTTAGGCATTACTATTACAAAAGAAATAACCAAGTTAAAAATGGCCAACTATGGGGCAATATGGAAAAAAGTTCAGGAAAAAATAAGAGCCTGGAGGGATAAGCAATTAAGTATCCCACGCAAAATACAAGCACTGAAAATGTGCATAATTCCCAAACGACTTTATCTTTTCCAAACTTTATCAATAAAAATAGAATATAAACAATTAAAAGAATGGGATAACACTTTGAGAGAATGGATATATGGGAAAAAGAGAAACAGCATAATGAAAAAGATTCAATATACCCCAAGGAGAACTCTCGAATGGGGGTTTCCAAATCTACAATATTATTATGAGGCTTTCCAATTAAGAGCACTACTAGAAATAAGTGTAAAGGGAGAAGATAAATGGATAAAAGTAGAGAATGAAATAAATGTAGGATGGGGAAAATACGGGTTATACACCAGAGATATTAACAAAATAAAGGAAACTCTAACAGGACCGAGAAAGGTAGCATATGACTGTTGGCAAAAACGGCAAAAACTATGGGCATATAAAATATCAGGAAAGACTCCAATTAAGAACATGGGACTCCCTGAAAGTTTAGCAAATAACTTAGAAGAAAAGGGATTAAGGAGGGTAAAAGATATGTGGAAACAAGATGGAGAGATAATTAATTGGCCAGAGTTTTTCGAAAGGGGGGGAAGAAAATTGGTTAAAATTAAGAGGGATTTGGGTAAAAGTAAAAAAAGAGGGTGCACAGCCCACTGAAGAACTAAAGGTAGATAAATTGCTAAATGCAAGAGAAAAGACAAGTAAAGGAACAGTGGCAAAAATATATAATTTAATGGTAGAAGATAAAGAGTTTATGATTAGAGCAATAAGTAACAAATGGAATGGAGTTAAATCATTACAGACACATGAAATAGAAGAAATAATTAGGAACATAAATAAAATAAAAACAGAAAAATATAATGAATTAGAAAAAAAGATATTAAGATGGTATAGAACTCCTGAACAATTGGCTTATATGTTAAAAGGAAAGAATTCAAAGTGTTGTCATTGTAATAAAGAAAAGGGTACTTATTCACACATGTGGTGGGAGTGTTCTGAAATAAAAAATTCTGGCAAATGATACAAGGAAAAATTCAGGAGATATTCCAGATAAAAATTCAAATTAATAATGATTTGCTACTATGGGGAGTGTTGGATCATCGGAGTATAATAAGCAATTGCCAGGAGTTATTTAAGGTAACAGTAAGAGCAGCCCATGCTGTGATTGCTAGAGGATGAAAAGACAAATTGAAATGGATGTTAAGTAATTGGAATGATTATATGTATGATCAAGTGCTGCTAGACATTACAGGAATTATGACTAACCAAGCACCAAGAATGGATAAAGAAAAGATCATTATAAATAGATGGAAGGTCTACTTCAACTGGGTGAAAAATGGAGGCGCCAACGATCACATCAAAGAAAAAATACAAAGACTCTACAAGTGGCTGGATCTGCAAGATTAGTAGAAATATACTGTGGTTGAGGAGGGAGGGAGAGGGAAGGAGGGAGGGAGAGGGAGGGAAGGTGGGGATGGAGCCCCCGATGGCGCAGTGGGTTAAACACTGTGCCGGCAGGACTGAAGACCGACAGGTCGCAGGTTCGAGTCCGGGGAGAGGCAGATGAGCTTCCTCTATTAGCTCCAGCTCCTCATGCGGGGACATGAGAGAAGCCTCCCACAAGGATTATAAAACATCAAAAATCATCCAGGCGTCCCCTGGGCAATGTCTTTGCAGATGGCCAATTCTCTCACAACAGGAGCGATTGCTCCTGACATGACAAAAAAAAAAAAAGCATAATATCTTTAATATTTGTTGAATTACTTTGGATTTATATGTGTAACACTTGAAATTTAGCTTATTGATTTGAGTTTATAACATAATAAAATACGTTAAAAAAGGAAGAACTTTCTGACAGAACTATTCTACAGCAGTGGATAATGCTGCCTCTGAACACAGTGGCGTATCCTTCCCTAAAGGTTTTATGTAGAGGCTGAATGGCCATCTGTCAGGAGTGCTTTGATTGTATTTTCCTGCATAGCAGGGGGTTGGACTTGACGGCCCTTGTGGTCTCTTCCAACTTTATAATTCCAATGATTCTATGATTAAACCTCTTCTCAAACATTCAGCAATCTCAGCTTCATTGAGAATATTAATTTGAGATCTGCCCAGTGATGCACAACTTCTGCTCGTGTTTAAAAACCAGTCCCATTTGAATGTTTGTGATCTATTTCACATTAATGCCTTATTAATGTAACCAGAGAACTTAGGCCATGCACATCATATATCTATGTGAATGTCTGGCACAATATCTGTCATCAGCAAAGTTGAAGGGATAAGCATGAATACTGCAAGAAGCTCATTAATCAAACAGATGTAGTTTCAGTAATTATGAAATCTTCTCATTAAACAGCAGCAGTAAGTCATTAAAACATCTTCTCCAGCCTTTTGGCTAAGATCAAGTGCAGAATATCTTCTCATTAGGATAATGGAGTTCAATAAAATGATATTCCATCATTCTCCATAAGGGAGCAAAGTGGAACTTTTTGGTTAACTGCAATCACTTAGTGATTCATTTTATCTTCCTCAGATCTTGTTCATTCGTCTATAAGACAAGATTAATCCTTCACGCAGTCAAGCTATGCTCCTGACAAAAATGATTGCTCATAAAAGTTAACTTTGTAAAAGAATTTAGGGATATTTGAGTGAAATTAGCACTGGAGATATAATAGATATGAATGAGTCAATATTTTCATTTTCTTTCCCTCATTATTTCATTTCCTAATCTTCCAAAATGCTGATTCAAATGTACTTGATGTCTTCTCGGGGCAACAGACTGAAAACAGTGGTATCCTTGATACAGATAATTAATTTTTTATTTCTCAGGAAAAAAAGTGACAAAGTGCAAAGTCCATTTTGTTTGCAAAGTAATTCTCACAATTCTGGCCATTTATAAACAACTAGCCGTCCCCTGCCACACATTGCTGTGGCCCACATGGGGGTTATGTGTGGGAGGTTTGGCCCAATTCTATTGTTGGTGGGATTCAGAATGCTCTGTGATTGTAGGTGAACTATAAATCCCAGCAACTACAACTCCCAAATGTCAAGATTCTATTTTCCCCAAACTCTACCAGTGTTCACATTTGGGCATATTGAGTATTTGTGTAGAATTTGGTCCAGGCCCATCATTGTTTGAGTCCACAGTGATCTCTGGATGTAGGTGAACTACAAGTCCAAAATCAAAGGACACTGCCCACCAAACCCTTCCAGTATTTTCTGTTGGTCACGGGAGTTCTGTGTGCCAAGACTGTTCAATTCTGTCATTGCTGGAGTTCAGAATGCTCTTTGATTGTAAGTAAACTATAACTCCCAGCAACTACAACTCCCAAGTGTCAAGGTTATTTTCTCCAAACTCCACCAGTGTTCACATTTGGGCATACTGAGTATTTGTGCCAAGTTTGGTCCAGATCCATCATTGTTTGAGTCCACAGTGGATGTAGGTGAACTACAACTCCAAAACCAAAGGACACTGCCCACCAAACCATTCCAGTATTTTCTGTTGGTCATGGGAGAACTCTGTGCCAAATTTGGTTCAATTCCATCATTGGTGGGGTTCAGAATGCTCTTTGATGGTAGGTGAACTCTAAATCCCAGCAACTACCTCTCCCAAATGGCAAAATCAATTGTTTTGAGTGAAGGACATACATTGGGTTGTTAGGCATCTTGTGTCCAAATTTGGTGTCAATTCGTCCAGTGGTTTTTGAGTTCTGTTAATACCACAAATTAACATTAGATTTTTATGTATATAGATTTTGTAGTATGTAAAGCCATAAAGATCTATTCATTAGTTATCATCCTTGCAATGACCCTGTGATATAGGAAATCAATATTTGTTATTCTGAGATTTCTAGCTTGTAAAAGGCATTTAGGATCAAGGGTCTGACAAGCTAATAGTATTGCAATTCAGAAGAATATGGCTAGGAATCAGCAGAAAAATCTTAATAGCTGCAGTACAATACTCCCTCCCCCCAGCCCATATTGCAGGTGGACATATAATTGTATGTTGAAGACATTATTGGGAACTTTGTTGGAAAAATTGAAGGGTGGATTGATATTTTTATTATTTATTTATTTATTTATTTATTTATTTATTTATTTAAAACATTTATATTCCGCCCTTTTCACCCCGAAGGGGACTCAGGGCGGAGCACAGCACATACACGGCAAACATTCATTGCCGGGACACAGATTCACATACAAAACATAAACATTTTTAAAAAATTATCAAAATATATTTTAAAAAACCATTTATATTTTATTTATTTATTTATTTATTTCCGTCACTTTTACCCCGCCCTTCTCACCCCCAAGGGGGGACTCAGGGCGGCTTACAGAGGAAGGCACAATTCGATGCCTTTGTCACATATACATACATATATAAACAATTAAACAGTTACAAATTAAAAATTAAAATCATCAATACACAACAATACAATAACACAATAGTAGACTAATCCTGAGCTCAGCGTTCGGAGTTTCGTAAATCCATTCCGTCTCGTCAAATTCCAGCTCGTCATCAGGTCTTTCTTTAGCTGCCAGGATGTCCAAATGCCTGGTCCCATATCCAGGTTTTCAACTTTTTCCTAAATGAAAGAAGGGACGTTGCCGATCTAATCTCCCCGGGGAGTGAATTCCACAGGTGGGGGGCCACCACCGAGAAGGCCCTGCTCCTTGTCCCCGCCAATCTCACTTGTGATAGAGGCGGGGTCGAGAGCAGGGCCTCCCCAGAGGATCTTAGGTTCCGAGGTGGGATGTAGAGGGAGATCCATTCGGACAGATACACTGGCCCGGAACCGTATAGGGTTTTGTAGGTCAAAACCAGCACTTTGAAAACCAGCACTTTAAAACCGTCCTAGTCATCCAGTCAAATCTAATGGGCCTGGTCATCTTTCCTATTGCCGCTTTATTGCCCTGTCCTGAAAGCTTGGTCCCACAGCCAAGTTTTTACCATCCTTCTAAAGGACAGGAGGGAGGGGGCTGACCTGATCTCACCAGGAAGGGAGTTCCATAGCCGGGGAGCAATCACCGAGAAGGCCCTGTCTCTCGTCCCCACCAATCGTGCCTGTGACTCTCTCTCAAAACACTCACAAGGGCTCACAAAAAACAAATACAGAGAAGAAGAACACAACAAGTATTTTATGATTGTTTTACTTGTTATAATTGTTGAGACATCAAATTGTTGCCAATTGTGAACCGCTCCGAATTGCCTCTGGGCTGAGAGGAGCAGTATATAAATGTGGTAAATAAATAAATAAACAAACCTAGAGATCAAATCTTGTTTGTAACTTAGGTACTGCATGTATACTCATGTCAACCTCATATATAAGCTGAGAGCAGGTTTTGGGATCTTAATTAAGGATGTTGATGTGACCTGTGGATAATTGGAGGGTCATTCCACACATAACATTCATTCAGTTGCTGTCTTTCTTCATTTCTTGATCCCAGTTCAAATTTCCTACAATCTTTGATTCCCCTCTGCTTTCTACTTTTGTGTTCTAATAGGATATCCTGTTTGGGGTGTAAACAATTTCTTTGCAAAGTCCAGTATAAAATCTTTTAATTTCCTCTCCTTCTGCATCTGTAATTGGAGCATTAACTTGGATTATTGTTATATTGATGGTTTCCCCTGAATTTCATAGAATCATAGAATCAAAGAGTTGGAAGAGACCTCATGGGCCATCCAGTCCAACCCCCTGCCAAGAAGCAGGAATATTGCATTCAAATCACCCTGACAGATGGCCATCCAGCCTCTGCTTAAAAGCTTCCAAAAAGGAGCCTCCACCACATTCCGGGCAGAGAGTTCCACTGCTGAACGGCTCTCACAGTCAGGAAGTTCTTCCTCATGTTCAGATGGAATCTCCTCTCTTGTAGTTTGAAGCCATTGTTCCGCGTCCTAGTCTCCAAGGAAGCAGAAAACAAGCTTGCTCCCTCCTCACTGTGGCTTCCTCTCACATATTTATACATGGCTATCATATCTCCTCTCAGCCTTCTCTTCTTCAGGCTAAACATGCCCAGTTCACTAAGCCGCTCCTCATAGGGCTTGTTCTCCAGACCCTTGATCATTTTAGTCGCCCTCCTCTGGACACATTCCAGCTTAGCATTCCTTTGAATGCTTTTGTTACATCTATTAATGCCACCTCATTTCACCTTAGATTTTCATTTCCACAGTAAATGGCCATGTCTACTTTAGCTCACTCACCCCTAGTATTACAATTTTTCTTTGTTATTCTTGTTTTACTATATTTTGTTTTACCTTTTTTCGTTTTTTTAGTATGTCCCCTGATTCATGCTTCTCGCATTTCATTTTCCTGCAACGTGTTGTGTGCCTTTGGACTTTCCCTTCACCTCTCAGCTACCTCTGATATTATTGGTTATTTATAGCCATCATGACCAGCTACCTTGACAGCCATATAATATCCTAGGGACTATAGTTCTCTAAAGAAGGCTATGACTCTAACCAAGCATACTCATCCAAGATTTCATAAGAAATCATGACACTTAAATTGGCTGGTCATGTGTGTTCTTTTGTGAAGCTGTGGCAATGAATGTGTGTACATGTTGGGAAAATTTATTTATTTTATTTTATTTGGTATACTTTTACCCCGCCCTTCTCACCCCGAAGGGGCTCAGGGCGGCTTACATATCCAAGGTGCAATTCGATGCCCGTAACATACAGCAGCAATAAAACAGAATAGCACAAATTAGCAATCGACAACAATACATTACATCTATACCCGCTAAAACCAATAAAACCAATAAAAATTTCATACAAACCGATACAAACCAATTACTCCTTATTGCCGGTCAATGTTCGCTATCTCATAGTTCAGAGTTTCCTTCCACATTTATCAGTCCTGCCGGTCCTATTTGTCTGGTTGTCCTTACCTAGTTAGCAGATTGCCCGAAGGCCTGGTCCCACAACCACGTCTTTACCTTCCTCCTGAAGGACAGGAGTGATGTCGATGCCCTGATATCCACTGGGAGTGAGTTCCACAGGTGAGGGGCCACCACTGAGAAGGCCCTGCTCCTCGTCCCCACCAGCCTCGCTTGGGAAAGCGGTGGGGTCGAGAGCAGGGCCCCCTCAGATGATCTTAAATTCCATGGTGGGACGTAGAGGGAGATACGTTCAGACAGATAAAATGAAAATAAATACATGGGAAGTAATGTGAAGTACAGTCAGATCCAGAATAGGTATATTTCACCTTTCTGAATCAGTAATCTTTGCCATGTTGTTTTCCTCCTCTCCTCAAGCCCTTCCTTTGTGTATCATATATTTCAGGTGGTAAATCTGATGGCACATAGAGTGACTCTTTATTGACTTTGACAAGTTATCCTGGGCACTTTTTTTCTGAATAGGAGATGAAGGAGGAGCGCGCTGGGCCTGTAACAGCTGTCTTTTCTATAGGACGTATACTTTAAGCCCCGCGGGAAGCCAGGGAGCCTCAAAGAGAGGTTCTCAGGGATTTTTCTGAAGTGATGGTCTTTAGAGTCTTTAATGATACAACAAAGTCTTTATTATGGAACAAACAACAAATCTTCAATGGTTCAAACAACACTTCAAGGCTTTCTTAGTCTAGTCCTCAATGGACTGGTACCTGACTTTGATTAACTGTAGGAAAAAACCCTTTTTAACCTCTCCCAGGCTGTTTACTATCTATGCCTCATCGGTGTGAGTCCTACTACTGATTCCAAATGCATCTGGGTATTGAGTAGACCTACCAGCCGAGGTTTGAAGATATTTCAGCTGGAGTTCCGTGGATCTGTAATGCGATCCTCCCTCAGAGAATTATTTGAAACTTCAGGGCTGTTTTCCCTCTGATTGCTGTGAGGCTGAGAGGCTGTGAGCTCTCAGTCAGAGCCTTGGGACCTTTCCCCTAGAATTTCTGTTTCTGTTTCCCCGGATGTTCTTCGGGACGAGCTGGTCTACATCCTATAGTTTAGCTTCCTTATGTGAGACTGCCCAAAAATGGCTCCTTTCCCTCCCAGAGCCCTGAACAAGGGGCGGAACCAAAGCTTAATTATGATGGACAGGAGGCCTGCCCTATGACTGCAAACAGATAACAGAAAGAAATTAAAGTTGGAGCTCCTGGTACAGCCATACCAGCACAATGATACAACTATGTAAAGGTTTAAAAACCTATTCCAGCTGTATCCCATTAAAATCATTTTTAAATCAAACAGAACAGTTCAGCATAAGATATTTTTTTGGATAAGAGGAATTAATTGGATATTTGGATATTTTTCCTGGATTTGTTGTTCCAGCCTGGTATTTCTTTGCATCCCAACTCAGACATACCTGTGAATGTTTGCATCAACCTTCGTTTTATAACTATTGTAAAATAAAATTAATAATCAACACTGTAAATGTTCTACACACACATACACATATGCCCTGTACTTAGCATAACAAACTTAGAAAAGAAATGGCCCAATAAAAGGTATGCAATTCTTATTCAGGTTCGTCTGTTATTACAACAGCTTCTAAAATCAATTTACAGGATTTCCTTTTCATTAAGTTCAGAATTCAATTCATTGCCTGACCTTTTAGAATAAAGAATCTGCAAACCCCTCCCCATTACCAGCCAGCACATATTTGCTGCAAACATGCATGAAATATGCTAAGGTGGTTCACCTGCTGACTGCATTGATTTCTGTAAGATTGCTCATGCACCATATATAGCACTAAATATAATGCTTGAGGTATTTATCAGGATGTTTTGATACCCAGGGAGAAAGACTCAATCAGATAAATTTTGCATGGTAGGAAAACTAGAATGCTGCCAGAATTATTTGTTAAAAGCTGCTCTGAACAACACACAGAAGCTGTGGCCTAACCAGAATTTTGCGAGCTTTGATTTGAAAAGCAACAATAAAACAAAACAAACCCATGTTCCAATCTCTGTTTTAACAGCTCTGCAACAAGCTTGTATTGTGTTATATTCTTGCAAGGTAAAATTAATAATTTAATCAGTGTTCTTCCCACTGTCAGACATCTTTAAAATTGTGCATTTTTCAAAGAAATCTCAAGTTGGGAGAAAGTATCTGACAGAAGGGTGGGAGGCAACCTCTGCTGGACGGGGTTACACTCCCCCCGAAATCACAGGTCCGCAGTTTGGGTGTCCTCCTGGACTCATCACTGACATTTGAAGCTCAGGCGTTGGTGGGGCCTTTGCACAATTAAGACTCGTGCGCCAACTGCGAGTGTACCTCGTGAAGGCGGATCTGGCCAGGGTTGTCCATGCCGTAGTCACCTCCAGATTGGACTACTGTAATGCACTCTATGTGGGGCTGCCTTTGAAAACGGCCCGGAAATTTCAATTGGTCCAACGGGCGGCAGCCAAGTTGTTAACTGGTGCTCCTTACAAGGAGAGGTCAACCCTCCTGTTTAGGGAGCTCCACTGGCTGCCGTTCGTTTTCCAGTCCCAATTCAAGGTGCAGGTGCTTACCTACAAACCCCAATCAGTTTGGGACCCGTCTACCTGAGTGACTGCATCTCTGTTTACAAACCCACACAATCTCTTCGATCATCTGGAGGGGCCCTGCTCACGATCCCACCTGCATCGCAAGCGCGGTTGGTGGGGACGAGGGACAGGGCCTTCTCGGTGGTGGCCCCTCGACTCTGGAACTCTCTCCCTAAGGATATCAGGCATGCCCCAACGCTGGCAGTTTTTAGGAGGAGCTTGAAAACCTGGTTGTTCCAGTGTGCCTTCCCAGAATAAGGAAACTCCAAGGAAGATGTTCCCAAATGCACTTTAGAAGAGATCTAGAATTGCCTGCAAGCCCCACCTCCAGACACCATCCCTTTTCTCCTGGTCATGCCCGGCCTATTCGTCCTAGTGCTACGCCCATTGGGTGGGACTTCGTTTTGTTTATGATTTCTCCGCTCGTCGTTTGCCCCTTTGGTTATCCCCCACGTCTCGTGTTACTGATACCCCAATCGGGGTGTGAAGCCGTTTCACGTTTGCCTCGCTGCGTTCGCGGACTTTAAAA
>NW_026847660.1:63070704-63212881 GCF_025583915.1 Anolis sagrei ordinatus | reverse complement strand
GGGGGGAGGAGTTAGCTGAAGATCCGTAGACTTCCAAGGTGCTTTCCATCCTCTGTCACTCACCTGGCATGGGAAGTGAGTTTGTTGAAGGACTAAAGGGGGAGATTTAAATAATTTGGCTGGGTTTTATTCAGATTCTAGGGGTGACATCTGGTGTCATTTTCTGGTCCAGATTCCAAATTAGAAAAATAGGACACTTGTAGAAGCACAGCAAACAATTAATGTGCTGAATTTGCATAATGAAAATAGTTCACATAATGTAAATTCAGTTTGCAGATTTGAAGATATGGAATATGGCAACTGTATGCTTAAGAACACAGTTCGTCCAATCCATTTCTGAACTGCCCAAATTTTTGGGCATCACTTCTGATGCTTTATTTTTTCTTTATTCCCAGCAGTCACCAAGGCCTAATTTTCAGTAAAAGCACACATTTGCCCCTTTGAATGAAAATGAAAGCCTACATGAAAAAATGATATTTTTGCTCAGACTAGTTTCCTCTACATAGACAAACCAAGTATCATAAAAAAGATGTGGAGTCTTGACTTCTTCTTTTAAATAGCTGAGCCATATAATCTACCACCAGAAATCTGACATTTACACTGACCTGTTATATCAAAGGATGGGAGAATCAGTTCCGTGACAGCTGCATGATGTATTCAGCTGATTTATGTTAATGTCGCCTTGCACAGTGTTAACAAAATTTGTGAATTGCTCCAAATTCTCCATAAGAATCCAGAGCAAACCACTTTGGATGGAACTGACCATAAATGTTTACATGACCATCCTATCTCCCCGGGCCCAGGCAGCCTGGGGACACAAGGTAACCTTGATCTTTTCCCATCTTTCTATTCAACTTCTGTTGAGATTAATTTCACAATTCAGCAGCAGATCAGTTGCACAACTTCAGCACTTTCCAGTATCTTCTTCCTGCACAGTATTTTCAGTTAACTGCTCCCACAAACTGCAGTCACTCTGGAACTCTTTTACAGACATTGAGCACATGCCCGGCCATTGTCAGTTTTACTATTGTTTTCCCCTCCAATCTAGATGACACTACAAACTTACCACAGCACACGGTTATATCTTGTCTTAGCAGACAGGTTCTTTTAATCAATTACATAGAGCCTTCGACGAACAGCATCACAGCACAAGATGAGAGTATACACTCTACATGACTTCCTTATATACAATTCTATACAATTACACATAGCAATCTCTGATTGGTTCCCAACTCATTAACTTAACTCAGACCCAGGATTACATCATTCACAATCACCTGGACTAGGCCAGAACACATTCCCCAAATGAAGTTCTATATACAGTTAATGCATGACTCAGCATTTCCAATAGAAGCCTATGAGCAGTGCATGACTCAGCTATATTACATTACAATACATTGAAAAACCTGACAACTTCTGTGACCTCCACTGATCCAATGTTAGCCAGGGTGCAAGAGTGATTGGAAAAGGAAGGGGGGTACCTCCTCTCCCCTCTCTCAAGTCACCCTGGTTGCTCATAATTCGGGCTTTCTACTGACTTAGGGCTATTGGGGACAGTTGGGCCATTTCCCAAATGGAACCAACACCACTGTCCCCATTGTGAACTGGTGGCCTGGGGACATGGGATGAGTATGGTCTCCCTCCCCCCCCCATCACATACCCATGACAAGGGTAGTACTTCTTGTCTGTTGCTCTCTGTGACATCAACTGTGTGCTGGGAAGGGATGATGAGATGGGAGGGTCTCCTCACCTCCTCTCTCACTTGCTGCCCTATCATTCTGGCTGAATCCAGGAAGGTGATGGGAACAAATAGGTTCTGTGTCATGGCCGAAAACTGCCATGCATGGGCTGTGGGTGGGGTGAGGGGAATTAGAGTGACAGTGCTAGGCTGTGGGGACTCCCTCCTGCCCTTGAGATGGCTGATGGAAGCACATCATGGCTAATTCAATAACCAGCAGACTGAATCAGCCCTTAAAAAGGTGGCAGTGGAGATATGCTGCTTCACTTCACTGAGTCCCCTTTTCCTTTTGGGGTGGGGAGATGGGAAAGCTTCAAGAAGAATCTCAAAACCTTTTGAAGCTTTAGAAAGCTTCAAGAAGAATCTCAAAACCTGGCTCTTCCATTGCGCTTTTGGTGATTAACCATACAATCTGATATTGCTGCTATCCCTCAAATTTGCCCTTAGAGTATACCTCCTATGAAGACCCTTCTTGACCTCACTTTTGAAGAATTTCTCCTTTACAAATAATCTGCACCATCCCTATCTCACCCCGTGTTTTTAGTTTTTAGCTTTAGCATGTTATTCTGTACATGCGGCCTGCTCACTGTCACTGTCACAATCATTGTGTTATGATTGATTTTAATTTTATTTTGTTTTGTTTGCTGTATTTTTATGTTTTATGTTGTATGTTTGACTTGGTTTATTGTATTGTGTTGTTGGGCTTGGCCTCATGTAAGCCGCCCTGAGTCCCATCGGGAAGATGGTGGCAGGCAAGCCTGTAGCGAGGAGGGGGGGGTTAGGGGTTGGGAAGGTGCGTAAAATTACTGCCACCAATTTATGATGTCTGCACGCACCAGTTGTACAATTGTGCCAATTGCTAAGGTGCTGCAATTCCAACAACAGACAGGGTATAGGGTTTTTAACTTTAAAGAACCCACCCGCTGTCACCAATTGCACAAACTGTTCTTAAATTCTGCCACCAATTATTCAGGTGTGGATGATTATGGATGTATTAAGGTAACTGCCACCAACGTGAGGTATTGCCGATGAGATTTGGCTCCACAGACGCAGATAAATGGAGATGACACGGTCTTCAACAAAAGTTAATAAGTTTATTTTGTACAAAGCATATGGTTGCAGGCTGTTAAATAACTTGGAATTACTTTGAATAACTTATAGAACTTGGAATGTAACTTGGTTTGCAATACAGTTCTCTCTTCTCGATGACACAACTTGTGAATGACTTTTACTATGGTGAAGCATTTTCTTAAACAATGTTTCCTGAGGTGAATAGCCTTCTTATTTGATCCTTTCTTGATCAAATCCTAGATCGCTAGTCTTTTCCTGACTAGTAATCTAAACAAGCTTCCCTTAGTCCTCTCTGACTAATGAAACTAACTAGGTTTCCCCCTTCAGCCTTCCTAGACTGAAGAAACCTCTGGCTATTCACACACACTGCTTCTCCACTCTCTACTCTCCTCTCTCAACTGCTAACTCCGACCTCCAACCCTCAACTGAACTGCTTCTTTTCAAAGACGCAGATAACATTCTCTTGCTAGGCTCTGCCCACTTCTTACTCTCTCCTGCCTGGTCTCCATGGCAACGCCACTGTGGATACAGCCAGTTAGCTCTAGCTTTCAGCTACTGTTACCAACACGATTATATTCTAACAGTTAAACATATACATAGTTTCAATAACTTCTGTACAGGGGTTCAACCCCCCCCCCCCAATGTTTCAGATTTTTTTAAAAAAACTGGTTTACTCATGAATTTTAACTGATTAACCAAATCCCCATGCTAAGTCTATGAGATGCAAAAAATTAAGAGTCCTTCCAGAACTGCAAGCACTATCTCAAGCAAATATTGACAATTTATTCACACTGTCATTATTTGCAGCAATAGCCAATGTAGCGAAGCAACCAAGTTGGGGGGGGGGAGTGTTGAATGCTCTCATTAAGGAGGCCAGACTTGGTGGAGGTGGTTGACAGGGGCGGAGCTGCAGGCTATTGAAGGCTGCTCTGCCCCCTGCTGTGCTCTTTGCTTCAGCGTGAGCTAGGAGGCAGGTTTCAACCCCCCCTGAAATTTTCAACCCCTCCTGAATTTCAACCCCTCCCAATTTTTTTTTCTGGCTACAGCCCTGGTGGCAGGGTATATATAAAGTGTATTATTATTTATTATTATTATTATAAACATACATTCATTGTAATGTATGTTTATGTAATTTACATAGTTGTAGATTACTATGTAATTTACATAGTTGGCATAGGAAGTCTATTGCTCATTGGCCACATGGGGCCTTCAAGCTCCTGCGATTATCATGTCTCTTTCGGACGCCCACCCCATCCCAAATCTCTTGAGCATAATGTACACTAGCTATTTATTAATAACTTTTGAAGGCAGCTTGACATAGAATCATAGAGTTGGAAGAGACCTCATGGGCCATCTAGTCCAATCTCCTGCCAAGAAGTAGGAAAATTGCATTAAAAAAAACCCCTGACAGATAGCCATCCAGCCTCTGTTTAAAAGCTTCCAAAGAAAGAGCCTCTACCACACTTTGGGGGTAAAGAGTTCCACTGCTGAACAGCTCTCACAGTAGGGAAGTTCTTCCTAATGTTCAGATGGAATCTCTTTCCTTGTAGTTTGAAGCCATTGTTCCACGTCCTAGTCTCCAGGGCAGCTGAAAACAAGTTTGTTCCCTCCTCCCTATGACTTTCTCTCATATATTTATACATGGCTATTATGTCTCCTCTCAGCCTTCCCTTCTCAATGGTTATACAATGCATGCTTTGAAATGTGCAATGTAGCATGATGTAAGATCTAAAAACTGGAAGTAAAGTTGGGGATACTCTGAAATAGGGCCCTTAATGCAGATCAGCTCACTCTAGTGCAAACCACATCATATGGCATAAACAACTCTGCAGAATGTGAATCGCTATGTCAATAGATACCCAAAGCACTCTGTTGATCTGTACTTGTGCTTGCCAGTGGAGTTAAAAAACCCTTCATTCTCTCCAGCTATCAAGCCACAGATATTGCAGATCCTGGAACCAGTTTGAGGCCAGCCTTTCTGTGTGTAAGCACCATCTGGCTATCAAACTGGTTCCAAGACTTGCAGTGTAATTATCTGCACAGTGCAACTGCTTCTTTTTATGTTGGTTTCACCCAAGATTAAATGGTGAGTTTAGACGTGGGCTTTGTCTCCTTTGAGAATGCAAAGAAGGTCAAAGACTGGTTATTTCAAGCAAATGCCCCAGCTGCTTTTCTTTTTTTCCTGCTTCATTTAGCCAGAACTTAATTGCTCCCCTACTGCCCTGCCATCTTTCCCCATCTGAAAAAATGAAGGCCAGGTAATCAATAACTAGGCTGGTTTAACTTCCTCTGATTTAAATCCTAAATCTTAAGTTTCCATCTTGATTCTTCTTTGGATTCCTAACATTCCTATAGGTCAGTGTTTCTCAACCTGGGGGTCGGGACCCCTGTGGGGGTCGCGAGGGGGTGCCAGAGGGGTCACCAAAGACCATCAGAAAACATAGAATTTTCTATTGGTCATGGGGGTTCTGTGTGGAAAGTTTGGTCCAATTCTATCATTGATGGGGTTCAGAATGCTATTTCATTGTGGGTGAACTATAAATCCCAACAACTACAACTCCCAAATGGCAAGGTCTATTTTCTCCAAACTCTACCAGTGTTCACATTTGGGCATATTGAGTATTTGTGCCAAGTTTGATCCAGATACATCATTGCTTGAGTCCACAGTCTGGATATAGGTGAACTACAACTCCAAAAACTCAAGGTCAATGTCCACCAGACCTTCCCAGTATTTTCTCTTGGTCATGGGAATTCTGTGTGCCATGTTTGATTCAATTCCATCATTGATGGAGTTCAGAAGGCTCTTTGATTTAAGGTGAACTATAAATCCCAGCAACTACAGCATTACCAAATGACAAAATCAATCACCCCCAACCCCACCAGGATTCAAATTTGGGCATATCGGGTATTTGTGCCAAATTTGATCCAGTGACAGAAAATACATCCTGCATATCAGATATTTACATTACAATTCATAACAGTAGCAAAATTCCAGTTATGAAGTAGTAATGAAAATAACATTATGGTTGGGGGTCACCACAACATCGCTGAAGCCCCAGGTCTCGGCGGTGACCAGGGGAGCATTTGCACAGCTTAGGCTCGTGCGCAAGCTGCGCCCGTACCTCGGGAAGTCTGACTTGGCCACGGTAGTCCACGCTCTGGTTACATCCCGTTTAGACTACTGCAACGCTCTCTATGTGGGGTTGCCCTTGAAGACGGCCCGGAAGCTTCAATTGGTCCAACGTGCGGCAGCCATGTTACTAACAGGAGCGGGACGCAGGGAGCATACAACGCCCTTGTTGTACCAGCTCCACTGGCTGCCGATTTGCTACCGGGCTCAATTCAAGGTGCTGGCGTTGGCCTATAAAGCCCTAAACGGTTCCGGCCCAAGATACCTATCCGACCGCATCTCGACCTACACCAGGACTTTGAGATCGTCCGGGGAGGCCCTGCTCTTGATCCCGCCTGCTTCACAGGTACGACTGGCGGGGACGAGAGATAGGGCCTTCTCGGTGGTGGCTCCTCGGCTGTGGAACACCCTGCCCGTGGACATCAGACTGGCTCCTTCCCTGATGATATTCCGCAGGAAATTAAAGACCTGGCTGTTCAAGAAAGCGTTCGAACAAGAAGTGCAATAATTGGTAATGACGACAGGAATGGAACAACGGAAAATGATACTGGATTGTGGTTTAGACGATGAGACGACGTGGAATGGCTTTTGTATTATTGATGATGTTTTTGATGATGATGTTTTTGGTTAATGCTAGATTGATTATTTTAGATTGTGTCTTGAATTTTGAACCTTGTTCTTTCTATGTTGTACACCACTGTGAGTCGCCCCCGGGCTGAGAACAGCGGTATATAAGCAAAGTAAATAAATAAATAAATAAACATGAGGACCTGTACTAAGGGGTCGCGGCATTAGGAAGGTTGAGAACCACTGCTATAGGTGTTAATCACAAGTTCTTCTTTCTACCCCCTTCTTCCTGGCTTGTTATATTTTCCCCTGGCTTTTCTTCATCGAAGGTGGAAAGTTAATTGTGATCTCAGAACAAAAGGAGTCAGCTAAATCTGTAGTATATGACACAAAATCCACAGATGCATACAAAAGAGTATATTCTGCATCTGGAGCTTAAGTCTGCGTCCTCTCCTCCTTGGACAGAGGCAATTCCAGGAAGGATTTATAAAACCAATCTTTGCTATAAGAGAAGTGTGTGTCTTCTAGATGATGGCACTAAGTGAAGGAAAGAAGTCAAATGGATTTCTTGACAGTTTGCTGCAGAAACCTTTCAGCTGACACATTTTAATGATACTCTACAAAAATCAATACATCATCAGGACATAAAGTGTTAGGTACTCTAAATGTCTGTGCTTGTAGACTGCCAGGAATTAACACATTAGAAAGAACTCTTGAGCAACAATGGAAAAAAAGAAAATAAGAAAATATATGGTTTGTGGCATCCCTCAGCTTAACACTGTAGGAAAACGGTGGGGAAAGATATCTGGATGAAATGGTCCTCTAAGAGCATTTAATATTTATAGGTGAATAAAGCCTGGGTAAAAGTTTGAAGGGAAAGTTGTTAGGGCATGATTTGTTTCTTCCTCTATGGGAAAAGTTGTCAGAGAAACACAGCATGATTTATCAGTATGCACCTCTTGATTTTTGCTTTTATCTTTGCTCCTAACAGCAGGCCGCTGATAAGTAGCCAGCCAGCCAGAAACTGCATTAAATGTGATATATAAAGCACAATGAAACTGAAGGAAGTATACCAGCTTCATATTAAATGGAAACGTACTGGAAACACAAATAGGTTTTGGCTTCCATTTCCCACCTCAGATCTTATTGAGGGTCATTTCTCAGGGCCCTTCCACACAGCCATATAATATTAGGGCATATAATCCACAATATCTGTTCTGAACTGGGTTATCTGAGTCCACACTACCATACAACCCAGTTCAAAGCAGATAATGTGGGATTTTTTACAGCTGTTTGGAAGAGGCCTCAGACAGCAAATCATAGAATCATAGAATCAAAGAGTTGGAAGAGACCTCATGGGCCATCCAGTCCAACCCCCTGCCAAGAAGCAGGAATATTGCATTCAAATCACCCCTGACAGATGGCCATCCAGCCTCTGTTTAAAAGCTTCCAAAGAGGAGCCTCCACCACACTCCGGGGCAGAGAGTTCCACGGCTGAACGGCTCTCACAGTCAGGAAGTTCTTCCTCATGTTCAGATGGAATCTCCTCTCTTGTAGTTTGAAGCCATTGTTCCGCGTCCTAGTCTCCAGGGAAGCAGAAAACAAGCTTGCTCCTCCTCCCTGTGGCTTCCTCTCACATATTTATACATGGCTATCTCCTCTCAGCCTTCTCTTCTTCAGGCTAAACATGCCCAGCTCCTTAAGCCGCTCCTCATAGGGCTTGTTCTCCAGACCCTTGATCATTTTAGTCGCCCTCCTCTGGACACATTCCAGCTTGTCAATATCTCTCTTGAATTGTGGTGCCCAGAATTGGACACAATATTCCAGATGTGGTCTAACCAAAGCAGAATAGAGGGGTAGCATTACTTCCCTAGATCTAGACACTATGCTCCTATTGATGCAGGCCAAAATCCATTGGCTTTTTTTGCCGCCACATCACATTGTTGGCTCATGTTTAACTTGTTGTCCACGAGGACTCCAAGATCTTTTTCACATGTACTGCTCTCGAGCCAGGCATCCCCCATTCTGTATCTTTGCATTTCGTTTTTCCTGCCAAAGTGGAGTATCTTGCATTTGTCACTGTTGAACTTCATTTTGTTAGTTTTGGCCCATCTCTCTAATCTGTCAAGATCGTTTTGAATTCTGCTCCTGTCCTCTGGACTATTGGCTATCCCTCCCAATTTGGTGTCGTCTGCAAACTTGATGATCATGAATAGAGTGACAGGACCAGATGCTCTTGGATGCTGCTATTGCCATTTTCCTGCCCAGGGATTCAAAGGAGCCAGAAGTAGTTTTGCACTGGAGAGAATAGCAGAGATCAGAGCTCCTTCATATTCTCCCGAAATGGACTTAACTCTCATCTTTCTCCAATCTACCCTGAGGTCCCTTCCACATAACTACAAAAAGCAACTGGAACTGGTATAATGTCATCCCATGTGCATTAAGATATTATAAACCTGATTGAACAAGGCCTTGATCTGTGATCAGCTCTCAATGGAATTTAAATAAAACTTGAGGAAGAAGTATAATGCTGTAAACCAAATGTATCAAACTCAAGACCTTGGGCTAAATCAATCCCACCACTTATTTTATGTGACCTTCTGAGGTGGTGGCACCAACCCCTCTGCCAAGCGCTGGTCCTGAACCATCCAATAGCAGGTCTAGACAAATGTTTAGCAACATTTCCCCTTGATTCAATCAGTATTGAGTGTGAGGATGGGAAGAGTGGGAAGATGAGATGTTGTCTTCACTTGAAGGGCACAATGGAGATGGAACAACAGATCAGAGGCATGATCTTAGCCAGAGGCGGCCCTAGGTAATTTTCAACGGTAAGCAAACAGTATTTTGGCACCCCCCCCCCCAACCAATCACTAATATATATTTTCTGTTCATCATGGGAGTTCTGTGTGCCATATTTGGTTCAATTCCATCATTGGTGGAGTTCAGAATGCTCTTTGATTGTAGGTGAACTATACATCCCAGTAACTACAACTCGCATATGTCAAGGTCTATTTTCCCTCAAGAGCGCTCCTGGGCAAAATCAACTATACTGCAAAGGCTTACTTTGCATAATGGGTTGAGCCGCCCCTGGGTTCATCCCTATTTCTCACATAGATTGAGGCTATTTTATGTTATTTTAAATATAGAGCAAGGGGATTAACTATAGTTCGTGGTTGTGATTTTTTGTAAAGAGTAAGAAATAAATACATTCCAAGTATGTGGTCCTATCTTTTAATATGTTCCTTTTATTTGGCCTCATCTAGGGATGGGGAAAAGTTGCTGTTTTCTTTTATCTCCTATAGCTGTGACTACTGTGGCAGGAGCCAAAAGTCTTCAGAGAAATAAAGTTTTATCTCTATTAACACTATGTAATTTGGGGTGGAATATGAGAAATTCTTTAGGATCAATAATTGAGGCTGTAATCTTCAGATTACAGCTGAGCTCCAGACCTATTTGCTGAAATGGTTCAGCTGTGACTGGGCTCATTTACCCATGAAGCTGAATGCAAACCTGCCTCAATAGCAATCTCATCCAAATCTTCCGGCAAGAGTGTCAATCATGAAAGAAAAGGCTGCCTAGTTTTTTTTAAAAAAAGTGGAATACATAAAAGGATACTTTATGCGCATTGAGCTCAGAAGCTGCATATAAAAAGCAAACAGACTCTACAAGCAGAAGCAGAGAAAAAGCAAACAAACAAATACTGCATATGTTTTACTTTCTCTGGGTCACATAGAGCTTCAAAAAAGCTTCGGTTGCTTATGCTATGTATGCATAGCACCTTAATATTTAGTTGTATTCTTCCCATCTGGGCTTCTTTTCACTTGGCATTTCTGCTGCTTTACTTTCAGTACCTTCAGGGGTGGCTCAACCCATTACGCAAAGTAAGCATTTGCAGTATAGTTGATTTTGCCCAGGGGTGCTCTTGAGGCACTCTTGGAGGAAAATAGACCTTGACATATGCGAGTTGTAGTTACTGGGATGTATAGTTCACCTACAATCAAAGAGCATTCTGAACTCCACCAATGATGGAATTGAACCAAATATGGCACACAGAACTCCCACGACGAACAGAAAATATATATCAGTAATTGGTGGGGTGGGGGCGCCAAAATACTGTTTGCTTACCATTGAAAATTACCTAGGGCTGGGCGGTTTCGTTCGTTAATTTCGTAATTCGTTATTGATTCATATTTAAATTAGCTTACGAGCTTATATTGAGCCATGCAGGAGCAACTAAAAATCAAAACGAATTTTTCAATTCGTTTCGAAATTGTTTCGTTATTATTTCCGTATGTCTGGTGCAAGTTTTATAGTTGTTGTTTGTTTTATCAGTGATAAAAAAATAAATTATCACACCAACAGTCAACAACAGAGGGAGAGGGAAGCTTCAGAAGTTCCCCCTGTCCCATTTGGAGGTTTTTTTAGCGTATTGCGCAATCGCGTCCGCCATTAACGAATCAATTCGAAATTTACGAAATTTCGTAAATAACGAATTTTTTTAAAGAAAAATTCAGAATTCTTTTAAAAAACGAAACGCAATGGACCCCCTAAAAACGAAACGAGTTTAGAAACAAATTTTTTTGTTGTTACCCAGTCCTAAAAATTACCTAGGGCTGCCTCTGAGTACCTTCTATTACCTATGTTATATAATGCCATTCAAAGCAGTTGAACTGCATTATATGAGTCTATTTATTTATTTCAATTACTTCTACCCCGCCCTTCTCAACCCTGAGGGGGGACTCAGGGCGGCTTACAAACGAAGGCACAATTCGATGCCTATATCAAATTATACAAACATACAAAAAAACAGTTTAAACAAGTTAACAGATTAAAAACATCAATACATAAACAATCTCATGCTCAGTGTTCAGAGTTCCGTATATCCATTCCATTCCATCTGTCCTTGTTTCAGATCTTCCTTTAGCTGCCAGCATGTCCAAAAGCTTGGTCCCATATCCAGGTCTTCAGTTTTTTCCTGAACGTCAAAAGGGAGGTCGCTGATCTAATCTCCCCGGGGAGTGAGTTCCACAGGTGAGGGGCCACCACTGAGAAGGCCCTGCTCCTCGTCCCCGCCAGTTTCCAACTGCATTATATGTCAGTGTAGAGGGGGCCTGAGAGACATGAAGATTGGTGTTACTTCTAAAATAATTTTGAGTCGTATCTTATAAAACTTTCCCTTGGTAAGAAATGAATTTATATATTTTGCTGATATGTAAAATTTACCTATGGTCAAACTGGCTAGCACTTAGCACACATGTTCTATACATGCAGGAGCGGCTCAACCCATTACGCAAAGTAAGCTTTCGCAGCATAGTTGATTTTGCCCAGGGGCGCTCTTGAGGCACTCTTGGGGGAAAATAGACCTTGACATATGCGAGTTGTAGTTACTGGAATGTATAGTTCATTTACAATCAAAGAGCATCCTGAAGTCCACCCATGATGGAATTGAACCAAATATGGCACACAGAACTCCCACGACGAACAGAAAATATATATCAGTGATTGGTTTGGGGGGGGGGGGGCAAAATACTGTTTGCTAACCGTTGAAAATTACTTAGGGCCACCTCTGTATACATGGAGAAGTTCAAGAATGAGCCTCTACGGTAGACTACATAATTACTCCCTATAGGACATTGTTGTGAGCTTGGTCTTGTGCATGCTCATTTGCTCAGAGGATCCATCTGTCACCAAATGATGACTTGTGTAGGCACGATCTATCCATGCACAAATACACAAATGTAGACCTCAGCTCTTATAAGTAATCTATATGTCGTGATACAGGGTTGACCACACCACTAAGCAGAGTAAGGCAGCTGTTTCGGGCAGCATCTACTGAGGTAGAGGTAGCAGCAGTTATTTATTTATTTATTTAACGCACTTCTACCCCGCCCTTCTCAATCCCCGAGGGGGGACTCAGGGCGGCTTACAAAAGGCACAATTCGATGCCAACACAAACAATAAGATAAAAACATATAACAACAGCAATTATAAAACAATTAAAACAATCAATTATACATCACGATCAATAAAACCAGTCTAATGCTCAACGTTCACCAGCTCAGAATCCGTAAATGCATTCCACATTGTCAAATCCTATCAATTATAGTCGTCATTGTCCTTTG
The DNA here is from genome assembly GCF_025583915.1 of Anolis sagrei ordinatus. Classification (NCBI taxonomy): domain Eukaryota; kingdom Metazoa; phylum Chordata; class Lepidosauria; order Squamata; family Anolidae; genus Anolis; species Anolis sagrei. The sequence continues at coordinate 63,200,253 of NW_026847660.1, read as the reverse complement.
TCTATCTGCCAGATTACCCAAAGGCCTGGTCCCATATCCATGTTTTTAGTTTCCTTCTAAAAGAGAGGAGGGATGTCGATGACCTAATTTCCCCGGGAAGTGAATTCCACAGGCGGGGGGCCACCACTGAGAAGGCCCTGCTCCTTGTCCCCAACAATCTCACTTGTGATAGAGGTGGGGCCGAGACCAGGGCCTCCCCAGAAGACCTTAAACTCCGATGCGGGACATAGAAGGAGATGCGTTCGGACAGATACGCTGGGCTGGAGCCGTATAGGGTTTTGTAGGTCAAAACCAGCACTTTGAATTGTGCTCGGAACTGGATCGGCAGCCAGTGGAGCTGACATAACAGAGGGGTGGTATGCTCCCTGTATGATGCTCTGGTGAGTAATCTGGCTGCCGCCCGCTGGACTAATTGAAGTTTCCGAACAGTCTTCAAAGGCAACCCCATGTAGAGTGCGTTGCAAGAATCTATTCAGGATGTAACAAGAGCGTGGACCACTGTGGCCAGATCTGACTTCCCAAGGTACGGGCGCAACTGGCGCACAAGTTTTAATTGTGCAAAAGCTCTCCCGGCCACCGCTGAAACCTGGGGTTCGAGGCTCAGCGATGAGTACAGGATCACTCCCAAGCTGCGAACCTGCATCTTCAGGGGGAGTGTAACCCTATCTAACACAGGCTGTAACCCTATGCCCTGCTCGGCCTTAAGACTGACCAGTATGGCCTCTGTCTTGTCTGGATTCAATTTCAATTTGTTAGCTCGCATCCAGTCAAGCACCGGTTCACGTTTTGGACAGCCTCCTTGGTGACAGGTGAGAAGGAGTGAAAGATTTGGACATCATTTGTGTAGACATAACACCTCATTCCAAAACTCCGAATGATCTCCCCCAGCGGCTTCATGTAGATGTTAAACAACATCGGGGACAGAATTGAGCCCTGTGGGACTCCAAACAACAATGGTTGTGGGGCCGAACAGGTGTCACCCAGTAACACCTTCTGGGACTGCCCCTCAAGAAAGGACCGGAGCCACAGAAAATGCATAGGGCTGTTCTTGTGTTTGTGTGAAGACGTGCACGTGACGTGTCCAGCCATGGTGTGCCATCGCGCCTGGGGTTATAGAGAAAGAGGCATGGACGTGACTTCTTTCCCCAAGGGATTGCTTCTTGCCCTCCTTTAGGGAAACTGGAACTCCCAAGGACCAGAACACAACAAGTAACTCGAAATGGTGTTTATTGTTGACAATGAGTTCACTTTCTTAGGCACAAACTTGATGTTTAAACAGGGAAAATTACTTTATAAACTCTAAAAGTCCAGGTTCCTAAAGAGTTGTAAGTTGAGAAGCTTTTCCTGTTCCCTCTCTCTCTATGGTTGTGAATGCCGGAGCAAACCACAACCCCAGTTCAGTGGCCTAAGTTGAAGGACAAGACCTTCCTATGGTGCCAAAGAACCAGAATGAAGGCGCCTGAGATCTTCACAATGTCGTTCAGGGGGTTTGAACATAAAGTATAAAACTCAGGGGTAAAAAACCTAAGAATTGATAGTAAAAAATGCCTTGACCAGGGGCTTTGGGCCAAGCTTTGCACACGTCCATCCAATGAGTCTTTTTCTGAGGTAAAAAAGGTGAGAGAGATACCTTTCTTTTCTCCCTTGGAAGGGGCGGAGCCTAAACAAATGAACTGGGGAAACAAGCCAATCGGTGCACAACGACAATAAATTGACAGCTATACTAACCAATGAAATTTAACTATACATATACAAGGTAGACAGGAATAAAATGGCAGTTTAAATCCTGCAACTAACAGTTCTAAATATATGTGGCGCCACACGCGCCGTCACACATGGCTTGCAAAGTGACCATGAAGGACAGAAATTAACAACCTATAGGAATATTCGTTGGGAAAGAAATATACATTTGACATCATCAACATCATGATCTTCATCACCACCACCACTGTTGTTGCAATAGACATAGTTTGTCTTGATGAGTGTTCTACCACCTTTCAGTCCCATGACAGAAATAACATCTATGATCTGTGTTGAACATACAAACACATTAAAATGTGCCTTCAGCCCTTTATAGCCTTCTAGCACAGAATGCTATTGATAAGCACATGGTAAAAAGCAGTTTCTCCTCACCCTCACTCTCTTTTTAACAATAGAGACTAATACTTCAACATTTGTGCTGTTGGAAACACATACTGTTTCCCTCCTACTGGGCAAGGACAGCTCCCTGTGAGAGCATAAGATGCTTATTAGGACAAAGTGGAGCAAACAGGAAGATTGCTGTTGCTTCATAATGTTGACATTTAAATGGTCCCAAGTTGCCTTTGAAGTTAACGCCTTACTGAGATAAATGATATGGAGTAGTATTCCTTTGCTTCTGCTGTCATGCTGACTGGATAGAGTGATCTATAATTGATTAACAGGATATAGTACATTGACTTATAGAAGGCAGCTTTCTGTATCTCTTAGAAAAGCGTAGAGAATTGCACTTTTGGTGATGGAAAGATTGAATTCCCCCTTTTCCACTAGAAAATAGCAAAAACTGCCAAATAATTTCTGTTCTTTGGAATCTTTCCCTCGTGGCATTTATAATATTTCTATATTTTGACTAAAGGCTAAATCAAAAAGCATACAGCAGCTCAAACAAGGTTACAGATGTTGCCTAGATCTGGCAAAATAATATTTTCTTATTTCTGCTAGCTCATGTATAGCGGCAGATCTCACAAGCTTTGTACTTGGGTGTGATATATTGATTTTCCCAAACTGCTCATTTTAAATATCTCCCTCTCTCCCACCTTAAGAATTGATTCAGATCAAAATTTACATACAGAGCTTGTTAGAAAATAAGGAGCAGGTGTGTAACTCGTTAACAATAAAGTGACGTTTACTTGTTATTTCTTGCCCCACCTCCTCAAAAATAGACCAGGAGGGAATGACATTCTGAAATGTGTATCGACAAAGCATATCTCTTTACTCTCAAGGGAATGATAAATTACATTCTTATTGGCAGATCTTCCAGCTCAATACAACGAGGAAATGGAAGCTTCAAAATGCAGGATGTGCCTGGATCATACCATATACTGCCATCCTCTTCACTGCTTTCTGCTGCTTACACATTGACTTAAGATGTTTTCATTTACAGTAATCTGTAACAATCAAGTTCCTTACATTCTACATTTATTTACTGATTTATTTACTGTATTTGTCTTTTTCAGCCCGTAGGCGACTCAAGGAGGTTAACAGGGTAAAATTCAATGCTTACAATATCATAAATATAATTAAAAACTAAACAAATCAATAAAATATAAATTCATAGTGTCTCCTTGTTAAAAATGTTGTCTGGCCTCATTGTCATCATTCCATTTTCCTATTTGGAAATTCTTGTTCAAAAAGCCACTTTTTTACTTTTTTCCAGATGTTAAAAGGGAGGTAGCCAATCTAATATCTATAGGGAGGGCATTCCATAGCCGATGGGCCACCACTGAGAAGGCTCTGTCTCTTGTCTTCACCAAACGTATTTGTGACGAAGGTGGTAATGAGAGCAGGGCCTCCCCAGATGATCTTAAGGTCCTCGATGGTTCATAAGGGGAGATGCGTTCAGACATGTAAGTTGGGCCAAAACCATTTAGGACTTTATAGGCCAGCATGTTGAATTGTGCCCAGTTGCAGACTGGCAGCCAACGGTGCTGGCGCAACAGAGGAGTTGTAAACTCCCTGAACGCCACTCCTGTTAGCAATCTGGCTGCCATTCGTTGGACCATTTGAAGCTTCCAAACAGTCTTCAAAGGCAACCCCACATAGAGTGCATTGCAGTAGTCTATATGGGATGTAGCTAGAACGTGGACTACCATGGCCAAGTCAGATTCGTAATCCTCCCTACCCTTTCCTCCCCTTCCTCTTCTCTTTTGAAGGCAGAAAGAGGAAGAAAGATGAGAAACATTTAGATCCCAAAAGAGTTCACCTTTGTCAGGATGAGATGGTGGACTGGAGCGAAAAAGTGTAACCATGATACCCCATATTTCCCACTCCTAGAATCCTAGAGCTGGAAGAGACCCACAAGTACCATCCAGTCCAACCCCCTGCCATACAGGAAGACACAATCAAAGCACTCCTGATAGACAGGCTCCCCAGAAAAGCCTCCAGAGAAGGAAACACCACCACACTCTGAGGTAGCCTTTGCCACTCTCCAACAGCTCTTAATCTCAGGAAGGTCTTCCTAATCTTTTCAGTCAAATCCATTTCCCTGCAATTTGCTCCCCTTTACCCTGGTCTCAAAAGCAGCAGAAAATCCATTTTCCCTCTCCTCCTCAATGGGACATCCTTTTAAATCTTGAATCATGGCTCTCATGTTCCCTCTCTACTTTCTCTTCTCCCAGTTAAATATTCCCCAGGAGGAAAGGAGGAAGGAAAAAGTGAAGGAAGGAAGGGAAAAGGGAAGAAGAGAAGGATGGAAGGAAGGGTGGAAGGGAATGGGGGGAGGGAGGGAGGGAGGGAGGGAGGAAAGACATAAGAGAAGAAAGGAAGGAGGGGAGGAGAAAGAGGGAGGGAAAGAGGGAGGGAGAGGAGGGGAGGGAGGAGTGGGAGAGAGGGAGGGAGAGTGGGAAAGAGAAAGCAAAGAGAGAAGGATAGGATGATGAGAGAGAGGTGGGCTAGAGAAAAGATCCCAAGGAGCCGCATCTGGCCCCTGGGTCTGGGTTTGCCCATACCTGTTCTAGGGTCTCTATTAGCTATCATCTCATGTTTTACTATTAACCACATTTACCTCATGGTGGGTACTGGCTTCAGAATCGGGAGTGATATGAATTTCTGAAATTCTTTCCAGATTGCTCTTGTTGATGTAATATGTAAAAAAAACACCCCACAATATTTATATTGTATCATCAATGATGTACATCTTTCTTTGGATTTCATTTTTTTTCTCTTTCCTTTCTTACTTTCTCCCCTCCTCCTTTTCCATCTCTTCTTTTGCATATGTCCACATGTGAAACTTGATCCAAAAATAATCTTGTAATCTCATGATTTTGAAGTCTATCAGAAATCATTGAGTGCGTGAAAACACTAGAAATGATCTAAATTAGAAGCCAAATTCTGTGAGGAGTGGCTTAGGGAGCTAGAAATGTTTAGTTTGAAGTAAAGATGGTGGAGAGGGGACATGACCACTATGTTTAAATATTTTAAAGTGTGTCACATTGAGGAGTGATGCAAGTTTGTTTGTTTGATTGTTTTTTGCTGCTGTAGTGACTATGAAACAGAGTAATGGATTCAAATTGCAGACAAAAAAATTCCACCTAAACATTAGGAAGAACTGGGTTGTTGTAGGTTTTTCCGGGCTATATGGCCATGTTTTGGAGGCATTTTCTCCTGACGTTTCGCCTGCATCTATGGCAAGCATCCTCAGAGGTAGTGAGGTCTGTTGGAACTAGGAAAAAGGGTTTATATATCTGTGGAATGACCAGGGTGGGACAAAGGACTTTTGTCTGCTGGAGCTAGGTGTGAATGTTAACTGACCACCTTGATTAGCATTTAATGGCTTGGAAGTGCCTGGGGGGAATCTTTTGTTGAGAGTGATTTGATGTGCCTGATTGTTTACTCTCTGTTTTAATTTTTGAGTTTTTAAATACTGGTAGCCAGATTTTGTTCATTTTCATGGTTTCTTCCTTTCTGTTGAAATTGTCCACATGCTTGTGGATTTCAATGGCTTCTCTGTGTAGTCTGACATGGTGGTTGTGAGAGTGGTCCAGCATTTCTGTGTTCTCAAAATAATATGCTGTGTCCAGGTTGGTTCATCAGGTGCTCTGCTATGGCTGACTTCTCTGGTTGAAGTAGTCTGCAGTGCCTTTCATGTTCCTTGATTCGTGTTTGGGCAATGCTGCGTTTGGTGGTCCCTATGTAGACTTGTCCACAGCTGCATGGTATACGGTAGACTCCTGCAGAGGTGAGAGGATCCCTCTTGTCCTTTGCTGAACGTAGCATTTGTTGGATTTTCTTGGTGGGTCTGTAGATTGTTTGTATGTTGTGTTTCCTCATCAGCTTCCCTATGCGATCAGTGGTTCCCTTGATGTATGGCAGAACACTTTTCCTCTGGGTGGATCTTCATCTTTACTCTCGTGGCTTGTTCTTGGTCTTGCAGCTCTTCTGATGTCTGAGGTGGAGTATCCATTGGCCTGTAGAGCCCAGTTGAGGTGGTTCAGTTCATCTTGGAGGAGGTGGGGTTCGCAGATTCTTTTTGCACGGTCTGCCAAGGCTTTAATGGTGCTTCTTTTTTGACTTGGGTGATGGTTGGAGTTTTTATGTAGAGATATCTATCTGGAGTTTTTATGTAGATATTAGGAAGAACCTTCTGACTGTAAGAGTTGTTCAGGAGTTCCTCGGAGTATGGTGGCGTCTCCTCTCTGGAAGAATGGTTTGGTTGTATATTCCTGTGTGGCAGGGGGTTGGATAGTCATTATGATCTTTTCTAACTCTACAATTCTATGATTCTGTGTGTTTGCTCTGTCTTAGCTTGGTGAGCTCTAAGCCATTTAATTCACACTGTAGCACTTTAGCACCATGTGTTTTCTAGCCACTGCAGCTTGGAGTCAGTTTGAAGCCACATTAAATGCTCAGTGGAGATGTGCTGCAAGTTAAGGGTGAACCTCAGACAAGGCCTCCCTCCATCATAGCTTCAAATATGCCTGCCTTCTCTTATTTATTTACCACCCCGAGTAGCAAATGAAGTCCTGCCCCCCCACCCCCCATTGTTCAATGTGACTTTTTCCATTTTCCAAATAAAATAATCTTAGTATGATGATGTCTTCTTGGTCCTGCTACTTCACTTCCTACACCAAAACATGAAAGCAATGCAGGAAATAAGAAATGTCACAATTTGCTTTCCCTCATAGGTCCCCACTCCTATTTCCAATTTCAGTAGCCTTCTGCAAAAGCTGTGATAGCATTCCATTTTGTACAGTGATAGCATTCCATTTTCTGCAGTGATCTCTATCAAAATTGGCTCTAGAGACATAATGCTGTGTTTGTTAATAGATGGCCAGTTCATTTATTTATTTATTTTCATTTTAAAAGCTGGGGAAACTTCAGAATGCTAGTCAAAGAAACATGAAAATACTGAGGATGAACAGATAATTTCAGTACCTTTTTGATATATATTCCATTTATTAGTTCTTTGTCTCTCGAATATTTCTTGTTTGAATTGAATGTGCAAGTAATGAATGCCTTATATGCAGTAGATTATTTTGAAAACAAATAACTGGAGTAAGTCTCATAAAAACAGCCTGGGATAAGCTTCCACTATGAGAGTGTTTTCCAATGTGACTTGATCACTTGTATGGGCATTTTTCAAGGAAGAAGGGGGAGGAAGAAAACTAGGAGATTTTGTCAGCCTGCTTCCCCAGTTTTGTTCACCATAACAAGTAAAATTCTAAGCAAATTCACAAACATTTTTGGCAATGCTGCCATAAAGCATCTTAAAAATTGTGGAATGCTGTTTGTTTGATCATTCCACATGGGATGGCCTTTGGTGTTTAATGTTCGATTAGATGGAAATAACTGTCATATATTGTGTCGTGGCAAATAATAATAATCCAGAGACAATCACAACAATGAAGTGTTGTGACGAGAGGATTGCGGTTAGAAATAAGGAACCATCAAGAAAGAAATGAGTACTTATGATGAAAGAGTTGAATGTAGTATCAAGAAAGATGAGTTTAGAGAAAAATGGAAGGGTAAACTCAAATGATACAAATTAGAACTAAGTTGGTTTTGGATTTGGGATTAAGTGTGGGACTCGAAGTAGGCTTGTATGTTTAAGAAGGAAGGGAAGCCTAGGTTCTGGAGTTAGAACTAGATGGATGAAATTGTTGACTGGTAGGTTGCTAGTTTGGTATGATGGAGTACCTTCCATTTTTCATATATTTCAGATCCCTCTTTTCTGAAACTCTAGCTAGCATAGTGATGACACCTGACCTCAAAACTCCAGTTGACCTCCCCCGGCAGTTTCATGCAGATGTTAAATAGTGTAGGAGATAAGACTGAATCCAGAGGGACTCCACAGGCCAATGGCTAAGTAGTTGAGCTGGAATCCCTCAATACCATCCTCACAAGCATCCTCCAAGAAAAGCTGGAGCTATTGTAGAACAGTACCTACTTGATCCTACCAAGTAGGATGCAACTTGGTAGGATCCAAGTTGCATCCTACCACCTTGTCCCATGCACTGCTGTAATCAGGCAGTCTCACCATGTCCCAGCAACACCCGCCCATGAGGCATCGGGACCTGTTGTCCCATGCCCTGCAACATTGTGGCTTCCTCATGCTTTATCACATGGGGGGAAGCCTGTTGAAGGTGGCTCAACCTATCTTTCCAGTTTTTCCACTGCTGGAGATGTTTTTGGTTTTATTTTCAGTTCAGCCACAGACAATCCCAGAAATAATTTTCTGGGGTGTGATGGGAGTCATTGGGCTCCATGGTTGAACTTTAAAAAACCCATTGCTACCACCAAAATCAAGAGGTCCCTAAAGAGGTGTTTCAAAAGAATGCCATGATCAATTATACTGACAGTTTCTGAGAGGTCTCGAAGAATGAACAAGGACACACTGTACCTCTCAAGTTCCCTTTGTAGGTCATCGCCAAAGCAATCATAACAAGGTCTGAAACAAGACTGAAATTGATCTAGATAATCTGCTTCATCCAGGAATCCATGGAATTGAGAAGCCACCACATGTTCGAGTCCCTTGCCTCCAAATGGAAAATTTGAGACTGGCCTATAATTTTCTAATATAGTCGAATCCAGGGAAGGTTTTTTTTTCAGAAGTCAGAGGTATTTGTATCCTGTCTTGTGGCGAGAAGGAATTAATATCTTACCTTACTCATTCAGCCAATCCTCCTCTGATTTATTTAATTATAGCCAATAAGAGCAAGAGTTTACACATGTGGTGGTTCTCACTGCTCCAAGGACTCTGCCACCACTCTCTGGTGGCACTAACTACCTTACCAAATTGAAAATTTCCTAGTCATAGGACACTTCAACCTCTATTCAAACATGGAGAGGTTCATCACATGAGTCAAATTACTTCTGGCAGCAATCCATGGTTGAAAAGAGGCAAAAGTGTCCTGAAAGGAGAGAACATCAGCAATCAACCTCATCACATTGAGAAATTTCACCCTCGTAGGACACTTAAACCCCTTTTCTAGCATGGAGAGGCATGGAGCTCATCACATGTTCCAGAGTTGAAAAGAGGCAGAAATGTCTTGAAAAGAGGGAACTCTGAATATGGGCCACTAATTATGTTCAGAGCTCCTACCTCTAATCACATTTTACTCATATCTTTACAACTGAAAAACAGATATGATGGGAACCATCAAAAGTTTCCTTCCTGTTTCATTGCCCAACCATCAGCAGTTTGTTATGTGTGGATTGTGCTATATTATTAAAATTAAAATCATTTGTGGCTGAAGCAATATGTACACCAAAATAAGACTTCTAACTATTGTCACTCATAGGACCATATTTTATCTAAATTTTGTCTGTGACTCTTTTGAACATAACATGACAATTTCTTTTTTATCAAACTGCCAGCACTCCACAGCTTCATACAGCCCTTAAGGGACTGTAAAACTGGGTTAGTAGGTTATACACATTCACATACATATTCTTTTGTTGCTACAGTCTCCTTAGAACTGTTGTCTCTTCAATTCACTTAGGATAGACAAAAGCACCCTACAAAATATCTCAGTATAAATTATGCATACCACAATGAAGTGCTAATAAAATACTTATTGATTCCAAGAAAAAATAACAACAGATGTTACACTAAAACTGAAACATCTGAAATAACACTTTTTCTAAGGCAGTGATTCCCAACCTGTGCTCCACAGAGCTCTAAGGGGTCCACATGTACTTCCCAGGGACTCCACGGTCACCGTTATGTTGTAACACAAATGGTTTGATTTATTGAATTTTCAAAGTTTTTGTATGTATGGCCAAGTTTTGACAATATCATGTGTCTTTGTGGTAGTTGAGAATAAATTGAGATATAATGGTAAATTCCAATGTTTTTGAAATACAGTGTCTTTACATGGATATTGCACAGTTGTTTAGATATCTCTTTACTTTCTATTCCCTTACTATCTTCTTCTATACTCTTAAACAGTATTAACTTGTAAGGCATAGGGTAGGCCTAAGAGGCTCCACCATAGAAATTGGTTCTAAAAAGAGCTCTGTGAGTAAAAAAGGAACCACTGTTCTAAAGCATCTTACCCCAATCTGCTGTCTTATATCCTTAAATTTGTCATTTTGTTATCACTGTGTTTGCCTGTGGTTATGGTTCTGGGAAAAGAGAAAAAACACTCCGTTTGAGCTTATGAAAAATGGTTTCAGTCTCATGTTGGTGAGATCTTGTGTGGTGTTGGGCAGATTATTGGCAATTTCACCAAAACAAGATTACCAGTTTTTACTAAAATCTCAGCAATAGTGAAGTGTTTCCTATATATACTGTTCTGTCGTGCGCTGGGCCTGTAAAGAATTTCCTTTAGAACAGGACGTGCAACTTTTGCCCAGCGGGAAGCCAAGGGGCCTAAACAGAAGTTCTCAGAGGGTTTTCACCACAAATAGTCTTTAGATGGCTTGTGAAGTACAACAAAGTCTTTTATTAATGAACAATCAAACAGAAACTTCTCTTGTCTTCAGTAAAGTTAAGCAAATGATTCCAAGCTTTTAGGCAACTGGTGAATTCCTAATCTTGCCCATGAAGGACAAGCAACTGTCTTCAATAACTTCTTCTTTAAAGGAAAATCCCCTTTTTAACTTCTCCCAAGCTGACTGTCATCTAACCCTTACTGATGTGGGCTCCGCTACCGAGTCTAACTGTGTCTTGAACGTCGATTGGACCTACCAGCAAGGCAGTAGATGTTCTCCAGCTGGAGTTCTTTGGTCTTTAGGGCTGTTTTCCTGGAAATTCTTAAAGGTTGAAGCTTTTGTACAGGGGAAGTTTGCACGCGTCCTATACATTAGCTTTCCTTGCTGAGACTAACTAAAAAATGGCTCCCTTCCCTTCCCAATTGCCCTGAGCAAGGGCCGGGACCAAAACTTAATGATGATGGACAGGTGACTTGCCCTATGACTGCAACCAAAGGAAGCAAAGCAAATAAAGTAGGAGCTCCTGCTATAGCCGTACCAGAACATATACTAATCGAATCTTTTTTAGATTGAGGACTGACAGCTTCTTGAAGATTTAACTCTCCATGTGATAGTCAAAATATAAGCAAATTTGAGGTCTACAAACATGCAAGTGCAGCTTTAATTGGCTCACACTGAATTATATAAGAAATGTATCTCATGCTGATGGAGCAGTTCCCATTGAGGCCAGGATCATTTTTTCCAACTGATATGAAGATTATTTTTGTCTATAATATAACCAATATTGCAGCGAGTATGTTTTCTTAACAAAGGATTAAACAAAAATATATTGCCGTAGTTATTTATTTGTTGATAAGAAGATACCTTAAGGAGTAAAATAATGAATGTTTAAAAAAGGTTGGAAAATATATCTTAAAGGATTATATATTAATTCCAAGCCACTGAGAAGTAGAAGCCAAAGTTCTTTTGTTGCTTCTCCTTAAAGTCTGGAATAATATAAAGTACATTCTTAATTTTAGACATACCCTTCATTGAAAAAAGCGTGCTTTTTTAAATAAAACTTTCTCTTCCTTTCCACTTCAGACAATAACAGTGAGTTAATCTTCTGTGTACTGAGTCCAACAGAATTAAAGTGCTTAAAAGGATTATGGAGATTATTGCAAAGAGAGATTGTGCTTCTGAAATTCAACATCTTGCTGCATCTGCACTGATTAATAGAGTGCAAATAAGTTATTACCCTTAAATTGTGGATTAAAAATAATAAACAAGGCACTGCCATTTTGATTACCCTAATAATCACGTGCAATCCATGCATATAATGTATGCTGGCATATGTGGGGTGTCAGCTGATTGCGAGCTTTGCCCTTTCTTTTCTCTCCCCCCCCCCCCCCCCAACCCCACCATAAAGTGCCCATATGTAATGTGCAGTATGATCAGCTAAGCACAGGCTGTCACTCATCTCTGTCAAGCTACAAACATTTGTGACTACTGTTCTCGATAGGTTTCATCATACTGGCCTTTCTTATTTTTCTAGATGTTAAACATGCAAATCAAGGTGATGCATGTGAGGTTCATGTAATGAGTCCTGATGTCAAAAATATATTGGTGTGTGTTCCTTCTGTTGATTATAATTGTTAGAAATCACTTTCATTATATAGGAGTCTTTTTTTGTCATGTCAGGAGCAACTTGAGGAACTGCAAGTCACTTCTGGTGTGAGAGAATTGGTCATCTGCAAGGACATTGCCCAGGGGACGCCCAGAAGTTTTGATGTTTGACCACCCTTGTGGGAGGCTTCTTTCATGTCCCTGCATGGAGAACTGGAGCAGATAGAGGGAACTCATTCGTGGTCTCCCCGGATTCGAACCTCTGACCTGTTGGTTTTAAGTCCTGCCGGCACAAAGCACCGGGGGCTTATAGGGGTCTTAAAAGGCAAGGAATAGTCAGAGGTAGATTTCCCAGTTTTTTTCTACTGAAATATAGACCAAAGTACCTGGCATTCATTGCTGGTCTCCCATCCAAGCACTAACCAGAGTGTCCATTCTTAGCTTCCAAAGTCAGTTGAGTTATTATGCCTTTGGGGTATTCAGCATGATGGCTCTCTGACACAGCAGAACATAGGCTTCTAACCTTCCATAGCTTTTTGACCATATCTACCATGTCCCACAGTTGATGGTGGTTGATCATGGAATGTTTAGTAGCTGGTGGTTGTTAGTATACAGAAGGCTTGTTAGGATCATGACTAACAGGGTTGTGATGCTGCAGAAAGTATGGAAGGGGTTAATCTCCTTGGTTCTAAAGGGCAGAGTAATCTATCTGTAAGAACTCACAGGTGGCAGCGAAAAGGTAGTAGGCCTGTAAAGATAGGATGCAGGTGTGATCACTTGCACAAAAAAGCCAGGCTAAAGACTGCTCTTTGGGAGAAAAGTATCCATCATAACTGGCCATGGAGGTTTTCCCCAGGTTGGTTGGTTATGGTATCCAGATCTTTAGCATGAACTCTTGTAAGCCTTGTGTCTTGTTGAACTTTGAACTGATAAGATTGTGTTTGATGAACTCTATTGTGTTTGGGTTGTTGTAGGTTTTTTTGGGCTGTATGGCCATGGTCTAGAGGCATTCTCTCCTGATGTTTCACTTGCATCAATGGCAAGCATCCTCAGAGGTAGTGAGGTCTGTTGGAACTAGGCAAAAGGGTTTATATATCTGTGGAATGACCAGGGTGAGACAAAGGACTCTTTTCTGCTGGAGTGTTTGTATCTTGCTGTGGACCTTGATGAACTGTGAAGCCCTGGACTGACTCTTGACTACGGTTTTGGCTTACTCTTGAACTTTGGCTTCTCTGGCTTGATCCAAGGAACTATGACTATGCTTTAGACTTGTGCTCCTTGGACATTTATCATTGAACTCCAGGTGTTTTGACTATTGGACTACACCTTTTGATTACTGCATACTCCTAATTACTCTCCTTGTTAATTAGATTTTGCTTTATATTTTTTTGTAGTGGGCTACTTTTATGTTTGAACTCTGACCTTGAAACAGTCATTGTTTTAAGTCAAAAAGTTTTTGAGACAAACTGGATGTAGTGTTTGGGTCACCTCTGCCTACATACCAGCAGAGCCCTGCATTGTGACAATACCTCTCTTATTGTGTAGGAAAATCATTTGAGAATGACTAAATGGGAAAGCATGTATACCACAACATAACTATGGACCTGGGATTTCTGGACTACATCCAGTGCTTAAATAATACCTTGTAAATTTGCTTTTATGAGCAGATTAAGGATAGAAGTTGTTTCAGACATGTGAAACAAAGACCAATAGGCCTGTGAGATGCTTAACATAAAAACAATACATCTCCAAATATGCCCCAGAATGTTTAGTGAAATGTTAGGGTTCCAACATGAACATGTCAATACCGAAAGGGCTCTTGGGGCACATCAACACTTATCATATGGGCTGGCTTTGAACTGGTTTTGCCTGTGCAGCTGATGAGATTGACAGGTCTTTAACTGATTTGAGACCAGAAAAGGGATTACATTTACCACTGAATCTGGCCTCAAACTGCTTTGCACTCCCCTCCCCTTTCTGTGGAGATGTACAATCTGAAGGAATCAGAGGTGAAAAAAGAAAGGGAAAGTGACATATAGGAGTAGAAGTTATCAGTTGTCAAAAAATGCCCCAAATGTATGTCTGCGTAAGAGGCTCCCCTCTTAGCCAGACATATGCTTGGGGCATTTTTAAAAATATTTTTATTGATTTTTTCATTGCATATAAAATTAAGCTTAAATTGGAGTGTGAAAAGGGAGAAAAAAGGAAAAGAAAAAAGGGGGGATTAATTATGTTTACAATGAAAGTGTGAGAACATTTTGAATTAGGACAGTAGGAAATAGAGGGATGTGGGGAAGTAAAACGAAGGGGGGGGAGAAAGGGGAAAAAGGAAGAAAAAGAAAAAGAAAAAAGGGGAGGGGGGAATAAAATAAAGAAAAAAGATAAGATGACTTCCAGGTTATCTCCGGTTGTGTTGTTCATTCTTTTCTTTCCTTTTTTTCTAGTTTTGCCTTCAAATTTATTATTATTATTAGTCTTTGAAGTTTCTTGTTATTTTTGCAAATTTATTTCAGGGTTCTCATTCCTAATAAAGTCAGTAAATTTATCCCAGTTAGTTTTTTTGTCTCATTATGTTGTTGTCTGTTAGTCTTTGTGTGAGTTCATTATATCCCAAAATGCTTGGGGCATTTTTTGACAATCCCATAACCCCATATTCAGAATTTTATACAAAGTTTCAGCGAGAACTGGTGTCTACAATGAGCTTTGTATTTTGCAGAACCAATCTGCCCTTTGATCTGCGATATATTGGGATCTGCTACAGCATATAGGTCTTATCTTGCGTTCTCCTGCAATTTTCTTTAATTCACCCTTTAATCCATGCTACAGCCACATTGGTGGCATGCATTTTGTAACCAGCAGTTTCAAGTTGTCTTGAAGCTGCATTAAATGGTCTGTGTACATGGGTCCTTGGTGTCAGAAAATTTGCAGACCTCAAATCACAGATCATAGAACCTTAGAGTTGGAAGAGACCTCATGGGCCATCCAGTCCAACTCCCTGCCAAGAAGCAGGAAAATCGCATTCAAAGCACTCCTGACAGATGGCCGTCCAGCCTCTGTTGTAAAGCTTCCAAAGAAGGAGCCTCCACCACACTCCGAGGCAGAGAGTTCCACTGCTGAACAGCTCTCACAGTCAGGACGTTCTTCCTAATGTTCAGATGGAATCTCCTTTCTTGTAGTTTGAAGCCATTGTTCCTCATCCTAGTCTCCAGGGCAGCAGAAAACAAGCTTGCTACCTCCTCCCTATGACTTCCTCTCACGTATTTATACATGGCTATCTTGTCTCCTTCTCTTCTTCAGGCTAAACAAAATCAGTCTAGCCTCAATCAGAGACCCTCAAAATGGAATAGAGGACAACTCCCAACATCCTACAAAAGCATAGACATTAAGATTGCAGTTGGGGTGTGTTCTATCTTATCTGGAGAACACCAGATCGAGGAAGGCTAACTTGGATAATTATTAGAGCAGTCACATCCTTAAGACATTATTGCATGAGAACTGGAGCATGTGTTAGCATCTGTTTAACAGTGTGTGCTTACACTACATATCACACAATGTTGTGGCAATACCAGTGGCATTCCAGGTTTCTCCTGTTTGGCTGTATGTTTTAATGGGGGGGGGGGGCATAAAAAGGCTCTAAATAGTACTTTATTTGATTATTAATACTGATGCAATAGGAGTGCTTAACCTTTCCCTGCTCCACTTCCCTTTTCCCTAGCTGTGACCATAAACTGGCAGGATAAACTCATATGTATAAAGCTGTGATTTGTGATTCATTGTCATCTCTATATTATGATGGGAGATTCAGAGAGAGAAATGCATGTATGGCAGTCCAGAAAAGGGCACTGCACAATGGCAAATCGGTGTACTAATGAAAACACAAAATAGGAGAGTCACATGTTAAATAAGCCAAATCTTGAAATTGTGCAGTTCTTCCAGATAATAAGAAAAATATTAGGTGGACCGTATTACAGGAAGTAGGGCAATACAAATAAGTTCTCATTTTCACAGAGAACAGGACTACAATACCTAAACATATTACTGGACCACGGTGTGATAATGTCCTTCGAATGGAAGCTAATTCCTTTATAACTTTTTTTGTTATAAACTTCGGTTAAGTGTAAATCATGCTCATACTGCTATGTGGGAGATACAAATATTGATAAAGATACATATTTGCATAATCTAAAGATTCACTTTAAAAAATATGGCTAAGCAATATGTATGTCTATGTCTGTATCTAAAAATATTGCTCTTCTTTATTTTCCAGAAAAATGTGATGAACCATTGGTTTCTGGCTTAGCCCCCTCCTTCTTCAGCAGTTCTTCATCTATACCATCTGCATCAAATAGCTATGCACCAGGGTTTGCAAAACTAAACAAAAGAGGAGGTAAGAGATTTTCTTCTGGGGTATCTTCTTACATACATTTTTTTTTTAAAAAAAAAATGAAAAATGTTTCATGGCTAATTCATAGTGATGTGTGTTGGTGAGAAAAAAAGATGTAGTTATGTATTTGTTGTTCAAGTATGTTTATGCATGTATAGCCAGAGGCGGCCCTAGGTAATTTTCAACGGTAAGCAAACAGTATTTTGGTGCCTCCCCCAATCAATCATTCATATATATTTTCTGTTTGTCGTAGGAGTTCTGTGTGCCATATTTGGTTCAATTCCAGCATTGGTGGAGTTCAGAATGCTCTTTGATTGTAGGTGAACTATGCATCCCAGTAACTACACTTGCCACATTTGCTCCCTTGCCTGGCCCGCTTTGGGTCTGGAGGCATGCCTGAAGACCCCGGCGTATGCACCAAAAGTCACCTCTTCTCCTGACTTTCTTCTCAGCCATTGGGACCGAGACAGAGGTGGAGATGCCCACCTTTCCTGAAGGTAGGTGCAAAAACAAAGGAGGGAGCGGAGGTGGGAGATACCTCCAGCCGGAGGGGCTCTCTCTCTCTCTCTCTCTCTCTCTCTTGGTCCCAATGGCTAAAGAGAAAGTCAGGAGAAGAGGTGATTTTGGTGCGGCTCCGCCCCTTGACCCACCCGTGGATTGGGGAGAGGAGAGGAGGTGGGTGGAGTGTCGGGGGATCAGGAAAGGGAGCCGGTCATGGGGAAGGGATCAAACGTGGAGGACGATTGAGCGCCGGCTCTGCTTGCGCACCTGGTGGCCGGGTGGAGCAGGAACGAGAGGGGCTAGGCGAGGTGCAAGGGCCCAGCCCCTTTGGGAAGAGGATTGCCCGGCAGCGAGGCAAGAAAGCTGAGGCTCCCCCCGGACTACTAGGGCTGTTGTGAGCTGAGGGGGTGCTCCTCAAGTGGCAGTCGAGGGGCATTTACAGAGGCGCCACTGTGCCCCTGGCAAAAAAAAGTGTTCAGCGACCGCTTACTTCGCGTAATGGACGAGCCACCCCTGTGTATAGCTATTCTTATTTTCTTAATTTGTGTTTTTTCTGTTAAAATTTATTAAAGGGGCGGGTGGGGATTTATCATTTTCTGCTCAGTCTGTCAATTTCACCAGCCGTAGTAGCTGCTATTGCTAACAGTCTTACTGCAGTTGTCATATACTGGAGCAATCTTTTCCATTTTTGCACCTTAAAGTCCCCAAGGTAACAGTTTGATTTCAATTGGATATTAATCTTTATAAC
This sequence comes from Anolis sagrei ordinatus, assembly GCF_025583915.1. Taxonomy (NCBI): domain Eukaryota; kingdom Metazoa; phylum Chordata; class Lepidosauria; order Squamata; family Anolidae; genus Anolis; species Anolis sagrei. The sequence continues at coordinate 63,182,383 of NW_026847660.1, read as the reverse complement.
CCTCTGTATTTGTACCCACTTTAAAGCTTTTTCAAATGTCCACTATGTATGAGAAATGCTCTTTCTCATTCACATTTTCAACACACATTAGAATTTCCTCTTTATAACAGAATACTTTTACATCTCCAGCCAGTTGCTTTACTGCCTCTTTAATTTATTTCATCTTTTCTCTCTGACCTTCCCTAATTTTTTTCTTCAGTTTTGTCAAGTTCTCTTTTTGCACCATATTTACTCATTCTTCTTTTGTAACAATATCACTTTTCAGTGATCTGATGTTGCAAAGCAACTTTTGCAACATATCTAGAGAACTTGCAATTGTTTTAGACTCTTTAGACACACTGTCGTGAACCAGATGCCTTAAAGGAGCCAGACACAAAGTAAATGTTCAAATAATGTTTATTAACACAACAAAAATAGCTTAGGAACACTTAACTCAGTGTTCCTAGCAATAACTAAGAGTCTGCAGCAACTTCTGTGCAAAAAATGTAGCTTAAAGAATAATCTGGATTATTCTGGGATATAATCTGGGATAACAAAAGGTTCTAGCAAACTGCTTCAACATCAGAGTTCAATAAGTATAAGAAAACATCCAGTGAACTCTACTTTCTCCTTGCTGCTTCCCTCTCCTAATGGCAAGAGGCCATTCATTTAATGAGGAAAGGCAGCCATTTTGGCTTTGCTTTCTTAGACTGAGAATAAAACTGACTTTTGGAGGTTTAAGAGATTTACAAAATTCAAACAAAAAAGTATTGGGTAAGTTTTGATTTCTAAATTTTGGTGTGGGCCATGCCTGTGCATTGTGGTAGCTTACTACCACATGTTATATATTCCTTGAAAAACTACAGCAATTCAGACAAAGTAATTATGTTTTTAAATTGTCAAGATTTTAGCTGCTGCCTTTCAGTGGCAAGATTCCTGAATGAAGTCTGTAAACTGAATGTGTAGCAAAAGTGAAGTTCCTTTTTCTATTATTTGTACTGTATTTTATACCTCTTTGCTATGTAAATGCCAATAAAGGCTTATTGGATTGGATGTTGGCATTGAATATCACATCATAAGTATGAATTTCACAAATTTGATACAACTTATAACTAACAAAAAAATTGCAAACCCGATATATAATCTCCAATTTAAGAAATGTTGAAACTGAGGAGGAAAAATATTTCTCAGAGCTCTGTTGCCCCCCCCCCCCCCCCCCGGCTCTTTATCATATATATGAAACTGCTGAGAGAGTTCATTTGGAGTATTGAAGTATGGTGCTACTTACATGCAGATGACACCCAGCACTACTACTCCTTTCCATCTAAAGTCAAGGAAGCTATCGTAGTCCTAAACCAGTGTCTGTCATCATCAGGGAGCAGGGAGAAAACTCCACCAATGAGTCATCTTCCTCTCATGAGATGAAATAGCCAAGAATATATGTTCCTACATTGATGTGAAGCAATTAACAGTTTAAGGATATGTTTCTACAATACTGTCAACTATTATTGAGCTTTAGTGTTTATGTGTTAAATACTTTTCATTTACTTGCAGATGTTTCATGTCTTCAGAATGATGTGGTGTTTAGATCTCAAGGCATGCAAATTGAATAGCTTTTAATCTATCCTTGAATCCTTTAAGACTGCTCTAAAGAATTACTTACAGTTGATAAATTAGATTATTTTAAGGACATCATTTCACAGTTGTAATGAGTGTAATTCACAATCTTTTTTTCTGTTTTTGTTGTGCTTCTTATGTGCCCGCAAGTTCTTTCCTAATGTGAACTTATCTTGGCAAGATTTATTCATAGTGAGTTTCCTATTCCTCTGAGGCTGAGATGGTATGCATTGCTCAATGTTACTCAATATGTATTGTCGAAGGCTTTCATGGCCAGAATCACTGGGTTGTTGAAGGTTTTTTCGGGCTGTATGGCCATGGTCTAGAGGCATTCTCTCCTGACGTTTCGCCTGCATCTATGGCAGCATCCTCAGAGGTAGTGAGGTCTGTTGGAACTAGGAAAAAGGGTTTATATATCTGTGGAATGACCATGGTGAGACAAAGGACTTTTGTCTGCTGGAGCTTGGTGTGAATGTTTCAACTGGCCACCTTTGATTAACATACAGTGGGCTGACTATGCCTGGAACAAACTTTTGTTGAGAGGTAATTAGATGTCCCTGCTTGCTTCCTCTCTGTTGTTGTGCTGTTGCAATTTTAGAGTTTTTTAATACTGGTAACCAGATTTTGTTCATTTTTATGGTTTCCTCCTTTCTGTTGAAATTGTCCACAGTGGTTCAAGGGAACCACTGACCGCATAGGGAAACTGATGAGGAAACACAACATACAAACTATCTACAGACCCACCAAGAAAATCCAACAAATGCTACGTTCAGCAAAGAACAAGAGGGATCCTCTCACTTCTGCAGGAGTCTACCGTGTACCATGCAGCTGTGGACAAGTCTACATAGGGACCACCAAACGCAGCATTGCCCAAACACGAATCAAGGAACATGAAAGGCACTGCAGACTACTTCAACCAGAGAAATCAGCCATAGCAGAGCACCTGATGAACCAACCTGGACACAGCATTTTATTTGAGAACACAGAAATGCTGGACCATTCTCACAACCACCATGTCAGACTACACAGAGAAGCCATTGAAATACACAAGCATGTGGACAATTTCAACAGAAAGCCTACAACAACCCAGTTACTCAATATGTTTCCATAGTTAAACCAAAATTCAAGTCTGACATTCAAACACTTGCACGTCTAACATTCAAACATTTTTTTCATTCACCTAGAATATTCCCTAGGTCATGCATTGCATCAGAATACCCATGTTTTAAGTTATAATTGCTAGACCGGATGTAATGTAGATATTTTAGGAAGTCAGCAATGCCATCAACCAACAACAACAAAAATAACAAAACCAACGAACCTAATGGGATCCCTGCCAAAATCTTTAAAGAGGATGAACCTGAACTGACACAACAAATCCACCACCTCAATGAAAAAGTGTGGGTGACCGAGAAAACCCCAGCAGACTTCAAGGATACCACTATCATCACACTTTTCAAAAAATGGGAAAGAACAGACTGCAGAAACTATTGAGTTATCTCCCTTCTAACCTCCGCTGGAAAAATCCTTGCAAGTATCCTTGCAAACTGCCTTCTACCTGTCTCAGAAGACATCCTCCCAGAATCTCAGAATGACTTCCATCTCTCCAGAGTAACAGTGGACATGATCTTCACTGCATAGCAGCTCCAAGAAAAAAAAAACAGGGAACAAAATCAACCTCTGTACATGGACTTCCTTAACAATCTTTTCCAGAATCTTGCCTGGTATCGACGTGAGGCTGACCGGACGGTAATTGTTTGGGTCATCCTTTTTTCCCTTCTTGAAGATTGGGACCACATTGGCCCTCCTCCAGTCTGCTAGAACTTCTCCCGTTCTCCAAGAACTCTCAAAGATGATTGCCAATGGTTCCGAAATGACTTCCGCTAGTTCCTTCAATACTCTTGGGTGTAGTTGATCTGGCCCTGGGGACTTGAACTCATTTAGAGCGGCCAGGTATTCCTGGACAACTTATTTCCCAATTTGGGGTTGGATGTCCTCTAATCCCATCAAAGTACTCCAATGCATGGCCATCTGACCTCTTTTTAAAAACCTCCCAAGGAGACTCCACCACACTCCAAGGAAGTATATTTCACTGTTGGATAGCTTATTTTTTTTCTTAATGAGCAGAGATGACCAAAGTAAGCTCCACTAAAAAAGACTTACCATACACCCAAGCCCCTGGGCAGCTAATAGTAAAAAAGTGGATATTTTCTGAGCATTATAAGCATTTAGAATGTCACTATTCAAAAGATGAGGAGGAAGGATAATTAAAATTATAATGTTTTTCTATCCCAAATAGAAGTGCACAGCTATTATCCACATTTCAGTCTCCACAATTAGCTTTTGTTATTTGCAAGCAATTTGGAGTTGCTAAGTATGATGGAGAATATTATTAACATCTTCCTTTGCACGAAATCTAAACACATTTATATTATCAGGAAGAGATTGACAAAAGCTTAATTACAAGGGGAAGTAAGATAAAAACATCTGGCCTGTATATCTTTGTTTCAATTTTGAGTTCTATGTAAAATTTGTCATCAAAATTACGTAATACAAACATCAAACTCACTAGACTTAATGGTAATGTTTGTGCAGTGTTGGTACGTGTCTGAGCAACAAAATTCTAAATTCTGCAGCTTAAATCCTGTTATTATTCTCTAACAAAGTATACCTGCTATATCCATGAAAAGCTGGTAAGTCAGCTCTTATGTAAGGTGCTTTTTTTGTCAGTCTATTTTTGTTACCTGAGATTAACTAATTCAATGATTTTTGCAAATTCACTTAGGTAAGCAGATTTGCACCTTTTAAATATGTTTTCTCATCCTTTCCCATGTTTCCTTATATAGAGAAAAATGCTATTTGGGATACTGAAACCCTATTTGCTGAGCATTATCATACACGGCTGAAAAAAGATGCTGGGTTTGTTAGATGTTCCCAGATGAAGCCCAATGCTCAAAATAGGGATATAAACCAGTGGTCCATGATAGCCCCTCTACCCTTCTCTAGAGTATTCCAAGGGCCAACGGAACACTTCCAAAATAGCGGAATTAGCAAACATTTTGCCCCTTTAGAAGGAAAAAAATAAGTATTTGCTTGGAAATTGTAGCACAAAGGTTGACAGGTTTTCTCCACTTGTCTACTACACAAGCTCTATGTGTGAAGTTCCCAGGTGCTTTTTGTTTGTAAATTCATAACTATATACTTCATCACACTAGAGAATGAATCCTTTAAATTAGGTTTCTGCCTCCTGCAGAATTCTGGGGTTTGTAGTTTAGTGAGGCTGTTAAACTACAAACCCCAGAATTCTGCAGGAGGCAGAAACCAAATTTTAAGTGGATTCATTCTCCAGTGTGATGAAGTGGTTAATGTGGAGGATCACATTTGAAGTATGGAGCTGAAAGAGGGGGATTTTCCACCTTTTCTATTTTCCCCGTCTAAATTACCCCACCCAAAGCTGGACAGACACCACACATAGAATGGATTTTCCAGTGTCTCTCATCTGGAGTGATATTTGTTGTTGTTTATTCGTTCAGTCACTTCCAACTCTTTGTGTCTTCATGGACCAGCCCACGCCAGAGCTCCCTGTTGGCCATCACCACCCCCAGCACCTTCAGAGTGAAGCCAGTCACTTCAAGGATGCCATTCATCCATCTTACTCTTGGTCGGCCCCTCTTCCTTTTTCCTTCCTTTTTCCCCAGCATCATTGTCTTCTCTAAGCTTTCCTGTCTTCTCATTATGTGGCCAAAGTACTTCATCTTTGCCTCTAATAGCCTTGCCTCCAATGAGCAGTCAAGCTTTATTTCCTGACGTATGGACTGGTTGGATCTTCTTGCAGTCCGAGGCACTCTCAGAATTTTCCTCCAATACCACAGTTCAAAAGCATTTATCTTCCTTCTCTTAGTCTTCCTTATGATCCAGCTCTCACATCCATAGGTTACTATGGGGAACCATTGCTTTAACTATGCAGATCTTCGTTGCCAGTGTGATGTCTCTACTCTTCACTATTTTATTGAGATTGGTCATTGCTCTCCTTCCAAGAAGTAAATCTCTTCTGATTTCCTGGTTGCAGTCTGCATCTGCAGTAATCTTTGCACCTAGAAATACAAAGTCTGTCACTGCCTCCACATTTTTTTCTCTCTTTCATTTTCTCTGGAGTGATATAGCCACAAATATTCCTTGGATTCTGAAGACTGAACCTTGCCACTGGTTGGTGGGTTATCAATTCCCAGACAAAGAGGACCTAGAGATTTATGAGAGTCTCAAATGTACACTTGAACATTTAATGCAGTTGGAACCTAACTCAAGACAGTGGTAGGCATAAAATGTGCACTGGCAATGTGTGCTGCAGCATGAATCTAAGGATATACAATGCATTAAAAAGTCTTAGGAATCTCTGAGTTCAACCAAGAAATGGGCTGCAGCAGATACCAGTGTATTACAGATCCAGGATTGAAATTGGCTTTGAATGCACTGAAAAGCAGTATAGAATGTGGTCTGCAGAAAAGCACCCCAAGGGCATTGCTGGGCAGCAGGGGGCTAATCAACCCCCTGGGAGAGATAATTGATTATCTCCATTGTTAACTGACACTTTCCCTTTTTTTATTGAAGGAGGCCTCAAGGGTCTCTGAGTAAGGGGCTTTAAATGAAATTAACAGCAAAAGAGAGACATACCCTTTCTCTGACTTAAAAAGAGCAATACGGAAGAAAATGTTTTTAAGTACAAGAGGGAACTTTCTTACACAGGACGCTTGTGGTTAACTTCAAAGGTTGTTTTTTGAAGTGCAGAGTCTGCATGTACAAGAAGGTACATCAAAAGGTCAAGAGAGGGGGCTGGAAAGAGAGTACTTTTCCATGACAAAAAATGTTCTTGTTTACTTGAGGTTATATATTTGGTGGTCAAAAGCCAAGGGGGACGGCAGTCATTTGAAGGGTAACATCTGCGCATGCTGCCCGGCTGCCCGTCTTCTTCATGAAGAAACTAAAATAAAACCTTGTTTTTTGATCTTTCATTGGGACTGTCTCCTTCCTTTCGTGCTCCTGCGACATGGACCTAAAAAGACCCTATTTAGGCTCTCTAACATTATCTCATATGCCTCTGGTACACTGATGCACATCTCTCCTAGAAATGGGGAGGGGACCTACAAAGCAGTTTCAGGCCAGGTTTCATATAATCACTTTCTAGGCCTCAAACCAGTTCCAGGCATAACAATATGATCATTTGCACAGCGAAACCAGTTCTTCCCAATACAGTTCTGAGATGCATTGAAGTGAAAGCATAGAAGCACTGTTAGGGATTGCGGGGGGAGCCTTGACACACACATGCTAATCCTTCAGTTTCTATGGTATTACAGTTGTATTGTGGCTCTAGCTCTTTTAAATCTCTTTGTCACATGACAGCATCAAATATGTAATATATCAAAGTGTACTCCATGTTTTCCTAGCAATTCTAGCATATTGCAATCTGGAGCGATTGACTAAGGACAAACTATTTAAGCAATTGTTAAATCTGGATCTGGCCAGATAGCAGTGACATATTCAAGTAGGCTTGAGATGTAAGTAGATTTCAATGTGAGTTGTAATGATACTATACTTTCTTAAATCATGTCTCTTTACATAGTGAATAACTTCATAAATGAAATGAAATAGCAATATTATGAAATTGTGGTATAATCCTTTCCTATACCTCAAATTTTATTTTATGGAAGCCAGACTTTCTCTTTTTTTCAGGAAAAGAAAGCTAAGAATCAGCTTCAGGAAATAATTTTCATTGTTTTCTCCTTGCACAAGGGCATAACTATCAGTTAGAATGTGCTATAGAGAATAACACGATTATAGAGAATAACACGATTATGCTTTGTTATTGTTGTAATAAATATGAATCGCCTCTATTATTTTAACTACTACCAATTAAAATTTAGTGGCAATTTTTGAAAAAAAAATACATTCAGGTCATCTTTTCAAAGTGGTTTAACTATTTAATATATTTCATACTTTGTCTAATAGTTACAGAAGCATTACCAGCTAATTTCTTTCTTTGTATTAGATGACAATTGTGTTTGATACCTTTATTAAATTAAAGTATATCATATTAGTTTTATATCTATGGGGAAATGCCAAGGAATTGTAGACATTATAATAAATTGCCATCTGGAAATCATGGAGCTTATGTACCTTACAATGGGTGGATGGATTGCAGATGTAATAACTTCCATTCATTCCTGTTGGGTATGCACAGCAGGTTTTCTAGTGAATTATATCTTGTTGTTATCTCTTTTGTTAAAGATTTCCACTCCATCATACGTACTCTCAACATTTAAAGCCATTGGCACTCACCACTAATGGTTAAACAGTTCAAGACACTATTCAGATTGCCCAAGAATGAAGTCACTTAGGCTTCCCCTTGTATGATAGACTGAGCATCAATGAGCAAATTTACCAGCATAATGCAGTATGCAGAAAAGCTTAGGGACAATGATAGTTGAGAAACAAAAGGATACTAACCATGATTACAGGGGACTGGTACATGAAGACAAAATATGAATTCAGTGTGGATTCCACCTTGGGTAGAATTATTTATTTATTTATTATTTATTTATTTATTAACTTTATTTATACCCCGCTACCATCTCCCCAAGGGACTCGGTGCAGCTTACATGAGGCCGAGCCCAAACACAACAATAAAAACAATAAAACACCAATACAAGCAATTAAAAAACATAGACAAAACATACACAACATTATCAAAAAGCAACACATAATTAAAACAGTGGGAAGGCCAAATATGGAGTTAAAATTGGAAATAATGCTGGGCCATAAACGAAAGGTGATACTGGTGTTTATGGAGGGGCATACAAGCAGACTCAGGGAAATGTAAAGTGCTTTGGAGGACAAAGTGCTATGGGATCATTATTCCGGGAAGACACATTGGAACAACCACATCTTCAAGCTCCTCCTGAAGACTGTCATTGTTGGAGCCTGTCTGATATCTTTAGGGAGTGAGTTCCAGAGTCGAGGGGCCACCACCGAAAAGGCCCTCTCCCTCATCCTCACCAAACGTGCCTGCAATGCTGGTGGGATCGAGAGCAGGGCCTCTCCAGAAGATCGAAGGGATCGTGTGGATTCATATACAGAGATGCAATCACGTAGGTAGGCAGGTCCCAAACCGTTCAGGGCTTTATAGGTAAGAACCTGCACCTTGAATTGGGTTTGGTAAATGAATGGCAGCCAGTGGAGCTCCTTGAACAGGAGGGATGACACTCCCTGTAAGGAGCTTCAGTTAACAACCTGGCTGCCACCCGTTAGATCATCTGAAATTTCCGGGCCATTTTCAAGGGCAGCCCCACGTACGGTGCATTGCAGTAATCCAGTCTAGAGGTGACTAAGGCGTGGAACACTTTGGCCAGATCCGCCTTCCCGAGGTACGGTTGCAGTTGGCGCATGAGCCTTAGTTGTGCAAAGGCCCTCCCGGCCACCACCGACGCCTGAGCCTCAAACATAAGTGAAGAATCCAGGAGGACCCCCAAACTGCGGACCTGTGACTTCAGGGGGAGTGCAACCCCGTCCAGCACAGGTTGCCACCCTATACCCCAGTCTGGTTTACAATCGACCAGGAGGACCTCTGTCTTGTCGGGATTAATCTTCAGCTTGGCAACCTTATGCAAATAGTCAGAATAACTCTGAGAAGTTTAATTTTAGTGTGCAATAAAACAGAAAACGAAAACCAGACTCTGAAAAGGCACATGAAATCATTTTTCTAGTTCCGCGGTTGTCAAAGTGTGCCCGGTAGAGTCCTTGGGGCTCCGGGAAGCATACTGAAGGGCTCTGCAGTTCCCTCGCTCCCCCTCCCCCTCCAGGTTTTCCCTCTTCTTTCCTGTTCCTCTACTCCAGCGTTTCTCAACCTGGGGGTTGCGACCCCTAGAGGGGTCGCCGGGCCATTTCAGAGGGGTCGCGGCCCCATGTCCATTGGCCCCGCCCCCTCCACCAGGCTGCGCAGTGCTGCCCCGGTCGCCTGGCTGTGGCCAGCTTTCGCCGCTTGCCAGGCCCAACGGGCGGCGCGAACCAGGCAAGGGGCTTCCCACCAGGCCAGGCCAGGCTGTGCTGCCTCCCTCACCTGGGTTGTGCCGCCTGCCGGGTCTGTCAAGCGGCAAAAGCCAGGCGAGGAAAGCAGCACCGCGTGGCTTAGCCTTGCGGGTATCCCTTCGCCTGGCTTGCGAGGCCCGATGGGCGACGCGAGCCAGGGGAGGGGCTTCCCGGCAGGCCAGGCCATGCGGTGCTGCTTTCCTCGCCTGGCTTTTGCCGCTTGACAGACCCGACGGGCAGGTTGAGTCAGGCGAGGGAGAAGAAAGGAAGGAAAGGGAGGGAAAAGGAAGGGAAGAAAGAAGGAGAGAAGGAAAGAAAGAGACAATGATGGAAAGAAAGAGAGAGAAGGGAGGAAGGGAGAAGGAAAGGGGAGGGGAAAAAGGAAAGGGCTGGCAGGTAGTTGGAGGCGCACCCGTCTCTTCGCCACGCTCCTAGTCTTTGGCCACTCTCCTCTTGCTGCTCCTGTTGCCCCCAGATGGGAAACCAGCAGCCGCCATGCCAGCAGCAGGGCCAAAGGGCAGCAAGAGGAGAGCAGCCGAAGACTAGGAGCATAGTGAAGAGAGACAGATGCTCCTCCCGCTGCCTTCCAGCTCTGCAGCCCCAGGTGCTTTCCTTCCTCGCTCTTTCTTTTTTCCTTCTCTTTATTTCTTTCCTTCTTTTTTCCAATCTTTTCCATTTCCTTCCTTCTGCTGTAATCCCTTCTTTTCTTTCATCTTTCCCTTCCTTCCCCTCCCTCCCTCGTTCTTTATTTTCCTCTGCTCTTGGCCCCTCCCTCCCTCCATTCAGATCCAGCTCCACCCCTCATCCTCGCCCTTCGCAGCCACCGGGGGAGAGAACGGTAGCGGCAGGGCCAAGGGGCCATGGATGAAGGAATCTCATCCCTCTGCCTCCATGCGCCTCTCGAGTGCACCAGTATTCCAATTCCAGGATATCAGGTTTTTGTGCCAAATTTGATAAAGATCCATCATTGTTTGAGTTCACAGTGCTCTGTGGATGTAGGCAAACTATAACTCCAAAACTCCAAAGGCCCAATGCCCTTCCATTGACTATTATTATTATTATTATTATTATTATTATTATTATTATTGCTCCTGCAGTAATTCTATCTTCCTGTGTGGCAGAAAGAAGAGGCTGGACTACATGACCTTTGGGGTTTCCTTTCAATTGTATGAGTCTTATAATACTACATAATAATAACAATACACTAATTCTATATTCCTGCCTGATATAAAGGAGGGGGGTGGACTAGATGGCCTTTGGGGGTCCCTTCCAACTGAGAATAGTAATAGTAATAGTAATAGTAATGTATAATAATAAAATAGTAACTCTTATTTTCCTGCCTGGCATAAAAGAGGGGCTGGAGTAGATGACCTTTGGGGTCCCTTCCAACTGAGAATAATAATAATAATAATAATGTATAATAATAAATATTATCTCTTATTTTCCTGCCTGGCATAAAAGAGGGGGCTGGACTAGATGACCTTTGGGGTCCCTTCCAACTGAGTCTAATAATAATAATAATAATAATAATAATAATAATAAAATAGTAACTCTACAACTCCCAAATGTCAAGGTCTATTTTCCCTAAACTCCACCAGTGTTCACATTTGGGCATATTGAGTATTTGTGCCAAGTTTGGTCCAGATCCATGGTTGTTTGGGTTCACATTTGCTCTCCAGATGTAGGTGAACTATATCTCTCCTAAATCACTGCCAACCCCCTCCAGTATTTTTTTTTGTTGGTTATGGGGGTTCTGTGTGCCAAGTTTTGTCCAGGTCTTTCATTCGTTGGGAGTCTCAGTTGTCTGTGGAAGTCAGAACTGAATCTGTTGAAGGTACTGCAAAGCCCATCATCCATTGTCCATACTCCTCCAAACATGTTTTGGTGATTAATCTCTATGCTTTAATTATGTTCAATTTGTAATGATGAAAATACATCCTGCATATCAGATATTTACATAATGATTCATAACAGTAGCAAAATTACAGTTATGAAGTAGCAATGGAAATAATTTTATGGTGGGGGGGGGGCACCACAATGTGAGGAACTTTATTTAGGGGTCACGGCATTAGAAAGGTTGAGAACCACTGCTCTACTCTCACCTTCCTCTGTCCAAAAGCCTTTTCCCCTCCTTCCTCACCCAAAAGTCTTTTTTTCCTCACCTCATTTGCCCCAAAAGCCTTTTGCCCTTCCACCCCCATAAACCCTTTTTTCCTCCCCTCCCTTGCTGCTCAGATTTTTTTACCCCTCGCCCTCCTTGCTTCCAAAACCCTATTTCTCTCCCACCGCTCGGGTCGCTTCGATTGTGCTTTTCCTGCATGCCAGAACAGGGTTGGAATGGATGGCCCCTGGGGTTTCTGTTATTATTATTATTATTTTACTACTGCTGCTACTACAAAGCCTGGATGGCCATCTGTTGGAGTATTCTTTGATTGTGCTTTCCCTGAATGGCAGTAGGTGGTTGGATTGGATGGCCCCTGGGGTCTTCCACTGAAATGCTATTAAGTTTATATTGGTTAAAATTGTTCTTCATTTTAAATATTTTATTGTTCTTTCTTTTCTTTTTTTCACCACGAATGAGAGATATGCAATGTGTACAAAAATTTGTTCTTTTTTTAAAAATTAGTTTACAGTAACATTCTCCATTTATCTGCTACTGGCCTGGACTGTCTGCAAAATTTTAATACACAACATGTCAAAACGTTTGCCCATGCCTAATATATTTGTTGTTCATTCGTTCAGTCATCTCCGACTCTTCGTGACCTCATGGACCAGCCCACACCAGAGCTCCCTGTCGGCCGTCACCACCCCCAGCTCCTTCAAGGTCAGTCCAGTCACTTCGAGGATGCCATCCATCCATCTTGCCCTTGGTCGGCCCCTCTTCCTTTTGCCTTCCACTTTCCCCAGCATAATTGTCTTCTCTAGGCTTTGCTGTCTCCTCATGATGTGGCCAAAGTACTTCAACTTTGTCTCTAGTATCCTTCCTTCCAGTGAGCAGCCGGGCTTTATTTCCTGGAGGATGGACTGGTTGGATCTTCTCGCAGTCCAAGGCACTCTCAGAACTTTCCTCCAACACCACAGCTCAAAAGCATCTATCTTCTTTCGCTCAACCTTCCCTAAGGTCCAGCTCTCACATCCGTAGGTTACTACAGGGAATACCATGGCTTTGACTAGGCAGATCTTTGACTAGGAGGATCCGCCTAATATATATGCATAATATATAATATAATACGAGGGGTATTTTTTAAGTAAGGTCCATTTGAACATAAGTACACAACGAAAGTTTATTTCAAAAAAGTAAATTTATTTTCAGAAAGTACATACTTCACTCTATTTTTGACATAGTTGCCAAGTTTGTTCAAACACTTATACCTCTGAACCAATTTTAAAATACCCTCTTCATAAAAACTTGCCGCCTGCTCCGATAACCAAGAGTTCACTCAAATCTTTGGTTTTTGTGGTCCTCTGTTAGGAGTTTCGGGACCCAACGGGAGCACAGTTTCCTAAACTTTAGGTGTTCAGAAACAATGTTGTAAAGCACTGATCTCGACACGTCAGGAAATTCATTTGAGAGACCTGTTATTTTGAAGCGCCTGTTCTCACAAATCCTCGCTTCAACTGGGATGGCTCGAGAAATGTGCTGCCTACCGGGGGCAAAAATACACCATATCACTCAGAGGCTCACCAGGCTCCTCAAGCCCTATCACCGTCCTCCCCTCATGTTGATTCATGTAGGAACCAATGATACTGCAAGGCATACGTTTCAAAAGATCACAAATGATTTTCGAGCTCTAGGAGCAAAGCTAAAAGAATGTAATGTACAGGTGGTCTTTTCATCCCTCCTTCCCTGTTGTAAGACACGGACCCACAAGAGCCAGAAAAATAGTACAGGTCAATGACTGGCTTAGAAAATGGTGTCAGGAGGAACGCTTTGGCTTCCTCGACCATGGCCTGCTTTTCCAGGAGGATGGCCTACTGGCAAGGGATGGGGTGCATCTCACACAAGTAGGAAAACACCTTTTTGCTCACAGACTCGCAAACCTCATTAGATGCACTTTAAACTAGGTCCACCGGGGGAGGGGGACAACAGCCTTGCGAACACTACTTTACCCATAATGTCTGGGAATCGCCAGAAGGCTAAACGGAGGGCTGCACAAACACAACAAGGACCAAGTACCAAAAGCACAATAATCCCAATTAAACAGCTCAAGGGAAGATCTCAGGGGCTCACATGTCTTTACACTAATGCACAGAGCATGGGAAATAAACAAGACGAACTCCAACTTTTAGCACAACACCACAAAAATGATATCATAGGGATCACTGAAACCTGGTGGGATGACTCCTATCGCTGGAATGTAGATATCGAGGGGTATAACCTCTTTCACAGAAACCGAACAAAGGGGAGAGGAGGCGGAGTAGCCTATATGTCAAAAACTCTTATGCTGCAGAAGAGATTCAAGACAGCAATCTGGGAAACCAGCTTGAAATCATCTGGATAAGAATCAAGGGAACTGGGACTCAAAAAGATGTCGTTGTAGGCGTCTACTACAGACCCCAAAGCCAGGAGGAAGAACTTGATGAAGTCTTCTGCCAACAGTTGACCAAACAGGCACAGAAAAGAGATGTAGTAGTCATGGGCGATTTCAACTATCCCGATATTTGCTGGAAAACAAACTTGGCCAAGAGTACAAAGTCCAACAAATTCCTCGCTTGCCTTGCAGACAATTTCATGGTCCAGAAGGTAGAAGAGGCAACAAGGGATTGGCTACTCTTGATCTCATCCTAACAAATGCGGAGGACCTGATCGATGCGGTCGAAGTGGTAGGATCCTTAGGGGCAAGTGACCATGTGCTCCTGCAATTTGAGGTACAAAGGAAGGCCGAAACTAAGACAAGTCAAACCCGCATTTTGGACTTTAGGAGAGCTGATTTCCAAAAAATGAAGGAAACACTGAGCAGCATTCCGTGGACACAGATACTAAAAGACAAGGGAGTTACGGATGGATGGGAATTTCTCAAGAGTGAAATACTCAAGACGCAATTGCAAACCGTGCCAACAAAGAGAAAAAAAATAGGACAAGTGCAAAGAAGCCAGAATGGATGTCCAAAGAACTTCTAACTGTGCTAAGACACAAAAGAGACATGCACAAGAAGTGGAAAAAGGGAGAAATCACCAAAGAAGAATTCAAACAAATAGCCAATACCTGTAGGGAAAAGGTCCGCAAGGCTAAAGCAAAAAACGAGCTCAGACTTGCCAGGGACATTAAAAACAATAAAAAGGGCTTCTATTCTTATGTCAGTAGAAAAAGGAAAAACAAGGAGGCGATAGGACCTCTCGCGGAGAAGATGGGGCAATGCTGACAGGGGATAGGGAAAAGGCAGAACTACTTAATGCCTTCTTTGCCTCGGTCTTCTCACAAAAAGAGAGTCTTCAACCTCAGCAAGATGGAGGGGATGAGGGATTGGAGGACATCCAACCCCAAATTGGGAAAGAAGTCGTCCAGGAATACCTGGCCGCTCTTAATGAGTTCAAGTCCCCAGGGCCAGATCAACTACACCCCAGAGTATTGAAGGAACTAGCGGAAGTCATTTCGGAACCATTGGCAACCATCTTTGAGAGTTCTTGGAGAACGGGAGAAGTTCCAGCAGATTGGAGGAGGGCCAATGTGGTCCCAATCTTCAAGAAGGGAAAAAAGGATGACCCAAACAACTACCGTCTGGTCAGCCTCACGTCGATACCGGGCAAGATTCTGGAAAAGATTGTTAAGGAAGCGGTCTGCAAACACTTAGAAACAAATGCAGTCATCGCTAATAGTCAACATGGATTTATCAAAAACAAGTCATGCCAGACTAATCTGATCTCTTTCTTCGATAGAGCTACAAGCTGGGTAGATGCGGGGAATGCCGTGGATGTAGCGTACCTGGATTTCAGTAAGGCCTTCGACAAGGTCCCCATGACCTTCTGGCAAGGAAACTAGTCCAATGTGGGCTAGGCAAAACTACGGTGAGGTGGATCTGTAATTGGTTAAGTGGACGAACACAGAGAGTGCTCACTAATGCTTCCTCTTCATCCTGGAAAGAAGTGACGAGCGGAGTGCTGCAGGGTTCCGTCCTGGGCCCGGTCCTGTTCAACATCTTTATTAATGACTTAGATGAAGGGCTAGAAGGCATGATCATCAAGTTTGCAGACGACACCAAATTGGGAGGGATAGCCAATAGTCCAGAGGACAAGAGCAGAATTCAAAACGATCTTGACAGATTAGAGAGATGGGCCAAAACTAACAAAATGAAGTTCAACAGTGACAAATGCAAGATACTCCACTTTGGCAGAAAAAATGAAATGCAAAGATACAGAATGGGGGACTCCTGGCTCGAGAGCAGTACGTGTGAAAAAGATCTTGGAGTCTCTGGACAACAAGTTAAACATGAGCCAACAATGTGATGTGGCAGCAAAAAAAAAAAGCCAATGGGATTTTGGCCTGCATCAAGAGGATAGTGTCTAGATCCATGGAAGTCATGCTACCCCTCTATTCTGCTTTGGTTAGACCACACCTGGAATATTGTGTCCAATTCTGGGCACCACAATTCAAGAGAGATATTGACAAGCTGGAATGTGTCAAGAGGAGGGTGACTAAAATGATCAAGGGTCTGGAGAACAAGCCCTATGAGGAGCTGAGCTGGGCATGTTTAGCCTGAAGAAGAGAAGGCTGAGAGGAGAATGATAGAAATGCGGCTTAAGGAGCTGGGCATGTTTAGCCTGAAGAAGAGAAGGTGAGAGGAGATGATGATAGCCATGTATAAATATGTGAGAGGAAGCCACAGGAGGAGGGAGCAAGCTTGTTTATTGCTTCCCTGGAGACTAGGACGTGAAACAATGGCTTCAAACTACAAGAGAGGAGATTCCATCTGAACATGAGGAAGAACTTCCTGACTGTGAGAGCCGTTCAGCAGTGGAACTCTCTGCCCCGGAGTGTGGTGGAGGCTCCTTCTTTGGAAGCTTTTAAACAGAGGCTGGATGGCCATCTGTCAGGGGGTGATTTGAATGCAATATTCCTGCTTCTTGGCAGGGGGTTGGACTGGATGGCCCATGAGGTCTCTTCCAACTCTTTGATTCTATGATTCTATGATTCTATGATTCTATGAAGCCACCAAATCATCTGTAATCAAAGAAGGGCGACCGGAGTGGTCCTCATCATGGATGTTGTCACGTCCATCTTTGAATTGTCGTACGCACTTATGCACTTTGCTTTCACTCATAACAGTATCACCGTAGACTTCACAAATCTGTCGATGAATTTCTGCAGCAGGCAGGTTGCTTGCTGACAAAAACCGTATCACTGAGCGAACCTCACATGCAAAGGGTGAGTTGATAGTCTTAAACATTTTTAAAGCACAGAATAGAACCGTACAGGTTAGCTACAGAGTGGAAACTGAGCACAGTTGTTCCCGAGGCATGCCGGTACACGACGCACGCGCTTGTTGCGGTATGTGCGCGAACTACTAGTGTCTACAACAAATCGGACCTTACTTAAAAAATACTCCTCGTATATAAACATTTCTTGTGGCTCGACGATAAACTTTTGCTTCAAAAAGTGCTCCACGGCTGAAAAAGTTTGAGAACCTCTGCTCTAGTTAATGAAATATGAAATATAGATGAAAGATTCAGCCTTGGATCTTAAGGTAAGTTATCTATATGAAGCTCAAAAAGGAGAAGTTCCCTCCCTACTCTTCAGATTCTTATGATTTTTCAGAAAAAAAACTTGAGGATTTGGTGGGCTTCTTATCAAATAGACATGAATGGGAGATATGCTGAAGAAAGAAGGGAAAGAAAATTTTCTTTCCATCACTTTCAAGGTAGTATCTCAGAGTGCAGACCAATTTGGAATGATTTCTTGCCCACCTTTGAACCTTTTGAGAAAGACTCTCCAATCCTTTATAGGAAACATAGTGAAGGAGGGGGGAACAGGAAACCTTCTTTCCATGAACTTTTAAAAGTAGCTTATTTTAGGATTCAGCCCTTCCAGGGACAAAGATAGGATGAAGTTAGAGATTTTACAAATACAAGATTTGGAAACAGTCTAAATATTTGGGTGAACAAGAAAAAGTGAAAAATATAAACCTAACTTTAAGCACACAAAAAAACCCTATCAAAGAACAGAGGCACAGTCTGCTATGGAATTTGCTAGATGAAAAGTTAGAGAGACAAGAAAAGAGAAAGAGCCTTGAAATGTTAGCTAAAGTCACACAAGCTATGATGGGATCATCTCAAGACAAAGTCTAAAATCAAAAGAGTTGCAAAATGAGAACAGGAGCCTGGCGGCCTTCATTTTAAGAGGAAAAGGGGATAAAAGGAGTAAGGAAACTTTCCAATATTTTATTGAAAAACTGTAAGACAACTGGAAAGCAATATATAGAGAGACTATATATCTCTAAACAGTAGAAGAGCTAAGGGTGATAAATAATAGCAAACAATATCAAAAACTGCAGAAAGTTCTAAGCATTATGAAACTTTTATATGCCATCTGAAGTTAATCCATTTAGTCAATGGGATTTCCCTATGTCACATTGATTCCATAGGTCTTCTAACAAGTTGGACTCTCATTAAAACATCAAGCATGTGTAAGTAGTAACCTCTTACACACTGGCTACTTATAATTTTGCCTAAATTGGAAATAGATTTCAAACATTGTACTAGGCATGTGCAATTCGGCCGAATCACAATCTGTTTCTGCTGGCTGGATACCAGTAGACCCCTCATATCCATTTTCGTTCGCCTCCCAAAAATGGGCATCCATCCGAAAATCCATTTTGATCCGCAGCCAAAAAAATGCAGAAAGATCTGGTCCATTGGCGGCAATGGAGGGCTTCACGGTCTCCACATACTGTCATTTTAAGGCTATCAGGATGAAAATGGCTGAACAATAATGGCGCCAAGGCCATTTCTCTTCGCAATGTAAGCTATTTTTAAGTTTCTTTTACAATCTTTTAAAGTCCTCAAGTTTAAATGGTAGTGCAGGGGGGTAGTCTAATGTTTTAAAAGAGAGTACAAGGGTCCCGATATTTATGAAATTCTACTTTCTTTGGTGCTTTTAAAAATAATAAATCCAAATAGTTTAGACTTTAAAGTTCATCAAATTCAAAAACCAATTTATATAAACAAAGTTCTTAGTATGGATTTCTCTCCTTTATTATCTTCTTCTTTACTCCTGGTAAAAGTACTGAATTTAATTCTTCTTTCAAAAAATTCCGGGGGGTAGGTCCCTCCCAATCTTATGTTACCTTGAAGTTGAAATTTCTTCTTTCAGGAACACAGTCCCTTTAACTCCCAAGTATGGGATTTCATTCTTCTTTCAAATTCTTATTTAAAAATGAGGTGGAGGCGGTTGGACGAGCTCAGCCGAGCCCAATCCTGTGGAGCAGCCCGCTCCCCTTTTGGCACTCTCAAACCCTTTGATCCCCCCCTTAATGGGGAGGACCTTGGGGTCTTCAAAGCACCTAGGAGATTTGCGTTCACCTTCACCTTCGATCCGGTCGAAGGTGGGGAGCTATAGCTCAAACTCGCCGCTCAGCACAGGTCCTCCCTGAGAGAGCTTTCTCTCAGCAAGGCTTTCCGTCACCATTCCCACTGGAAGTCCTACAGGCCCCATCCTGCAACTTCTCCAGGAGCAGCAGCAGGGCACCATTCCTTCCTACAGGCCCCATCCTGCAACTTCTCCAGGAGCAGCAGCAGGGCACCATTCCTTCCAGTCAAATGTCCACATCACACAGCTCAGTAATACACTTTTGTTTCACTTTCCAACACCCAGTCCCTAAATAAAAAAAACAAGAAAATAATCTAGGAAAATTTAGGAAAGTCAAAAAATAAAGTTACATTCAATGAACCAAGTCAAAAGCTAAAGTTGTGAGTGCGCAGCAAAGTAATCGGACTGAAGCATCTCTCTCTAGGACCCCCCCCCCCCCCCCCTCCACACATATGTAGATAAAAAAAAGAAGAAATAATAATTGACAGTTTCATTCTTTCCTGAAAACAGCTGTGAGTACTAAACTCTTAGAAGATTGGGATTGAATCTCTGTATTGAAAAATATTTTCATTTGATTTACTTTTTGATAAATACATATATATTTTAAAAAATCAACAATTTTCAATAAAAGGGATAGAAATATTTAGACATGAACATGAAAGAGACCAATACTGACAGATTCATCATTTCTTAAAGCAGACTCATATGTGCACTATCAGGGAATATGGTGGGATGACCAGCAATTCATAGTTTTGGATTAAGTGCTTCCTAGTTAGGCTGAGAAGAGATGGTTATGCCAGGCTGAGAGGATGGATATTTAGGTCCTTTCCGCTCACTCGCCCTTTTGAAGATGGGGACAACATATATCTTCTTCCAGTCTACCGGAACTTGTCCTGTTCACCAGGAATTCTCAAAAATGATTGCCAGTGGTTCTGAAATTACTTCTGCCAGTTATTTTTATACTCTTGGGTGTAAGTCCTGGAGATTTGAATTCATTTAGATGAACTCAATATTCCTGTACTTCCTCTTTGCTTATTCTGTGCTGCTGACTGGATCACAGTGTCAACCAACCACACTGTAGTGATGATATTAGACCCAGCCAGGTATGAGTACTGCTCCAAGGGCAAAGCTTATTGTGTAGATTTGATTGCCATCTGAATCTGCAGTTGTATTGTGCTGCTGAAAATTGCAATCCCCTATCTCAATTTTAAAAGTTGAAAAAACACAAACATTTCTTTAGCAGCTTATCCAAGGCTGCATCAGTGTGGCAAAGACACCAACAGCAAAATTGAACTGGTGCATCTCTGTTTATTAGCATTATTTGTTTTAAAGAGGAAATATTAGTTTCTTTATTGCCTTATTGTAATTGTAAAAAGAAAAGATCATTCAAGTCTTTCTTCATAACACCTGGTTTGCAATTTGATGGAACTGGCTCATTTTTAGTAAGGTGAATTAATTTGAAAATTGAGAGGTCTCTGTGATTAACTAATTTTTAAAACCCCTGGTTAATAATCCTTGCAAGGTCTCAGAGTGATCATTCAGTGCCAAATATTAATAAAAGAAGGGAATGTGGTTTAATGCATAAATTATTATGATTATTATGCAAGTGTTCACTGTATAATAATCACATGCCCTAGAGCTTGCTCTCTCTCTCTCTCTCTCTCTCTCTCTCTCTCTCTCTATATATATATATATATATATATATATATATAAATGAAGTAAATAAATATATATATAAATATATATATATAAATGAAGTAAATAAATAAATAAATATTCATATATATATAAATGAAGTAAATAAATATATATATATATATATATATATATATATATATATATATATATTATTAGGCCTGTTTGATCAAGAAAAAATTTGTTTCTAAAATCGATTTGTAATTGGGGTGTTTTTTTGTTTCGATATTTAAAATAATTACAAAACTTTCCAAAAAAAAGTTTTGGTATTTAAGAAATTTTGTAAATATTAACGAATTTTTAGAATATTTTTGGTATTTCTTAAGAATAATATTAAAATAATATTAAAAAATATTTTAAAATGGAAAATTAACCAAAAAATGGCCCAAATGTGGACCAAACACAGGCACAATACAGCAAATGAGAGCACACACCAACAGAAGAGTCTTTTCTTTTTTAGAATATTTTTTAAAAATAATATTAAAATAATATTAAAAAATAATATTAAAAATAATATTAAAAAATTAAATGGAAAATTAACCAAAAAATGGCCCAAATGTGGACCAAACACAGGCACGATACAGCAAATGAGAGCACACACCAACAGAAGAGTCTTTTCTTTTTTAGAATATTTTTTAAAAATAATATTAAAAAAAATAATATTAAAAAATAATATTAAAAATAATATTAAAAAATAATATTAAAAATAATATTAAAAATATTTTAAAATGGACAATTAACCAAAAAATGGCCCAAATGTGGACCAAACACAGGCAAGAGACAGCAAATGAAGCAAGCAGCACTCACAGCAGCAAGGAATGAATCCAATCCCAGTTCGTTGCTAGCAGGCAGCCATTGCCAAGCCAACCCAATGCAAACTCCCTCGCCCTCGCCTCTGCACCAAGCTACGGGCCGCGCGGAGCCGCTTTGAAAGGGCTCGCCGGCCAATCAAAAAGGGACAGCCACGGACCCATGGTGCACTGCTTGGGAGCGCCGGATTGGCTCCCATGCACCAGCACTCCAGCAGCCTCCACCCCATTAACGAAACGAGCGGAGGCTCGTAAATACTATGGGGGCTGCTGGTTCGATATTTATAAACCCTTCCGGGTTTGGAGATTTGTTTCAATATCGCTTCGGAAATGGTAAAATTAACGAATTATTAACGAATTAACGAATTAACGAAACGAATCGCACAGGCCTAATATATATATATATACACACACACACACACACATACATATATATGTGTGTGTGTGGTACTATGAGCACAAGTCTAGAGACCTCTTCATACAGGACCATCACATGATGCGTGGCAGGACCCACCCACCTTCCTCCCAAAGTGATAATAATATTTATTTATTTATTTATGTAACCATTTCAAAATACAACATGAGTAAAAGACAAGGCAAAAAGGAGAAGACAGCAGCTGACCTTCTATTTGCAGTCAGAATCTTATTTTCCTGATTCTTCTTTCAGGAAATGTGCTCTTATCCTGATAGCTTTCAGAATAAAAAGGCTTACTTTGATTCTGGTTCCTGTTCTTGCGAGAGGAATGTCAGAAGATAATTTCTGTTGGGGGACCTACAGTTGGATAATATTGGATGTAAATATCTGTATCACAGTTCAGTATATGCTGGACAGTCAATCAAGAAATGTTCAATATCTTCCACAGTGGAGGAGAAGCGCTGAAAGGTGCTGTCTCCTCCACTACAGGGAGGAAAGTGTAGTTTGGGTAGCTCTGATGAAGCTACCCACAGTTTCTTCCCCTTTTTGCCATGTGATGGCAGAAAGGGCAGTGGGGCAACACGCATTACCATGCATTGCTGTCCTTTCTGCCATCTGATGAGGGAAGGAAGAAAAACGCATGGGGCACCACGAGCCACCCCACATGCCTT
The DNA here is from genome assembly GCF_025583915.1 of Anolis sagrei ordinatus. Classification (NCBI taxonomy): domain Eukaryota; kingdom Metazoa; phylum Chordata; class Lepidosauria; order Squamata; family Anolidae; genus Anolis; species Anolis sagrei. Next base: position 63,159,595 of record NW_026847660.1, on the reverse strand, counting down.
CCCTTTTGCCAGTGATTGTTGGCACAATGGCACAGCCCAAAAGAGCTGTGTGAAGAGGTGGTAAGACTCTAGACATATATGACAGAGGAATGAATTTATGAAACTCTGTTGAATAGGTTTGATCCAGCACTTTCACAGATGTAACTTTTTGACAAGAAAACACCCACTTGGTCCAACTTCCTGACTGACTAGAGCAATCTAAATAATGGCACCTACAAACAAACTCCTTAAGAATGTGTGCCCCAAATTTTATCCACTCTGCTAGCCAAAAATAGACACAGGTTGGGAAGTTTAGAAAACAAAGATTTGTTAGGGAGGGGGGAGTAAAAATTGGGAGATGCATAGTGGACCTGTACCTTAAACATTTCATGGCTTCTCACCAGATGGCATTCTTTCACCAACATTTCTTTTTAAAGATATGTATCCCCATTTGGCTCTGGGATCTCCTCCAGCCTATGATCAAAAGGTGCTTTGTTGGTTCCTCGTACATGACTCACTGCTTAAGTCAAATCATGGCAGACAAATTCCCTAAAGTCTTTCCTTCAGCTTTACAGAAGAGACATACCATGATATGATAAAACTGATACTCTTTTCTTTTCTCTGATTTCCTCCCCCAGTCTGCTATCTTTTAAACTACTTTGCTAATAATTTTCACAACCCCACACATATTCTCTGCAAATCATCATGAATCTGTAATTGGTTAAATGGACGAACCCAGAGGGTACTCACCAATGCTTCCTCTTCATCCTGGAAAGAAGTGACAAGTGGAGTGCCGTAGGGTTCCCTCCTGGGCCCGGTCCTCTTCAACATCTTTATTAATGACTTAGATGAAGGGTTAGAAGGCAGGATCATCAAGTTTGCAGACGACACCAAATTGGAAGAATAACCAATATTCCAGAGGACAGGAGCAGAATTCAAAACGATCTTGACAGATTAGAGAGATGGGCCAAAACTAACAAAATGAAGTTCAACAGTGACAAATGCAAGATACTCCACTTGGACAGAAAAAACGAAATGCAAAGATACAGAATGGGGGACAATGCCTGGCTCGAGAGCAGTACGTGTGAAAAAGATCTTGGAGTCCTTGTGGACAACAAGTTAAACATGAGCCAACATTGTAATGTGGCGGCAAAAAAAGCCAATGGGATTTTGGCCTGCATCAATAGGAGCAGAGTGTCTAGATCTAGGGAAGTAATGCTACCCCTCTATTCCGCTTTGGTTAGACCACACCTGGAATATTGTGTCCAATTCTGGGCACCACAATTGAAGAGAGATATTGACAAGCTGGAATGTGTCCAGAGGAGGGTGACTAAAATGATCAAGGGTCTGGAGAACTAGCTCTATGAGGAGTGGCTTAAGGAGCTGGGCATGTTTAGCCTGAAGAAGAGAAGGCGGAGAGGAGATATGATAGCTGTGTATAAATATGTGAGAGGAATTCACAGGGAGGAGGGAGCAAGCTTGATTCCATCTGAACATGAGGAAGAACTTCCTCGCTGTGAGAGCTGTTCAGCTGTGGAACTCTCTGTCCCGGAGTGTGATGGAGGCTCCTTCTTTGGAAGCTTTTAAACAGAGGCTGGGTGGCCATCTGTCAGGTGTGATTTGAATGCAGTATTTCTGCTTCTTGGCAGGGGGTTGGACTAGATGGCCCATGAGGTCTCTTCCAACTCTTTGATTCTATGATTCTATGATCAAAAAATTAATAGTAACATCGGACTACATTATAGAAGTTTCAACAAAAAAGGACTGAAAATTCCAACCAATAGAATGGAGTCAATAGATTCATTTCTTTAGTACTGTGTTAAAGGAATAGATACTGGCTATGGTTTAACCCTGTTGGACCATGCAACAGGTCAAAAATTGCCTCAATGGTAGGGGAGGCTGGGAGGATTCTTGTTACTATCAGTAGCACTGGCCAAGCTATTTCATCCTGCTTCAGGTTGACCAGATGATATTGACATGAGTGATGGCCAGCTACTTTCTTTTACTCCCAGAAAAAAAAGATTAATTTGTGCTTAAGGAAACTGGCCAGCTGATGGTACTAGGTAACTTCAAATTTCTGCAATTTAAAAATTAGTGGAAACAACTTAAACTGAGAAGCATCGCTTTATTAAAAAATACACTTAGGAAATTCATAAGAACTAGTAATGTAAAACTTATTTTATAACTTCTTTAATTGCAGAAAAACCGACAAGAAATGTTAAAAAGTAATTGCTTATAACTGGATTGGATTGAATTGAATTGTATTGCCATGAACTACACTAAAGTCAGAGCAAGCCTAGTGGGGGAAAAACAATTACCTTATCTGCAAAGATTAGATTAAGGTTGCAACCAACCCTGTGAGAAAAGGAAGTGAAACCTAATTTTAATTTACTGTGCACTCTGAGCTCAGCAATGCAAAGTGAAGATTAGTATTCCAAGCTGGGTACTTGCAAGTATAGCTGAGCTGTTGAGGGGAAAACTGAAGCAGCGACATAGTGTGGCCAAAGGGAGATGTTGCATTTTTTTTAAAAAAAATGGGCAATTTCTTATATGGGCTGAGTTTTAGGTAGCAAGTAGATTGAGATCCAAGTCCAAATCAAACGGATCAAACATGAAAGATGAGTGGAACAGATGACCAAGAGTTCCGATGCCAACAAAATGATTTTGCAAGAACTGAGGCAAATAGAAGTATATTATGAGATCTGCAGCTATTTAAATAGCTCCATCTTCATCGCTATGATACTTTACCTTGTTGATGGGAAGCTTCCCACCGGAGTGGAAATCATCTATCGGACAGATGGCAAGCTATTCAACCTCAGCAGACTGAAAGCCAAAACCAAGGTTACAACAACATCAGTTATAGAACTCCAGTATGCTGATGACAATGTCGTCTGTGTGCATTCAGAAGAAGATCCACAAGCCACTCTAAACACCTTTGCAGAAGCATACGAGAAGCTCAGCCTGTCATTGAACATTGAAAAAACCAAGGTGCTGTTCCAGCAGACACCAGCCAACCCCTCTCCAATGCCAGTGATGCAGCTTAATGGTGTAACATTAGAAAATGTTGATCATTTCCACTACCTTGGCAGCCACCTCTCCACCAAAGTCAACATCGACACTGAAATACAACATCGACACCGAAATACAACACCACCTGAGCTCTGAAAGCGCAGCATTTTTCCGAATGAAGCAGAGAGTGTTTGAGGACCGGGACATCCGTAGGGATACCAAAGTGCTTGTTTATAGAGCGCTATTGTCCTCCCAACCCTGCTATATGCCTGTGAGACGTGGACTGTCTACAGACGTCACATGCAACTCCTGGAACGATTCCATCAGCGCTGCCTCCGGAAAATCCTGCAAATCTCTTGGGAAGACAGGCGGACAAACGTCAGCATGCTGGAAGAAGCAAAGACCACCAGGATTGAAGTGATGGTCCTCTGCCATCAACTCCGCTGGACCGGCCATGTTATCCAGATGCCCGACCACCGTCTCCCAAAGCAGTTGCTCTACTCCGAACTCAAGAATGGAAAATGGAATGTTGGTGGACAGGAAAAGAGATTTAAAGATGAGCTCAAAGCCAACCTTAAAAACTCTGGCATAGACACTGAGAACTGGGAAGCCCTGGCCCTTGAGCGCTCCAGCTGGAGGTCAGCTGTGACCTGCAGTGCTGCAGAATTTGAAGAGGCACGAATGGAGAGCGAAAGGTAGAAGTGTGCCAAGAGGAAGGCACATCAAGCCAACCCCGACCGGGACCGCCTTCCACCTGGAAACCAATGCCCTCACTGCGGAAGAAAGCGCAGAGCAAGAATAGGGCTCCACAGCCACATACGGACCCACAAAAATATTGGAAGACAATCTTCCTCGGAAAATGAGGGATCGCCTAAGTAAGTAAGTAAGTATTTAAATAGCTCCAGTTGTAAAAAAAATTAAACAGGATATGATGAGGAATTTAAGGAAATAGAACAGACTTTACATCAAATATCTGCAGAGGTGAAACAGATCAGAGGCAAACAAGACAGGGTTGTCCATTGTCACCCTTATTATTTGCATTGACTTCAGAAGCTTTGAATAAAGCTATAGAGGATATGACCAGAATAAAAGGTGAAAGGTCAGATATTGAAACTGAGGGCTTAAGCAGATTTTTAAAAAACATGTTGCAATGTGAGGAGTTTGATCAAAGATTTAGCAATTTCTGTGGTATGATAAGCTCCTCTTCTTCAGCATCAGCCAACAAGGCTTCTCTATAAAGCCCTAAATGGTTCTGGCTCAATTTACCTCAATTTAGGCTATCTGTAGGAAAGATCCAGTACCCATGCCTCAGTCAGCTTCACCTATTAAGATGGACATCATCCCCTAGTATCCATTGTGTACACTAGGCTAACCCTATTGTATAAATTGATTAAACCCATCAAGAACTCATTACATTTTGCCACACTGCATTCCCTTGAGATCACGTTCCTTTCAGAGTTAGATCATTAAATGGACTGACACTTCAAATGATCCCATGGCAATTTATTGACTTTCCCGCTATACAAAGAACCAATAAGTGAAGATGGAGTCTTGAGCCACTCAGGATGCCGATCCTAGCCAGACTTTTTTTCAACCAATCAGGAGCTGGAATAGGTAATAAAAATGCAATTAAAATGCCCTGTATTCACAATTTATGATTGTTTTAATTTTTTTTAATTTTGCTGTAACTGCACCAGCATCAAATTGTTGCCTATTGTTAGCCACTCTGAGTCGCCCTTGGGCTGAGAGGGGTGGTGTATAAATGTAATAAATAAATTGTGGTATGTCAGTACTTTGCTTTCTCCATTGACATCCTCTCCGGCCAGTGAGGATGCTTTTGCCTTCTAACCCATCTGCGTCTGATTTGGCCTTCTGGATTAGCTAGACATGTCTAGTTTCCAAACCCATGGTGTTTGCAGTACAGCTAACTTAAGCCACTACTTGCATTCCACTTCTGAGCCATTGCCAGTAAAGTAGTCCTGGCTCTCTAAATTTTCTCTGGTAGGTGTCTGGTAGGTGTTGGAGGAAAGTTCTGAGAGTGCCTTGGACTGCGAGAAGATCCAACCAGTCCATCCTCCAGGAAATAAAGCCCGACTGCTCACTGGAGGGAAAGATACTAGAGACAAAGGTGAAGTACTTTGGTCACATCATGAGGAGACAGGAAAGCCTAGAGAAGACAATTATGCTGGGGAAAGTGGAAGGCAAAAGGAAGAGGGGCCGACCAAGGGCAAGATGGATGGATGGCATCCTTGAAGTGACTGGACTGACCTTGAGGGAGCTGGGGGTGGTAACGGCCAACAGGGAGCTCTGGCGTGGGCTGGTCCATGAGGTCACGAAGAGTCGGAGACGACTGAACGAATGAACAACAACAGGTGTCTTCAGACAAGTTTAGAGTACTCAAAATATTTACCTTCACCTTTTCATAATCTGCAACCTTGGTTGGGGTTAATGAATCAACCACCTCCTGGGCTGTTCTTACCGATCATGGCATTAAGATGAGTGTCCACTGACATCATGGCAAGTTTGCTGCAGTTGCAACATGTTCAAAAGTGTTTATAAAAGCTTCTGGATCATTACCTGGCTCCATCTCATTCAAACTAATGTGTTTTTGAGGAGGTTGTCTCTTTGGAACATGCCCCACATTGGACACCACTGTCACAGGTTGGCTCTCTTTCATAGTAAGTGTAGCCTTGAAACCAGTAGAACATATGACAATGTTTATTTTGATGCTATTTTTAGCACAATGAAATTATAAAAACCATTAGCCACTAGATGGAGCTAGTATTTAGTCCAATTACGGCTAACCGCTTATCCAAATCCTTCTGGTTTAGGACAGTTGCTATATTAAAACTTTTACTTACCTGTCTCCATGATAAGTCCAGGTACTTCAGTCAAAGTTTTATCTGACTCCTTCCCTCCTTCTTCCACAGTCTTTCTCTTAATAATTCCTTTTGTATGTCCTTCATGCCATCCTTCTCCATTTTCCCACCTTCCTCCCAGCTGTTCTTGGCATCATCTCTTATCAAGCCTTGCTCCACAGCTTCACCCCCTATTCTTCACCCCTCTAACCTCCACATTGTTGCCTATTAACATTTCCAATCCAGTGTTTACCTAAGCAATTTGAAAACAGCTTTAGCTGTGATTAGAGAAAATTGTTGTTCATTCGTTCAGTCATCTCCGACTCTTCGTGACCTCACGGACCAGCCCACGCCAGAGCTCCCTGTCGGCTGTCACCACCCCCAGCTCCTTCAAGGTCAAGCCAGTCACTTCAAGGATGCCATCCATCCATCTTGCCCTTGGTCGGCCCCTCTTCCTTTTCCTTCCACTTTCCCCAGCATAATTGTCTTCTCTAAGCTTTGCTGTCTCCTCCTGATGTGGCCAAAATACTTCAACTTGGTCTCTAATATCTGTCCCTCCAATGAGCAGTTGGACTTTATTTCCTGAAGTATTGACTGGTTGGATCTTCTCGCAGTCCAAGGCACTCTCAGAACTTTCCTCCAACACCACAGCTCAAAAGCATCTATCTTCCTTCGCTCAGCCTTCCCTAAGGTCCAGCTCTCACATCCGTAGGTTACTACAGGGAATACCATGGCTTCGACTAGGCGGATCTTTGTTGCCAGTCTGATGTCTCTACTCTTTACTATTTTATCGAGACTGGACATTGCTCTCCTCCCAAGAAGTAAGCGTCTTCTGATTTCCTGGCCACAGTCTGCATCTGCAGTAATCTTTGCGCCTAGAAATACAAAGTCTGTCACGGCCTCCACGTTTTCTCCCTCTATTTTCCAGTTGTCAATCATTCTTGTTGCCATAATCTTGGTTTTTTTGATGTTTAGCTGCAACCCAGGCTTTTGCGCTTTCTTCTTTCACCTTGATTAGAAGGCTCCTCAGCTCCTCCTCGCTTTCGGCCATCAGAGTCGTGTCATCTGCATATCTGAGGTTGTTAATGTTTCTTCCAGCAATTTTCACCCCAGCCTTGCATTCATCAAGCCCCGCACATCGCATGATGTGTTCTGCATACAAGTTAAAAAGGTTGGGTGAGAGTATGCAGCCTTGTTGTACGCCTTTCCCAATCTTGAACCAGTCTGTTGTTCCGTGGTCAGTTCTGACTGTTGCTACTTGGTCCTTGTACAGATTCCTCAGGAGAGAGACAAAGTGGCTTGAGAAAATAGGTACCACTAAATAGCAGGGGGGGGGGGCGGTGTGTGTGTGTGTGTTTTAAGACACCATAACGAAATAAGATCAGAAAATGCTGGGTGCGACCAAAAGGAAGGAGGAAGTTCTGACAGCTCTTTGTCATCGAGGAAAGAGTCCCCTGGACTCGAGCCCAACCTTCCATGGCACCTCCTTCTATTCTGTCTGTTTGTGCATTGTCTATACAAAGTGGCATTGAATGTTTGCCGTAAATGTGTACTGTGATCTGCCCTGAGTCCCCTTCAGGGTGAGAAGGGCGGAATATAAATAAAGTGTTGTTACTATTATTAGTAGTAGTCATAGTAGTAGTAGTGTGTTGCTTCAGGTTCCATTTAGGATCATCACCTTGGGCAGTTCCCTCCATAAATCCAACACTGTTACAGGGCCTCTCTAGACTGATTTCATCAGAAGGCATTCCTATTACACAAGCTTGAAGCAATACTGAGGAAAAGTGTGTATGAATCTACCCATAAACATGAAGAGCTAAGGATATTTGGTTTTCTCTTTTCCTAGCCTAGCCTCAGTGAAGATAACACACATATACTGAGCCTTTGTTATCATAGAATCATAGAATCAAAGAGTTGGAAGAGACCTCATGGGCCATCCAGTCCAACCCCCTGCCAAGAAGCAGGAATATTGCATTCAAATCACCCCTGACAGATGGCCATCCAGCCTCTGTTTAAAAGTTTCCAAAGAAGGAGCCTCCACCACACTCCGGGGCAGAGAGTTCCACTGCTGAACGGCTCTCACAGTCAGGAAATTCTTCCTCATGTTCAGATGGAATCTCCTCTCTTGTAGTTTGAAGCCATTGTTCCGCGTTCTAGTCTCCAGGGAAGCAGAAAACAAGCTTGCTCCCTCTTCCCTGTGGCTTCCTCTCACATATTTATACATGGCTATCATATCCCCTCTCAGCCTTCTCTTCTTCAGGCTAAACATGCCCAGCTCCTTAAGCCGCTCCTCATAGGGCTTGTTCTCCAGACCTTTTATCATTTTAGTCCTCCTCCTCTGGACACATTCCAGCTTGTCAATATCTTTCTTGAATTGTAGTGCCCAGAATTGGACACAATATTCCAGGTGTGGTCTAAACAAAGCAGAATAGAGGGGTAGCATTACTTCCCTAGATCTAGACATTATGCTCCTATTGATGCAGGCCAAAATCCCATTGGCTTTTTTTGCCGCCACATCACATTGTTGGCTCATGTTTAACTTGTTGTCCACGAGGACTCCAATATGTTTTTCACACGTACTGGAGTCCTCAATTAGGTTTTAGTTCCAGGACCAATCTGTTGATGCTCAAAACCTATTACATACAATGATGCTGTAAAATTGTGTTGTTAAATAAAATGTCATGTTTGATTTTTGAATTTCAAAAAATATTTTCAAGCTATGGATGGTTGAACATGTAGAATCCATGGATATAGCCAGCCAACTGCATATAAAAGGCAAGTGCCTCTTTCAAATTTTACGGTCCCGTTGTGGTTGCAGTCTAGCTTTGCTGCAAAGGTTCCGCCGTTCCCATCCCATACCTGTCTCTATCTAAAAAACTCAGAAGTTCATGCCAGTAGCTCCTCAATAGAGACATTGCATATGGCGTTTTAAGGCTCTGCTACAACATAACTGAAATTCCCTTCTGAAATGATTCTATTTTTTTCCCTCTTGCATGTTTTCATTTGTAACTGAAAGCAGACCAGATGGTGAAGGCACAGCTTATTGGAACATGTCAGTTGAAATAACCAAAGCTACTAAATGCTTGTTTGCCATTGGGGGTTCTTTCCAGAGAGGCATTGCCTTCTTTGTTTTGAATACAGTTACTTCAAATTCTGTCCATTGGTTCAAAGACCATGTTTATCTCACATTTGCTATCAGCTATTGCCATCCTCTGCTTTTGTCCATTAGGGCAGACAGATAATTGAATTGGGGCTGAACTCCATTAAGAAGACTGGCAAGGCAATGAGCATTGAGAAATGTGCATCATGCCATGGGAGTTATTCTAATTGGACTCACAGCATAGTTGATCTAATGGAAATATTGGAGGGTTTTTTTAATCAGAAAGCCTTTGAACAGCAGTTTCTTTCTTGAAAAATATTAATTTTTAAATGTCAAAGAATCAAACTTTAGAAACAGAAAATGTGCTGGAAGGCCAGAGCCTGATTGGACTGAACAATTAATTTTAATCTTCAAAAACTTGTATCTGAGAATAAGACGTATAAACCAGAAAATGTTAATTCTGGGACTGAACTGAAATGGGGAGAGTGTGGGAAATTTTGACGAGCATGTGTAACCATGATAAGCACTCACCTTTATGTTGATAATGTAAATTTCTATTAAGAATATTGCCACATCAGTGAAAGGAGGCAGCAGAAAATTGGATAATGATCCTATTACTTAGTTAAATCTAATTGGCTATGCCTTATGACACAAGGTTTTTTGTGGGCAGTTGCCATAATTAAATGAGGCATTATTCTTTCTTTTCTTTTTTGTTATTATCCTTAAATAATGAAGGCAGAAAAGGAACCCAATATATGAGGGGTATTTTTTAAGTAAGGTCCGTTTTGTTATAGAGACACTAGTAGTTTGCGCGCATACCGCAACGAGCGCGTGCATTGTGTACTGGCATGCCTCGGGAACAACTGTGCTCAGTTCTGTTCTGTGCTTTAAAAATGTTGTTTGTTTGTTTGTTTGTTTGTTTGTCGTGACAGAGCAACCAGTCCATTATATTACATTTCTAACAGTACAAAGCAAACAAACAGACAAATACAAAACTTGTGAGTTTGTAGTTGGTTAAATGTCCTTTGACCAGTATCTGGCCACTTGGAGTGCTTCCGGTGTTGCTGCAAGAAGGTCTTCCATTGTGCATGTGGTCCTCCATTGTGCAAAAATGTTTAAGACTATCAACTCACCCGCCGCATGTGAGGTTCGCTCAGTGATACGGTTTTTGTCAGCAAGGAACCTGCTTGCTGCAGAAATTCATCGACAGATTTGTGAAGTGTACGGTGATACTGTTAAGAGCGAAAGCAAAGTGTGTAAGTGGGTACGACAATTCAAAGATGGCCGTGACAACGTCCATGATGAGGACCGCTCTGGTCACCCTTCTTTGATTACAGACGATTTGGTTATCGGAGCAGGCAGCAAGTTTTTATGAAGAGGGTATTTTAAAATTGGTTCAGAGGTATGATTTGTGTTTGAACAAACTTGGCAACTATGTCGAAAAATAGAGTGAAGTATATACTTTCTGAAAATAAATTTACTTTTTTGAAATAAACTTTTGTTGTGTACTTATGTTCCAACAGACCTTACTTAAAAAAAATACCCCTCATAAGCATATAAGGCTGATGTGGGTCCTGATAGCAGCCCATGGGAAAATATCTGACTAATTTTAAAATTAAAACAGCATATTCCAAGAGTTTGTATCTGATGAAAGAAATGCTGTTCTCGGACCTCAGATCAATAGGGGCTACAGATTCCATAAGCCAAGAGAACAAAGTATCCAACTTCCCTACATTACACTGTTTGATAGATCAAAGAGTACTAGGAAACTTTCTATCGATCTCTTCGCTGTGTGTCTAGAAAAGGTATGACATATGCCCTTCCTTTGAGGGCTAATGATTATTCATTCACAGTAACACATTTGACAGTTTCAAATAGAGAGAACCTTTCTATCTGCTGCAAGATCTTCACTTTTCTACAGATTGAATATAGTTTTAATAACTTCTGAATACCAATGTTAAAGGACAAGAATGTGTGAGATCCCTGAAAACAGCATGGATGAATTGAATATGGTTTATTTAATATAATTGTGTGCTGCCCTGTCATCATTTGCATCCTAAGGATGTCCTTTTCTTTTTCTTTTTTTCCGGGAACTTGCTTTTAATCTGTATATAATATGTATTATAATGACATAAAATTTAACTTTTTTGTACCTTGGTTCTCCTGTGAAGCCAAACAAAAATAATGGTATTCTTATTTTAGAAGCAGAAGGTAGAAACACTCATACCAAAAAATCAAGGTGTAGAGTTTGGCCTCTTGACATCACCATAGTGAGTGTGAATGGTAAGGCTTGCTTGGGACCATCTATTGAAGTGTGAGATATTTTTCTCTCAGTTAGTGTTGCAGTAGAGTGTGCTGGTCAAGTTACAACTGGTAGTAGGAGAGGAAAGAGGGCTGCTCAGGTGTTGGAGCAGGAGCAGCAAAGAAAGCAAATTAGGGAGATATTCATGACACCTACAGATACTGACTCGTTTGAAGGCTTCTCAGATTCTGAAATGGAGGAGGAGGGAGATGGGGGCAGAGGTTTGAAGCGGGTTACTCGGGAGCAAGAGTCAGATGAAGAATGGGAAAGGAAACATATCCGTGAAATACTTAATGCTCCAACTGAGGAGGAAGATTTTATGGGGTTCACGGGAAGTGATGGGACTGGGAATAGTGACAAAGAGGAGGATGGGCTGGATTGGACCCGTGTGCAGGAAATCAGAGAAATATGTACACAACCAACATCTAGTGATGAGTTTGAAGGTTTCTCTGGAGGTTGGCAATCTTGTAATACATGGGCGATCTAAGTCTTGATAGACAATGGAAAAGTTGGAGAGACAGGCAGTGGCGATCAGCTGTGGAAGCTAAGGCAGATGAGAGTGATGAAGACAGGGTGGAGAGCAGTTCATCATCTGATAATGAGTTATAGGATAAAAGTAGGTATCAAACTATGGGGACTTTGCAGTAGGCAAAGTGTTGTATTCTTGCTTGGGACTTTGTTGCTGCCATTACTCTTGAGCTTGGGTCCTGGAACTGCAGGTTGCTGTGTTTCCGTGCTTCTACCGACTGGAATCTCGTAAGTGCTGACTTCTACTTGCCTTCTGACTTCAGATTGTTTTTGGACGACGACATCGCATTTTGGACTTAACCATCTACTTCTGGACGTGCTTTGACTTGGGATTGTTTTTTGATGACGATTTTGCTTGCTTCCACCTTGTTTCCTTGTGTTTATTGAACTCTGTGTTTTTGAAGCAATTTGCTTGAACTTTTTGTTAACCTTGATTATATTCCAGTATAATCCGGATTATCCGCTAAGTTACATTTTTAGCATAGCAGTTCACTACAGACTTTCAGTTATTGCTAGAAGCACTGAGTTAAGTGTTTCTAAGCTATTTTTGTTGTGCTAATAAACTATTGTTTGGACCTTTTCTTTGTGTCTAGCTCCTTTAAGGCATCTGGTTCACGACAGTTAGCATTGACTTCTTAGGCAACTGTTTGCCAGCTAACACATATAAGTAAGAGTCAGTGGTTCAAAATGTATATATTAGTGCTGTGCAAAATGGTTGCTTCTACCTCGTATGTCATATTAATTCGGAAGATTTGTATAAAGGAACAGATATTAAGAATCACTGGTGGGGGTGTCCACAAAAAAACCTTAAGAATAAATACATTCACCCTATACTTTTTGTATAAATTCTGTAATCCTCAAAAGCCTTCCAAAGAGGACACTATTCCTCTTTAAATTAAGAAGAAACGCGATGCCGGTCACCATAAGGGCAAGAAGCTGTGCCGGAGGATCTGAGAAGGAGCCCGAGAGAGCACACAATTCTGGGAATTCAAAAGGCCCTGCTCTAAACTACATTTCCCAGAATTCTGCTCAGCATCAGGAAGCCCCAATGAAGATAGGGGAGAGCTATGTTTTCTCCATAACAGCCAGCCAACTAGTTTAGAATTCTGCAGAGGACTGACTGATACTAGTAAGTAAGTCTGTTCTGGAATGGGAGGAAATCCCTAAGTTTTGAAATTCTGTGGTTATGTTGTGTTGTGTGTCGTATTCGAAGGAATAGTGGTTGTGTTTTTTTAAAAAAAATTATTCTCAATTTTTTTAAAAAAAATCCAAAAATTAGTAGATGTGCAAATTTTTATGAAACTTGGAGGAATGAGCCCCTGTTATCATGTGTCATTGTATAGAAAATTTAAGAAAATAGCTCTTGTAGGTTTTTTTAAATGTTGTTTGCAAAATTTTCAAAATTCCCCAAAACTCAGTGGATAAGTGAAAACATTCTGGCCAACAATTGTAAATATGTTCTACCATTGTAGCAAGTTTTATGCTGATAGAGAAAAGAGCTCCTGAAGCTTCCCCATTGGCACAATTACTCAATGAAAAAATAATGAAAAAGTAGTTAAATGTATTGTCGAAGGATTTCATGGCCAGAATCCCTGGGTTGTTGTAGGTTTTCCGGGCTATATGGCCATGTTCTAGAGGCATTTTCTCCTGACGTTTCGCCTGCATCTATGGCAAGCATCCTCAGATGTAGTAAGGTGTGTTGGAAATAGGAAAATAGGTTTATATATCTGTGGAAAGACCAGGGTGTGACAAAGGACTTTTGTGAGCTAGGTGTGAATGTTTCAACTGATCACCTTGATTAGCATTTAATGGCTTGGAAGTGCCTGGGGGAATCTTTCTTTGGGAGGTGATTTGATGTGCCTGATTGTTTTGTTATTTTGCTGTTGTAATTTTTGAGTTTTTAATACTGGTAGCCAGATTTTGTTCATTTTCATGGTTTCTTCCTTTCTGTTGAAATTGTCCACATGCTTGTGGATTTCAATGGCTTCTCTGTGTAGTCTGACATGGTGGTTGGGAGAGTGGTCCAGCATTTCTGTGTTCTCAAATAATATGCTGTGTCCAGGTTGGTTCATCAGGTGCTCTGCTATGGCTGACTTCCCTAGTCTGCAGTGCCTTTCATGTTCCAGAAGTCAGCCATAGCAGTTTTTTTTAATACTGCTACCAGTATTAAAAACCTCAAAAATTACAATAGCAAAACAACAAAACAATCAGGCACATCAAATCACCTCCCAAAGAAAGATTCCCTCAGGCACTTCCAAGCCATTAAATGCTAACCAAGGTGGTCAGTTGAAACATTGCCTAGCTCCAGCAGACAAAAGTCCTTTGTCCCACCCTGGTCTTTCCACAGATATATAAACCTATTTTCCTACTTCAAACAGACCTCACTACCTCTGAGGATGCTTGCCATAGATGCAGGCAAAACGTCAGGAGAAAATGCCTCTAGAACATGGCCATATAGCCCGGAAAACCTACAACAACCCAGGGATTCTGGCCATGAAAGCCAGCTGTCCCCCGTCACCAGCTGCGCGGGCGACGGGAGAGATAAATACATTCAAACTTGATTATGTTAAAAGGCAATTGAAAATATCATCATTAAAATGCCAAGGTAAAATTTCAAACCACAAAAATTAAAAACAAAGGTTAAAACAAAGGTTAAAATAGACCAGCTATTTCACAATCCCAAGCCAGTTCAAATATCTGCGTCACCCCTACAGTTTACCCCAATTGCCTCCAGATATGCAGTTCTCATCTGCGTTGCTTTATAAAGAAAAACAGCCGTTTGGTGTGTTATCTTAGCACTCTGGCCAGCCATTAAAAATGTAGTTTTGATATGGGGATCCCAGTGAGTCTTCTGTGTAATGAATGGTCCAAGGTATTGATTTCTCTCTTTGTTGTACAAAAATACAACTATACAACTAAAATGTGTAATATCCTCTACCTCTGTCACTGCACAGATACAGAATCATTCATTATATGAAACTTGGTTAAACCTTTCATGTTTAACCATTGTATCCATCTCTTCAAATCTGGTTCTAGTGAATACCCTCCTTAGATGTTTAGGCATTTCTGTCTTTAGGTATTCGGCTGTTTGAAAAGTATGTTTGAAGGGACTTAACCATTTCAGTGAGCCGGCTTTACTAAGGATGGCAATGTCTTTCTGAGCCTCTATATCCTGTACATTCTTGAATATGAATATAATCAGAGCACTGGAATTTTCAAAGATGTGGCCAAAGGGGAAGCCAAAGACACTTACATGTCCTCTTTCCTGAATAGGAGATTCATCTTTTGCCTACAGGTAGATGTGCATTCTGTTCTGCTATCAAATCCCTCATGCACACTTTTTTTAAAGACTAGCTGTACCTGCCACGCGTTGCTGTGGCCAACCTTCCCTCCCTCTTTGTTTCCTCCCTTCCCTCTTTCCTTCCTTTCCTCCTTTTCTTTCCCTATCTCTCATCTTTCTTCCATCTCTACCTGTTTCTTTCCTCCCTTTCTTTGCTCTTTGGTTACATCCTTCCTTCCTTCCCTATCTTTTTCCTTTCACTTTTTTATTTCCTTCTCTCCTTCCTTGCTTCTCTATCTTTCTTTCCTTCTTTCCCCTCCTTCTCTCCTTCCTTCCTTCCCTCTTTCCCTCCTTCTCTCATTACTTCTTGACTGTCCCTTCCATTTAATATTGTATTTATATCTTACATAGAAAGAAGGAAAGGAAGAAGGAAGGAAGGAAGGAAGGAAGGAAGGAAGGAAGGAAGGATGAAGGAAGGAAAAAGGAAGGGGGGGAGGGAAAGAAGGGAAGGAAGAAAAAGAAAGAAGGAGGCACAGGGAGGGAGGAGAAGGAAGGAAGGAGGGAAAGAAAGGAGGGGGATGAAGAAAGGAGGGAGGGAAGGAAATGAAGGGGAAGGAAATGAAGAAAGGGAAAGAAGAAGGAAAGGGAGGGAGGGAGGAAGGAAAAAAAGGAAAGGAAGAAGGAAAGAGGGACAGGAAGGGAGGGAAAGAAGGAAAGAAGAAAAGGAAAGAAAGGAAGGAAGGAAAGGGAGGAAAGAAGGGAAGGGAGGGAGAGAAGGAAGGTCCTTCATTCAAGCACCGTGGACCTTCCTCGCCTCCCCCTCCCCCTCCCCTTCTTCCTTGCTCCGTTGCTGCTGCTGGCACTCATCCGCCCTTTCCTCTTCCAACAGGGAAAGAAGGAGGAGACTGCCTCCACCTCCTCGACTCCACTCGCTTGTGTGTGTGTGGCCATGCATGTGCGCCTGACTTTAATGGCCAGCTGTTTCCCTGTGAGGAGGGGGCGTGGCCATGGGTCTCTGTAGACATGCAGTTCCTCCTTTGTAGATGCGCAGTTTAGAAGTCCTTTCTGCTTTTGGTTTTTGTTGGGTTTTTTAGTGGAAAACATACATTGGGTTGTTAGGGGCATAGTGTCCAAATCTGGTGTCAATTGCCCCAGTGGTTTCTGAGTTCTGTGAATAGCACAAACGAACATTACATTTTGATTTATATAGATAAGATAAGATGGAAAACCATGGAGGCAGTAAGCAGGCCATTCCTTTCTTTGAATATACTGTTTGTTTGTAAGATTCAGAACCCTAAATTGTTTTGATGGCTAAAGCTTAGCATTTAATATCTGTAGCTTCATTGTTTTAGAAGTTACTACATAACTCATTAACATTAGTAAATCATTCATATGAATTGGCAAGCCAATATGAAAGCTATCAATTCTTTTCTTTTTTTTACTTTAGAATGAAGAAATCTTTGAAGCCAATACTTTTCAGTAAAGGCTATAGTATTGGAGAAACCTTAGATGAGAAAATTGTCATTCTGTCTCATTTAATCTAAAACTGTTCTTTTATGAGGATGTGTTAAAGAAATCAGTCAATTATCTCTGACTTATCAAATTTGACAAGGGAATTAGTAGGTAATTTGATTAAGATTTGAATAGTTAAACTATATTCATATATGAGTCAACCTCATGTATAAGTTGAGGCCTAAATGAAGGGATTGATATATGTTGTAACCCAATTATGGATTTTAATATGACCTGTAGATAAGTCAAGAATCGTTTTGTGTAGAGGAGAAAGCACCAATGCCACTCCAGGAAGCCAGTCACCACATCCATTGCTGCCATTAGGCCAGCTCTAATTATTTTATTATGAGGACTAGCTGTACCTGCCATGCGTTGCTGTGGCCAGCCTCCCCTCCCTCTTTCTCTCCTCCCTTCCCTCTTTCCTTCCTTTCCTCTTTTTCTTTCCCTATCTCTCTTCTTTCTTCCATCTCTACCTGTTTCTTTCCTCCCTTTCTTTGCTCTTTGGTTACATCCTTCCTTCCCTATCTTTTGTTCCTTCTCTCCTTCCTTCCCTCTCTTTTTCCTTTCACTTTTTTTCCTTCTCTCCTTTCTTGCTTCTCTATCTTTCTTTCTTTCCTTCTTTCCCTCCCTGCTTCTCTCCTTCCTTCCTACCCTCTTTTCCTCATTCTCTCGTTACTTCTTGACTGTCCCTTCCATTTAATATTGTATTTATATCTTACATAGAAAGAAGGAAAGAGGGACAGGAAGGAAGGAAGGAAAAAGGGAGGGAGGGAAGGAAGGAAGGAAGGAAGGAAGGAAGGAAGGAAGGAAGGAAGGAAGGAGGGAAAGAAAGGAGGGGGTGAAGAAAGGAGGGAGGGAAGGAAATGAAGGGGGGAAAATGAAGAAAGGGAAAGAAGGAGAAAAGGGAGAAAAATAAGGAAAGGAAGAAGGAAGGAGGGACAGGAAGGAAGGAAAAAGGAAGGGAGGGAAAGAAGGGTAGAGAAGGAGGGAAAGAAGGAAATGAAGGGGAAGGAAATGAAGAAAGGGAAAGAAGGAGGAAAGGGAGGGAGGGAGGAAAAGAAGGAAAGGAAGAAGGAAGGAGGGACAGGAAGGAAGGGAAGGAGGGAAAGAAGGAAAGGAAGGAGAAGGAAGAAAAGGAAAGAAAGGAAGGGAGGAAAGAAGGGAAGGGAGGGAGAGAAGGAAGGTCCTTCATTCAAGCACCGTGGACCTTCCTCACCTCCTCCCCCTTCTCCCCCCTCCTCCTCCTCCCCTTCTTCCTTGCGTGGATGCTCCGTTGCTGCTGCCGTTGCTGCTGCTTTCCCAACAGGGAAAGGAGGAGGAGGAGACTGCTCTCCTGACATAGGAGGGAAAGAGAAGGGGCTGCATGCGGCGCGCCTCCACCTCCACTACACTCACTTGTGTGTGTGTGTGTGTGTGGTGCACCTGGCTTTAACGGCTGGCCATTTCTTCACGAGGAGGAGGGGTGTGGCCATGGGTCTCTGTAGTCATGCAGTTTCCCCTTTGTGGACATGCAGTTTAGAAGTCCTTTCTGCTTTTTGTTTTCGTTGTTTTTTTTGAGTGGAGAACATACATTGGGTTGTTAGGGACATAGTGTCCAAATTTGGTGTCAATTGCCCCAGTGGTTTCTGAGTTCTGTGAATAGCACAAACGAACATTACATTTTTATTTATATAGATGGAGAAGTCTTACAGTGGTTACTGTTTAAGAAAGAATGTAAACATTTTTCTTTCCTTATAAATCCTTAGGGGCTGGAGGCTGGTGTCCATCAGACAGTGACCACTATCAATGGCTGCAAGTAGATTTTGGAAACAGGAAACAAATCAGTGCTATTGCCACCCAAGGCAGATACAGCAGTTCTGACTGGGTAACCCAGTACCGAATGCTCTACAGTGATACAGGAAGAAACTGGAAGCCATACCATCAAGACGGAAATGTTTGGGTAAGTGATTGTGTCAAATGACACCAAGTTGCTCTCCATGTGTGTATTTTAAATATACCATGTTTCACCAGTGATCAGTTAGGTTGTGTTCCAACTCAGATATTGTGACTTATTTCTACATGGTTTCAGAACAACATCTTCCTGCTATTTGGATAAAAATGCTTTCTGTATATTCTGAAGGCAGATAATTCTTGGGTAATATTTTATTCCTTGTGATAATGGTTCATGAAATTCAAGGGCACGTCAAAAAATCACTTCTGTAAGAGAAAGATTAATACAATTATATGTGGTATGGAGCACAATGGATAGAGAAATAATTTGCTCCTTTATTCATCATACTAAGGACCTCATTAGATGGGCTAAAGTGTCCATCCTATGATGGTCCTACTCTATTTGTGCTCATTGACTGCCATCCCTTGATGTCAAATTAGTTCCAGCCAGGCTCTGTGGTACAAGTAGAGTAGAAATGTAGGAAGTTGCTGTTGCCATGGAAGGCTTCCCGTGTTGTACAGCCAACAACAGGGGGAAGCCGAGTGGTGGATGTTTCTCCCCCATGGGATGGGATAAAGGGGAGGCTAGGTGATGTGGGGCATGGAGCAATGTGTTCCTAACACCCATGCTCGATTAACCATGATTAATCGCAAATCCCATAGGAAATGTGTTGAGGTCATAGATCTCAGGATCATCCAATGAAGCTGTGTGATCAGAGAATGAAAGACACACAATATATGATAATATATGGTGTAATGTTTTTTATTCAGTTTACATGGCTGTAATGTGGATTAGGCCAGTTACCGATGAAAAGATTGGTTATTGGTTATGATGCTATCCAAAACCTCACAATGCCACTGATTGCTGTTGACTGTTTGTGTCTTTACCTTCTGTTTGTGGCCTAGCCAGAGACAGCTAATTATCAGCTGTGGGAAATAGAGTGCTAGATTAGGTGGACTATTGGTGTGACCCAGAAGAGTTCTTCTTAAGGGTTGTTGTAGGTTTTTTGGGCTATATGGCCATGTTCTAGAAGCATTCTCTCCTGATGTTTCACCTGCATCTATGGCAAGCATCCTCAGAGGTTGTGAGGTCTTCTTAAGTTCAGAAATCAGTACTAGGCGGATATGGGTGCGAAAAATAGTCACAAAGTATGTTGTTCCCAGTGAGGTGCTCTGCTGAGAAGCCAACAAACTCAGTGAGATTTCTTGCCTGCTGCATGGAGTACAGCAATGAGCCCTACATTTCAACTCAAGCTCTGCAGATGACATTAGCTTTAATATTATTGTTACTAGCTGTCCCCTGCCACGTGTTGCTGTGACTCAGCCTGTATATATGTGTTTTGTGTGTATATATTTGTATATGTGTGTGTATTTATGTGTATATGTGTGTGTTTGTTTATATGTGTGGTTTTGTGCATGCATTATAATGTATTTTTTTTGGTTTTTTGGCTTTTAAAGTCTCTTCTGCTGCGTTTTTCAGTGTTTTTATGAGTTATGCTCACTTGTTGGCCTGATAGGTGTATTGTGTCCAAATTTGGTGCCGTTTTGTCTAGTGGTTTTTGAGTTATGTTAATCCCACAAATGAACATTACATTTTTATTTATATAGTTTGCCAGCTGAAGTAATGCCATTAAATCAATTCTATTTGATGGCATAGTGACTCTCTATTTGATAGTTAACTTAGTAGTAGGCCTACTCATGTTGGAAGCAACCAAAAGAACTCCAGGAAACATTGAACAAAACCACCCTACTTTCTCTTTGTGAAGCAAAACACATTAATATACAGCAAGGAGAGAAAGACAGCCTTACTGATTAAATGCTCCAAACATTCAATCCAACCCTTATGGATTTTAAAATATCATTGAATAAGACAATAGCAATAATAGTTTGCACAAAATTCCTCCAAAAACCATTTTGTAAGTATCCTTCCTCTTGTCAAGAACATTCAGAAAATCCCTAAACAAAGCAAACACCCTTTCTACAGCAAGGGTGTTGTGAACCAGAAGCCTTAAAGGAGCCAAACACAAGTAAAAGGGTGCAAACAAGGTTTGTTAACAAACAAAAATAGCTTAGAAACACTTGAATTCCATGAGTCTAGCAATAAAATAAAGTCTGTAGCAACTGCTAAGCAAAAAACGCAACTTGGAGAATAATCTGGATTATACAGAGATATAATTCGGTATAAAAAAAACTTTAAACAAACCGCTTCAAAAATTCAGAGTTCACAAAACACAAGGTAACAAGGTGGGAGCAAGCAAAAACATAGTCAGGAAACAGTCCAAGGTCGAGGCATGTCCAAAAGCAGAAGTTAAGTCCAAAACGTGAGGTCGTCGTCCAAAAAACAATCCGAAGTCAACAAGGAGTAGAAGATAGCACTTACAGGATTCCAGGTGGTAGAAGCACGGAAGCCCAATGATCTGCAGTCCCAGACCCAAGGCGACAGTAAAGGCAGCAACAAAGTCCAAAGCCCAATACAACACTTTGCCTACTGCAAAGTTCCAAGTTTGATACCTTTCTTTTATCCTATAACTCATCATCAGAGGTGGAGCTGGACTCCACCCTGTCATCATCACTCTCAGGTGCTTTTGCTTCCACAGCTGCTCGCCACCGCCTGTCCCTCCAGCTCTTCCAGCGTCTATCAAGACTTAGATCACCCCAAGTATTTCCAGGTTGCCAGTCTCCCGAGAACCATTCAAACTCATCATTTGATGTGGGTTGAGTACATATGTCCCTGATCTCTTGTACATGGGTCCAGTCTAGCCCATCCTCCTCTCCATTATAACTTTCAGTCCCATCACTCCCCGTGAAAGTCTTCTTCCTCAGTTGGAGCATTAAGTATTTCATGGATCCGTTTCCTTTCCCTCTCTTCATCTGACTCTTGCTCCCGAGTAACCTGTTTCAAGCCTCTACTCCCATCTCCCTCCTCCTCCATCTCAGAGTCTGTAAAACCTCCGAACGACTCAGTATCTGTAGGTGTCATGAATATCTCCCTAATTCGATTCCTTTGCTGCTCTTGATCCAGCACCTGAGCAGCCCTCTTTCCCCTTTTACTACTAGTAGTAGCTTGATCAGCACACTGTACTACAACAAAGGGTGTGGGAAAACTCTGAGGTTTCTCATTCTCACTCAAGAGAACAAAACAAGCATGGATTTACATGCCAAAGTATGAAACATTTAGTAGCTTGAGATTCTGAGATTTTTCATGAAATCTCAGAGAGGAAAGAAGGGAATAGAAAGAGTTCCCCAAGAGTTAGAGATGAGCCTTCAATGCCATACAGAATTCCTAGTTTTTATCGTAACAGAAAGAGAATAAATTAAGTATATTGAGCAAAAATATGCAGATATGCTTTCTTTGCATAATTTGTACAGATGATGGCATCAACTTTTCTGGCACAGAATTTTAGAATCATTATTTTAAACTACACAGTACAAAATGAGCCCTATATTTTGTAGGCTTATCTCCTCCCCCTTCACAGCCCAAACTCAATGGTTCCCTGGCAATAGTATGTCTCATTCTCAGCTAAAATGAGAAAGTGGAAGAACAAGAAACTCAAAGTGCAGAGTTCAGCAATATTCATACCAAAGCACTTTAATATCAAATGACACAGCCAGGGGACAGAATCTGGAAAATGAAGGAATGAATACGAAAGGGAGCAGGCAGTAGAAGGGACGAAAAAGATTCTGGGAATGTAATTTTTTACAATCTACATAAAATGTTGAAATGACCCTCTTCTGCATGCATTAGGGAAAGACGTTCTATAATTACCTGCTAGATAAGAAAGAAATGAAACATCATATGGCAAGATGGAAATGGGAAGAATACTTTCAAGGTGAATTTTGGAAAAAAATATTTTTGTTTCTATAAAGAAGGCCTTCTGTTCCATTTTTTTATTGTAATACAATTAGTGAGGGTTCTCTCTTGTATGATACCAGTTTCCTTTAGTAACCTTGTGCATATTGAAACTCTGGGGTTTTCCTCAAACATTGTACAAGTTACATGTCAGCACACTACGGGCATATTGAGAAAAGAATATTAATTTCATTTATAGTAAAGATGTTCATAACTGTATATCTGAAAAAATAACTTACGCTCATCCATACTTTGAAATTAAGGTAGTTGTTCACTAGATCACAAGTGATGACAGTCCGGCTCTGTACAGACTATTGTGCAACGCAGAATTGGTAACAAACAAAAGCAAGACAAATATTGAAATTGTGGAAAATTTGAAAACTCTAATTCTGAATAATCTTTAAATTTCATTCAAAGACATGTCAATATTGAGTGTCATAAAATATCTGCTGCAGCATATTGTGAAGGGCTCTCTGGTTTTTACCTGACTGGAAAAGGGGACTGTCATATAGACAACTCTGCAAGTGTTTTTTTTAACAATCTCTATTTCCCAAAGCTGACTTAGTAAATTACTGTCCTGTGTTTCTTTTCCTTTTTTTCTGCTGAAGATGATGATCATTCTCTGCTAGTACACTTGCGCAAAGGGTTTTTTTTTTTTTAAAGTGAGCATTCACTGAGCAAAGAGTGAACTCTTTACGGTTCCAGCCCAGTTTACGTATTCTCCACTATGAACCATCAAGGCTGTTAAGATCTTCCGGTGGAGCCCTGCTCTCAGTCCTGCCACTCTCGCAATCTTGTCTGGTGGGAATGAGAGACAGGGCCTTTTCTGTGGTGGCCCCTTGACTATGGAACTCTCTCCCGATTGAGATCAGATCTGCCCCCTCCCTCCCGACCTTCAGGAGGCTAGTGAAAACCTGGCTATGGAATGAAGCATTCCCAGAATAATGGCTGAAACTGGCTACAGACCAAGTTATTGACCACATGTGGACTCAGTTGGATATGATTTTATTTTGGCGATTTGGCTTATATGTATTTTATTCTATTTGTATTTTAATCTTTTGTTGTTGTATGATGTTTTAGATTGTATTATTGCATTGAATCCTTACTGTGAGCCAGTCTGAGTCCTGCTACGGAGGTGGAGAAGATCGGAATATAAAAGTTTTTAAAATAATAAATAATAAATAAGTGCCATTATCAGCATCCCCAAATTACAGTGAATGCAGTTAAAAACCTTCTTTTTGGGGGGAAATAAAGGTAGACTCATTGCAGCGGATATTTATCATTACTTATGAATTAGAATTAGTCCTGCAGTACTCCTGGAGAAAGTCTGTTTCTTCTTAAGCTTGTTTCTTGTTAACTTTTAGCAGATTTTTCCTACTATTTGTCTCCCCCACCCCTTTGCATTGGATTACAATTCCCATAATATTCTAGACATCATGGTCATTGTAGCCAGTATATCTGGAGGGTAAAGGATTTGGAGAAAATAATATGAAGGAAATCACCTTATCTTGATTAGCAACTTACATTGCATGGTTGAATGAGCAGTGAATACTTGCTTACCTTTAAATGGGTTCATTTAATCAATCTTCAAATTGGCCTAAGACACAGTGATCAAGATAATGGATCAAAGACATGTATACTAATATAACCCAAGACTTCAGCACCCACTAAGAAATACCATAGTCACCATTGTGTAATAGTTGCACTTTTTGGAAGACCCTTTTTGGGTCTTCCAAAATGGTATTTTTGTTTTCCTTGTGTAATAGTTTCTTGATTTACTAGTCAATCCCCTTGCACATCCAGTCAACTGTGCAAAGACCCACATGCCCACTTCACTCATTCAGTCACCCATCTGCCTCCAAATCCACCTACCCAGCCAGACAGCAACTCAGTCATGCATGCTGGCACTCAATCATTTGGTTGCCCATCTATTCTGGGACTACCCCTTTGAAGGTGACAGAGTGTGTGAGTGTGTGAGTGTGTAAGTGAGTGAGAGGGTGGAAAGGTCTTCAGGCAGGTGGGTGACAGGGTCTTTGGGTGAGCAGGTGGGTAGATTGGTAGATAGGTGGCCAAGTGAGTGAAGGAGTGAGTGAAGTGGGTAGGTGGATCTTCGGTGGAGGGTTGGGCAGGTGATAGATGTACTCTTGCTAAAAGAGGCTGGCACAGCTGGTAGGGTGAGACAGAAAGGCATGTGGAAGGAACACCGAGGAGTGTTTACATCGTGGAGGTTGCTTTCCCCTACATAAATGGCCATGAGTACTGGTTTCAGTAAAGCTAAAAACTGAATTACTCAGCTGGGTTCAAGCTGAGATTCAGTTGAGCATGGAAACAGAGCTGCAGGAAAGCAGTTCTTCATAAATGAGAAGTCAGTGCACAATTGGTTTAAAGGGAAAGACTAGTTAAAGAAAACCTCTCTTACTCGGTGTGCATTTAGAGGTTCCAAAACAGACACATTTCTTCAAGTTGACGGGGAAGTGTTTGCATATATGATGGAGATATTTATTTATTTATTTATCATGTCATCAGCAACCAGACATTTGTATTACATTTTTAACAAAAACAAACAAACAAACAGGCAAAACACAGAATTTGCAAGCTTAGTAGTTGATTAAATGTCCTTTGACCAGTAGCTGGCCACTTGGAGTGCCTCTGGTGTTGCCGCAAGGAGGTCCTCCATTGTGCATGTGGCAGGGCTCAGGTTGCATTGCAGTAGGTGGTCTGTTGTTTGCTCTTCTTCACACTCGCATGTCGTGGATTCCACTTTGTAGCCCCATTTCTTAAGGTTGGCTCTGCATCTCGTGGTGCCAGAGCGCAGTCTGTTCAGCGCCTTCCTGATGGAGTTGTGTAACAATGATTGCAGTCAGTTTAAGGTACGTCATGATCAAGTGATAAAGATCATGTGCTGACACAACTTTTATGTCTGGAGGAGAACCACCCTGTGGTCAAAAGCTTCCAGCTGATTACACTAAAAATGTGGATAGCTTTCACCAATGAAAGACCATACCTCCTCTCACAAATTGGCAATACTGACTAAACTGCTGTGTTGTTTTGGTGCACTATTGTACCAAAAGAGGCATATAATGTTACCATGTAAACGAGTGGTCACAAAAGATTACAATGCACCATAATGCTTGCCATTACAGCCTATGGAAGGACATTACCATTTTACATCATTTTAAAGAGAAAAATGATGCCTAAAGAGTCTAATTTCCCCGTGGGATTCATGAACGCATGCAGGCAAACATTCTGAAGAATATGTGAAATGGCCTTCGATGTGATTACGTATATTACCTCCAAAATGCATCAGAAAAATGGCCAGAAACCCACCAACATGTCATCTTAAAGATAAAAAGGAAAGGGCAGAAAGAAAATCTAGAATCTGAGAGCTCCTGCCTTTGCTGTGGAGTTCCCCAGGGTGCTATCCTCTCGCCTCTGTTATTTAACATCTACGTCCGGCCACTTGCTGGACTGGTGTGGAGCTTTGGCATAGAGTGCTACCAGTATGCACTTGCGTCTCGAACCTGGGACAACCGCGATTCCTGAGAACTTTAGGCTGTGTTTGGAAGCAGTAATGAGTTGGCTGCAAGCGAGCAGACTAAAAGTGAATCCTGCAAAAACTGAGATACTCTGGCCCAGCCAACCACCAGAATAAATCCAGTCTCTGCCTGATTTCGATGGGGAAGCTCTGGTTCCATCTGCCACTGTTAAAAGCCTTGGGGTTGTGTTGGACTCATCACTGACGATGGAGGCCCAGATCACTGCCATAAGTAAGCAGGCCTTTTTTCATCTTTGCCAGGCAAGGAAATTGGCATCCTACCTTTCGGTAGAGGCATTGGCAACAGTAATCCATGCAACAGTCACCATGAAGTTGGACTATTGCAACGCCTTATATGCCGGCCTTCCGAAGTCAACAACCCAAAAGATTCAGATGGTCCAAAATGCAGCGGCCAGGCTGCTAGCGGGATCATCTATAAGATCCCATATTACACCGATTCTGCAACAACTGCATTGGCTACCAATAGAACATCGGGTCTCTTACAAGATACTGATCCTGACATTTAGAGCTCAAAATGGCCAAGGACCTTTATATCTTAGGGACCACCTCATTCCTTTTCTCCTTCAGTGGTCACCTCGATCCACCCAGGAAAATCTCCTATACATACCGGGCCCTAGGGAGGTACCTGGAAGCTACAAGGTGTAGAGCTTTTTTGACCTATGCTCCAATTCTGTGGAACTCATTGCCTCCATACATTAGAGCAATGTCGGAGTTGCGACCTTTTCTAAAGGCACTCAAGACTTGGCTGTTTGGTTGTGCATTTAAGTAATCAGATCTACTTTGCCAAATAGTCACTGTTGAGTGTTTTTATGTTGAATGTTTTTATATTGTGTAAATGCTATTTTAGATTGTAAGTCGCTCGGAGCACCTTGGTAGAGAGCGACTAATTAAGAAATAAAGTGAAGTGAAGAATCTTCTTTAAGACTGGCTGATCTTTTTAGCAAGACTTCGTGGATTTGAGTCTATTTGTTCAGGTGAATTGTTGGTATGCAATATTAGAGGCACAGGCTTTTGACAGTTGTTAGATAATTAATTTTAAGGAGGTATTTATTACATAGGCAAGGATGACATACTTCAACAAGGAACTGCATATCCATGGGTAATGATCATGTGGTACTATATGTTCACTGGAAGTACTGCTTAAACTCATTAAAGTAAGGTAAAAAGTTACTAGTTTAATATCAGCCCAGATGGTTAATCATCATGTTCTATGCAGGAAAGAAGGCATGGGAATATGTGACCCCTGGCAATATGGAAGTTTTTTTTGTTGCTGTGGGAATATATTAAAAATATGATGGTTAGATTGCAATTGGGCAGGACATATGGAGGAGCCTTCTGTACTATGAAGCCCCAGAGATCTGTACAGAACATGCTGCATTTGGATGTGTAGAAATACATGCCAATAAACTTTGCAAAAATAGTTTATCTGATTCTATAGCTCATCTTCTGCTCTTTGCTTTCCTTCGAATGTGAATCTTAAATGCCAGACCTTTCCCCAGATTACAGCGCATACAGATAGTATACTGATTAGATTTACACATGACTTTCATTATACCAAAAGGTCAATGTATGATCGGAATTCACTCATCTGCTGTGCTTCATCTTTTAATGTCAAGAGATATTGATGTAATGAGGAAGGCTGACAAACAATCATACCATCAAAATTGATATTTCCCATCTTTTAAAGAAATTAAAGTATTTAATGGATGGATATTTGATAGCTGATTAACCTAGGATCCATCTACACTGCCATGCAATACAGTTTGTAACTCCATTATATGGGCAGTGTAGACTCATATAATGCAGTTAAGCCTCCACTGTTGTTTCATGACAAGAAAACAGCTCCAGCTATGGCAAGAACTCTTTCCACTCTAGGAAATGGGGAGAGGAAATTGTGTTGGGTGATTGATGGGGCTATGAATCTGCTCTGGGTTTTATGCTACACTTTAAGGGAGTTTTCCAAGGTGATGTACTTCATTGGCGGGTAGCACTTTGGATTGTTCCTTTAAACTACAAACTAAAACTTGACATGACTTCACTACCCTATTGCCATGAAGCCACCAGTTTCTACAACCAGAACGATGCACTTTATCTTTAATAATAATAATAATAATAATAATAATAATAATAATCCTTTATTTATATCCCTCTAACATCTCCCGAAGGACTTGGTGCGGCTTACAAGAGGCCAAGGCCCAACACAACAAAAAACAACAGCATAACAAATACAACAATAAATAAACTCATAAAACAAGCAATAAACATTAAAACAATAGCAATAAACATTACACAATAACACGATGACACATTTGAAACTAAGGCCGGGCCAAATGTAATGATTAAAATTTTAAAATGCTGAACATGACAGGTGAGATGGATAAGTTTTTGGAGATAGGTGCAGTGTGCAGACAATCTTAATCTCTAGTAAAGTGCAATTGGGACATGATGCTAGGAGTTTCCTATTCTGGGAAGGCACACTGGAACAACCACATCTTCAAGCTCTTCCTAAAGACTGCCAATGTTGGGACTTGTCTGATGTCCTTGGGGAAAGAGTTCCAGAGTCGGGGGGCCACCACAGAGAAGGCCCTGTCCCTCGTCCCCACCAATCGCGCTTGCGATGCAGGTGGGATCATGAGCAGGGCCTTTCCAGATGATCAGCGAGATCGTGTGGGTTCATATACGGAGATGCGGTCACGCAGGTAGGCGGGTCCCAAACCGTTTAGGGCTTTGTAGGTGAGCACCTGCACCTTGAATTAGTTCTTGAAAGGAATACACATGATTCCAGATGGTAGTGTTCCTTCCTAGAATACACAATTCCAACACTTTAACTAGTTCTTGCCTCCACCCTCATTTTTAACTTAAGTTCAGCTAAGACTGAACACAGTATCTTGAAGGACTTGCCCTTTAGTCCTCTGCACATGCTGATTTCTTCTTCACATTTCTCCATCAACAATAATACTAATAATGCTAATAGTAATAATCAAGTAATATATTTATTACTCGCCTCTCCTTAAAACTTGAAGCAGGGTACATCATCGTTAAAACAGAGATAAACCACAATAAAAATAAAAGATATACATAGTTAAAATGCAAGTTAAAATTCACTGATAAATGCAGACAAAATTCTGGAAGAGATACATCTTCATTGCATCTTGAATTCCGACAGCTGATTCAGTTGTAGAAACTCTTTGGGCAGTTCATTTCATAGTCTTGGGGCAGCCAAGGAAAAGGTTTTCTGGGTGATGGTCACATGTTGGGTTTTGGCTGGAGTACCCTCCTCCCAGAGGACGTAAGTGGTGGATTTTATGGGAGAAGTCAATCCTGTAGGTTACCTGGACCCATACTACCTAGGGCTTTAAAGATCAAATCCAGAGTGCTTCCCAGAAACGAATTGGCTTTGCCAAAAAACTAATTGGCAACCAATAGAGTGACTTTAATATGAAAATAATGTGCTCACTCTTAGGTGTTCCTGTAAAATCTGGTTGCCATATTTTGAACTAACTGGAGTTTCTGAACTTGGTACAGAGGTAGCACAATATAAAGCACATTGCCGAAGTCCAACCTTGAGGTTAGCAGCATGTGTAGCACCATCATTACATACTCCAATTCTAGGAAGAGGAGCAGCTAGTGTACACTCCTAACGGTCTCATCTACCTGGGCTGACATTTGGAGAGACCAATCCAGGAGCATTCCCAAGCTATAAACACAGAGGGAGTATAAGCTTGTCATATCAGATCCTAACTTAGGGATGGAGATGTGTCAAGCAATTCTGGATGGGGATCTAGAACTGCTTGACACACTTCCATCCTTAGCTTGGACCATTGATGGCAAGTCCCTCTGTCTTGTCTGGATTCATTTTCAATTTGTTTTTCTCCATTCATCCCATTATCCTTTCCAGGCATTCATTCAGAGGAGACACTGCACACTGATAGTACCCAGCCCCATACCTCTGAATGATCTCTTCCAGCGGTTTCATGTAAATGTTAAAAAATATTGGAGATATAATGGCACCCTGTGGGATGCCATATAACAACTCTTTTGAGGAACAGCTATCCCCAAGAACCACTATCTGGTAGGCCTGGGTAACAACGGAAAAATTTGTTTCTAAAATCGATTTGTATTTAGGGTTTTTTTTTGTTTCGATATTTAAAATAATTACAAAATTTTCCTTTTAAAAAGTTCGATATTTACGAAATTTCGTAAATGGTAAAAAATTAACGAATCGATTTCCGAAACTATAACGAATCGATTCGTTAATGGCGGACGCGACCGCGAAATACGCTAAAAAACCTCCAAAAACTTCTGAAGCTTCCCTCTCCCTCTGTTGTTGACTGTTGGTGTGATATTATAATTTTTTTTCACTAATTAAACCATAAAACTTGCCCAGACATGCGGAAATAATAACGAAACAACCTCAAACAATAACGAAACGAATACAATATCGAAATACGAAGCATTTACAAAACGTTTTTGAAAATTCGTTTTTTTAATAATTGCTCCAGAATGGTTCGTTATCGTTTTGTAATTGAAAAAATTAACGAATTATTAACAAATTACGAATTAACGAAACGAAACCGCCCAGCCCTACTATCTGGTACCTGCTGAGAGATACAACCAGAACCATTGCAACACAGTGCCTCAGATTCCCAAATTCCCAGGCATTCCAGAAGGATACCATGGTCAAGGACACACTCCTATCAGTGTTAAGACACAGATCATCCGCTAAGGCAACCATAGCAGACTCAATTCCATATCCTGCTCTGAAGCCAGTTTGAAATGACTCAAGGAAGTGTGTGTCATCCAAGACTGCCTGGAGTCAGAGGGTAATCTCTTACAGAAATATAATACAATTTTATCTTTAACTATTATCTCCTTTATAACAACAGAGGAAGAGATCCTAGGAAACATTTGTTTAGTTGATGTTTACGTTCTGCTTTTCCCCCCCAAAGGACTCTAGGCCAGTGGTTCTCAACCTTCCTAATGCTATGACCCCTTAATACAGTTGCTCATGCTGTGGTGACCCCCCCCCCAACCATAAAATTATTTTTGTTGCTACTGGTGGGGTTGGGGGGGGGGTTGATTTTGACATTTGGGATGTATAGTTCACCTACAATCAAAGAGCATTCTGAACTCTACCAGCGATGGAATTAAACCAAACCTGGCACACAGAATTCCCATGACCAACAGAAAATACTGGAAGGGTTTGGTGGGCATTGTCCTTGAGTTTGGGAATTGTAGTTCACCTACATCCAGAGAGCACTGTGGACTCAAACAATGATGGATCTGGACCAAACTATGCCCACATGTCAACACTGGTAAAAATTGGGGGAAACAGACTTGACATGTGGGAGTTGTCGTTGCTGGGATTTATTGTTCACCTACAATCAAAGAGCATTCTGAACTCCAGTAACAATGGAATTGAACCAAGCTTGGCACACAGAGCTCCCATGCCCAACAGAAAATATTGGAAGGGTTTAGTGGACATTGACCTTGAGTTTGGGAGTTGTAGTTCACCTACATCCAGAGAGCACTGTGGAATCAAACGATGATGGATCTGGACCAAACTTGACACAAACACTCAATATGCCCACATGTCAACCCTGGTGGAATTTGGGGAAAATAGACTTGACATTTGGAAGTTGTAGCTGCTGGGATTTATAGTTCACCTACAATCAAAAAGCACTCTGAACCCCACCAATGGTAGATTTGGGCCAAACATCCCACACAGAGACCCCCATGACCAACAGAAAATACTGTGTTATCTGATGGTCTTCAGCAACCCCTCTGACACCCCTCGTGACCCCCCCAGGGTCCCGACCCCCAGGTTGAGAAACGCTGCTCTAGGCAATATCCATAGTTTTCTTCCTTCTTCCTTTCTCTTTACAACACTGTGAAGAGATAGATCACATGAAGAGTGACTGGCCCAAGGTCACCAGTAAGCTTCTAAGGTCACTGGGGACCAGAACCTAGACTCCCCAAGCTCCAGTCCAAGGCCCAACACTTCTGTTGTTCTGTGAAGGGGTTATTTGTATTTCCCCTTAAGGAGACATCTTATATTAAATTATGGAGAATGGTACATTCAATTATTGTTGCTTTGAAGCAGCATTTTTAAAGCATTAGATATCAAGGAAAACTTTCCTAAGAGCAGAGCAAAAGCTGTGGCAAAACAAAAGTTGCTAACAACAACAACAAAATGCCTTCTTCTCATAATAAATATGGGGGGGGGGGCATTAAATGAGTTTGAGCCAAAGCCTAGCAAATGGCTTAAGTTTTTTTGATGCAGTGGTTATATTACAACCTCAGCAATCTTAAATTGGGAGTGGACAGCAGGGGTTGAGAACTTTGGTGAAATTTAGTTAATAATGAACAACCAAGAGCTATAAAGGAGAAAAAAGTCAAAGTCTAAGCCTCTCTCCATTTCAGAAAGAAATAATTACTTCAGCTAGAACCACATCAGCATTTTCTCCTGTCTGCTGACAGGAGAACCAGAAGAATTTTGCTGATATCAAGTGGCTCTTTAATAGCACTAAATCCTTTACAATGTCCAGCATACCAGGTACTAAAAAGTTATTAAAGAGGAAGCTTATAAGCTTGTCAGGACACAATGTCTTGTCTGTAGGATTAAGCCAAAAAAGAGAGAAAGTCTAATATATCAAAAAAGCCATTACTCATAGATATTGAAGACATCAGACAGTCACATAGACTATTCCTTATGGCATAGTTCTAAAGTGGTGGGGCAACCCAGAGGGTGCTCACCAATGCTTCCTCTTTATCTTGGAAAGAAGTGACGAGCGGAGTGCCGGAGGGTTCCGTCCTGGGCCCGGTCCTGTTCAACATCTTTATTAATGACTTGGATGAAGGGCTAGAAGGCATGATCATCAAGTTTGCAGACGACACCAAATTGGGAGGGATAGCCAATAGTCCAGAGGACAGGAGCAGAATTCAAAACGATCTTGACAGATTAGAGAGATGGGCCAAAACTAACAAAATGAAGTTCAATAGTGACAAATGCAAGATACTCCACTTAGGCATAAAAAATGAAATGCAAAGATACAGAATGGGGGACAATGCCTGGCTCGAGAGCAGTACGTGTGAAAAAGATCTTGGAGTCCTCGTGGACAACAAGTTAAACATGAGCCAACAATGTGATGTGGCGGCAAAAAAAGCCAATGGGATTTTGGCCTGCATCAATAGGACCATAGTGTCTAGATCTAGGGAAGTAATGCTACCCCTCTATTCCGCTTTGGTTAGACCACACCTGGAATATTGTGTCCAATTCTGGGCACCACAATTGAAGAGAGATATTGACAAGCTGGAATGTGTCCAGAGGAGGGCGACTAAAATGATCAAGGGTCTGGAGAACAAGCCCTATGAGGAGCGGCTTAAGGAGCTGGGCATGTTTAGCCTGAAGAAGAGAAGGCTGAGAGGACATATGATAGCCATGTATAAATATGTGAGAGGAAGCCACAGGGAGGAGGGAGCAAGCTTGTTTTCTGCTTCCTTGGAGACTAGGACGCGGAACAATGGCTTCAAACTACAAGAGAGGAGACTCCATCTTAACATGAGGAAGAACTTCCTGACTGCGAGAGCCGTTCAGCAGTGGAACTCTCTGCCCGGAGTGTGGTGGAGGCTCCTTCTTTGGAAGCTTTTAAACAGAGGCTGGATGGCCATCTGTCAGGGGTGATTTGAATGCAATATTCCTGCTTCTTGGCAGGGGGTTGGACTGGATGGCCCATGAGGTCTCTTCCAAATCTTTGATTCTATGATTCTATATTATGTTGGTTTTTTATGCATGTACAAAACTTGCTTTATGGAAGTGGTTGGACATTTTTGTCTGATGCACAGCATCTGCATTCACTTGAATATCACAGAAGAAGAAGCAGGTACCTTTCCAGATGCGGAAGTGCATTCAGCTCTATATTTCATCATACTTTAACATGTACTCATTGGCTGATGCATCAAATTGCCCAGGTGTTTATACAAAGCTGCTATTCATTAGAAGGGCTGCTTGGTACAATCAATTCCCCTTGCAGAGACTGACACATGGCCAGTCTCTGCAATCTTGGCCACATGTATGTCTGGATCTTGGCCACATGTGTGTTTAGAATTCACACCACACCAAAATTACCGGATCCTCTGAGCAAACAACAAAGGCAAATTATACATGATGTAACTCTCCTCAACATAAGCACTTTGAACACAGGGAAATGGTGAACGTTTATCCAATCTCAATACATCAAACCATCAAAGACTGTGTAATACTGCCATGAGGAGAGGAATCTATGTCTATGGCGGTGGCCAGGGGAGCTTTTGCACAGTTAAAGCTTGTGCGCCAGCTGTGGCCATACCTTGGGAAGTCTGACTTGGCCACAGTGGTCCACGCTCTGACTACATCCCGTATAGACTACTGCAACGCACTCTACGTGGGGTTGTCTCTGAAGACTGCCTGAAAGCTGCAGTTAGTCCAGCGCTTGGCAGTCAGGCTACTGACGGGAGCGGGGTACAGGGAGCACACAACTCCCTTGTTGCACCAGCTCCACTGGCTGCCAATTAGCTTCCAAGCATAATTCAAAATGCTGGTCTTAACCTACAAAACCCTATACAGTTCCGGCCCAGTTTACCTGTCTGAATGTATTCTCCCCTATGAACCATCAAGACTGTTAAGATCTTCTGAAGAGGCCCTGCTCTTGGTCCCACCACTTTCGCAGTCGCGTCTGGTGGGAACGAGAGACAGGGCCTTTTCTGTGGTGGCCCCCCAGCTATGGAACTTTCTCCCGAATGAAATTAGATCTGCTCCCTCCCTCCTGACCTTTAGGAAGCTAGTGAAATCTTGGCACATTTGCAGAATGATGGCTGAGACCAGTAATTAACCAAATTTATCGACCACAATATGTGGCCTGAGTTGGATATGATTTTATCTTGGTGAATGGCTTATATGTATTTTATCTTATATGTATTTTAATTCAGTGTTGATTTATGATGTTTTAGATTTTATTGTTAGCATTGAATCCTTGCTGTTAGCTGGTCTGAGTCCCTCTACGGAGATAGAGAAGATCGGGATATAAAAGTTTTAAGTAAATAAATAAATAAATAATTCATCATAGGTTTAAACAGATCTCACGAAGAGATGGAAAGCAGAAATTATTTCCATAGCTATCTTGTATCCTAGAAGAAATGGCTGGAAACATTCCAAGGGAACTAAGATCATTATTTTAGTTATTCTTATAGCATTAGCCTAACAGTTTATTATCATCAAGGATATTGTGGCTTTCCATTTCTCTTGATTTCACTTCAACAAATGAAGCATCAATGCTCCTTGCATATGTATGGGAAACCAATGTGGCCCCTTTGTGGTGGGACAGACGATAACACTGTAATTTTGTAATTATTTTGATATAAATTGTTGTTTTTGCCAGTTAGCCATAATCCTAAATATTTTACTATTGTTACAACCTTACACACTGATAATTTCTCCAGTTTATCAATGTTACCTGTAGATAAGTTTTTAGTTAGAAAAACAGATTTCTCTTTATTGATTTTAAATCCTGAAATGTTGCTGTACTTGTTGATAGTCTCCATTAAATTTTGAATGTTTCTTGTTAAGTCCCCTATATCGTCCACATAAGCCTTCACTTTAAATTCATGCCCTTTTATTTTCTCTCCTTTAATGCAGCTTTCTTCTCTAATTCTAATGTTCAATATTTTTAGCACCCAAATGAATAGTAAAGGCCATAAGGAGCAACCTTGTCTCGTCCCTTTTTGTATCTCTATAGGACTTGACAATTGACTGGCAAACTGAACTGCAAAAGATATTTGAAAAGCACACTGTTTTGAATTTTCTTATCACAAGAAGAACATTTCTAAAATTAGCTGTTGCTTTATTGAAGCAAAATAGGAAATAATTATACTCCTAGTTCATGCACTATATACCAACACTAAAACTTTGAATGCTCTTCTGAAGAGGCTTGTCTAGTTTGGTTTTTTTTTCATGAAATTATGATGATGTTGCTTGTTGATTATGTTTTGGTTTTATTTTGATGTAATATGTTGTTTGGGCTTGGCCCCATGTAAGCCGATCCGAGTCCCTATTGGGGAGATGGTGACGAGGTATAAATAAAGATTATTATTATTATTATTATTATTATTATTATTATTATTACATGATCATCTTTTTTCAGAGTCAATGCTTTCCCCCCCCCCAATGTTTTTAATTCATTTTTTATCAGAAAAACACAATGAAAAACAGTTATATTTATGCATACTTAAATAACAATTCCATCTCAATCTACATAACATACATTTCCACTCTAATTACATTTAAGTCTAAACTGCATATATATATATATATATATATAGAGAGAGAGAGAGAGAGAGAGAGAGAGATGATTTTAAAAGTGAATTTCTTCCATTCATTTTTTTCTTTTTTTTTTTCTTTTTTTGGTTTCCCTATCATTTAATGTTTTTCTTCCACTTTATATCCAACAAATTGTTTACTTCTGCTTTCCAAACCTATACATAAAGACCTTTGGGTTGTTGTAGGTTTTTTCGGGCTGTATGGCCATGGTCTAGAGGCATTCTCTCCTGATGTTTCGCCTGCATCTATGGCAAGCATCCTCAGAGGTAGTGAGGTCTGTTGGAACTAGGAAAAAGGGTTTATATATCTGTGAAATGACCAGGGTGAGACAAAGGACTCTTGTCTGCTGGAGCTAGGTGTGAATGTTTCAACTGACCACCTTGATTAGCATACAATGGGCTGACTGTGCCTGGAGCAAACTTTTGTTGAGAGGTGATTAGATGTCCTTGTTTGTTTCCTCTCTGTTGTTGTGCTGTTCTAATTTTAGAGTTTTTTTTAATACTGGTAGCCAGATTTTGTTCATTTTCATGGTTTCCTCCTTTCTGTTGAAATTGTCCACATGCTTGAGAATTTCAATGGCTTCTCTGTGTAGTCTGACATGGTGGTTGTGAGAGTGGTCCAGCATTTCTGTGTTCTCAAATAAAATGCTGTGTCCAGGTTGGTTCATCAGGTGCTCTGCTATGGCTGACTTCTCTGGTTGAAGTAGTCTGTAGTGCCTTTCATGTTCCTTGATTCGTGTTTGGGCAATGCTGCGTTTGGTAGTCCCTATGTACACTTGTCCACGGCTGCATGGTACACGGTAGACTCCTGCGGAAGTGAGAGGATCCCTCTTGTCCTTTGCTGAATGTAGCATTTGTTGGATTTTCTTGGTGGGTCTGTAGATAGACACACAACATACAAACTATCTGTAGACACACAACATACAAACTATCATACAAACAACCCAGTGATTCCAGCCATGAAAGCCTTCGACAATACATAAAGACTTTCCCTTTCCCTCAAATATATATTGGTAAAAAGATTTCCATTTTTTCCAAGAAAATGTCCAATGACTTACCTCTCAACACAATTGGCATCTCTTTCCATTGTAGAGCATATAAAATTCTTGCCACCAGGCCCGTAGCCAGGATTTCATTTCGGGGGGGGGCTAAAAAAATTTTCAGGGGGGGTTTCGGGGGGGGCTGAGTTTCGGGGGGGCTTGAGTCTGAGTGAAAGAGGGTCTAGCCTAGCAAACCTTTTGTATCATTACCCCAATACCCCCATGCATATGGGATATATTGAGTATGGTGATCAGATCATGATATGAATAAACATAACAGTTTAAATAATGCACCAATAAGGCCTTTTCGCGAATCACCATGAAAATTTCGGGGGGCCGACCCCCCCCCCCCCCCCCCGGCTACATGCCTGCTTGCCACTGTTGTCATTTACTGCAGTATCTGTTCATATTCCTCTTTTACTTGATCATTTAACAGTCCTAGTAATGTAGATTCTGGCATGAAGTTGATTCTTGTCGTAAGGATTTCTTGGGTTATCCCATTAATCTGTCTCCGGATTTTTTTTTTTGGCATTTTTTCATATTTCCAACACATATTATTTGCACTTTTATATGATTTTATATTGGAGAGAGTGTTAAATGCTATCTAAACATCATTTTATAGAAACTCTCCTACTATTTGATAATGTAAATTTTAGTCCCTTCTGACACGTTTTCTTCATGTCTCTAATTTTATTTTATAGTCAAAATTCTGCACCTATTCAACCATACATTTTTTAATTACTTCTTCTTTTGTTCTCAATAAAGACTCATTTTACCAATTAAATGGTTTTCCTTAACATGTAATTTTAGCTCAAATTCACTTCTATTTTGTTCAAAGCCAAATAGTTATAAATACATTTTATATCTTTCACACTATTGTCTATACTGGTACCAGCTCATATTCCATCCCTCTGCCATCAGTTCTTCTCTTCTTTGGAAATTAAGTTGGCCATATTCCCGGAGTCAGAATATTTCAGAAACTACATACTTTGTTCCCCCAGGATTTTCAGAGCTGTGCTAATTTATTTTTAGAGATTTTCTTCTCATAACTAAGTTTGTTTACTCAGCATATGAAGAGGAAAAAATGCACTGCAATACCCCATACTATTGCCATTTCAATTATGCTCCTGTATATGGGAAGTGATTTTCTAAATCAGAGAGCTTCTCATTTTTTTTTCTGTGGAAAGCCTCTGGAAAATTGTGTTCATGCTGGTCCCCTCCATGTCACATTTATGAGGCTGACAGACATTATGATGGATGTGCCTGGTGCATGTCTTTCTTAATGTACTGAGCAAACATACCATGTAAAATCTTGAACCTGCTTCTAGTTTTAGTTTGGATTTATTTCTGTAATGTTTTGTTCTTTGTTGCTGTATTTATCTTGGTTTTATATTCTTCAGTCATTCTTCTATTGCATTACTGTATTTTGCATATTTAATTGTACACTGTGCAGAAAATTCGGGCTAATTTGTCACTTAAAGATGGAATAATACATACATAAAGGGTGCAATCCTGTACACACTTTGAAATCTATTCCATTTACTTCAATGTGATTGACTTGGAGGAGGCAAATACAGTTGTTTCTGGTGATAGCACAAGTGCAAGAAGTGCAGCCTGCCAACATTGCTGCACATGGAGCTCCCAAAGCCAGCCCAAACATTCCTAAATGCAAAATAAACTGAAACACTAATTTCTAGATTATTTTTTGCAATGATTTTTATTGAAGTTTTTTTAAGTTAGTACATATCGATAGGGTGTCAATCATCGACATAATACAGTTCAAAATTATATCAAACCGAAAAATAGGAAAAGTAAGAAAATAAGAGGGTAGGGAGTGGGGAGAAAGGGTGAAGAAGAGAATAGAAGAGGAGAAAAAAGGGGGAACGGGGGTAGTGATGTGCTAGTAAAGGGTGGATAGAGTAGAAGAAGTGTGCGGTAGGGAGGAGAGTTAGTACAATTATTTACTTATTAACTCCACGAGGTAATGGTAAATATTGGTGGTTTCTTCTTGTCTTCTCTCTTGTCTGTCTATGGCGGCTTAATGTAGAAAAAAAATTTGACCAGGGACTAGTCCATCTTATTACTGCCAGTCATTTGTGTATTTGTCAAGTGCTGTGTTAGAACGTCCATGTTCATTATATCTAGAAGTTTTAGCAGCCATTCATCTACCGTTGGAATTTCTTTACTCTTCCATTTTTTTGGCTGCTACAATCCTTGCCGCAGTAGCCATATGAAAGAAGAGTTTTCCTTTGTTTTTTTTCCGTTTCAATGTCTAAAATACCTAGCAGGTAATATTCCGCTTTCATTTCTATTCTTATATCCAAAATTTTGTTTATTATGTTATGCACCTCCTTCCAGAATTTTTTGATGTTGTCACATATCCACCATGAGTGGAAAAAGGTGCCTTTCTTTCTTTGGTATTTCCAACACAGATCAGACATATTTTTATAGTATTTTGTGAGTTTGCTAGGTGTGATGTACCATCGGTACATAATTTTATTCCAATTTTCCCTCAAATCATATGAATTTATCCATTTTAGTTTTGTCTTCCAAATCTTCTCCCAGTCTGTTGTTCCAATCGTGTGGCCTAGATTTGCCGTCCATTTCGATGACCAATTTCTGGTTTGGTTTTCCTCTGTCTTCCAATCTAATAAAAATTTATACTAATTTCTGGATTATTTTGCTTTTAAGAGCTGACCAATAAAGGAGCCTCACTTCAGGGCAGAGAGTTCCACTGCTGAACAGTTCTCACAGTCAGGAAGTTCTTCCTAATGTTCAAGTGGAATCTCCTTTCCTGTAGCCTGAAGATATTGTTCCATGTCCTAGTCTCCAGGGCAGCAGAAAACAAGCCTTCTCCCTCCTCCTGATGACTTCCCCTCACATATTTATACATGGTCATCATGTCTCCTCTCAGCCTTCTTTTCTGCAGGCTAAACATGCCCGGCTCTTTATGTTGCTCCCCATAGGGCTTGTTTTCCAGACCCTTGATTATTTTAGTCGCCCTCCTCTGGACACCTTCCAGCCTGATGACATCTCCCTTAAATTGCGCTGCCCAGAATAGGACACAGTATTCCAAGTGTGGTCTGACCAAGGAAAAATAGAGGGGTACCATGGCCTCCCTGGATCTAGACACTATACTCCTATTTATGCAGGCCAAAATCTCATTGGCTTTTTAGCTGTTTTATCACATTGTTGGCTCATGTTTTATTTGTTGTCCACAAGGACTCCAAGATATTTTTCCCATGTACTGCTATTGAGCCATTCTGTATCTTTTTTTTTCTGCCTAAGTGGAGTATCTTGCATTTTTCCCCATTGAACTTCATTTTGTTAGTTTTTGCCCATCTCTCGATTCGGTTAAGATTGTTTTGAATTCTGCTCCTGTCTTCTGGAGTATTGGCTATCCCTCCCAATTTGGTGTCGTCTACAAACTTGATGATCATGCCTTCTAACTCTTCATCTAAGTCATTAATAAAGATATTGAACAGAACCCGGCCCAGGATAGAATCCTACGGCACTCCACCTGTCGTGAACCAGAAGCCTTAAAGGAGCCAAACACAAGTAAAAGGTCCAAACAAGGTTTATTAAAGTAACAAAAATAGCTTAGAAACACTTAACTCAGTGTATCTAGCAAGAAAACAAAGTCTGTAGGAAACTGCTATGCAAAAAATGCAACTTGGAGAATAATCTGGATTATACAGGAATATAATCTGGGATAACAAAAACC
This sequence comes from Anolis sagrei ordinatus, assembly GCF_025583915.1. Lineage (NCBI taxonomy): Eukaryota > Metazoa > Chordata > Lepidosauria > Squamata > Anolidae > Anolis > Anolis sagrei. The sequence continues at coordinate 63,118,575 of NW_026847660.1, read as the reverse complement.
TTTAAGCAAACTGCTTCAAAATCAGTCCAAAGTCGAGGCATGTCCAAAAGCAGAAGTTAAGTCCAAAATGCGATGTCATCGTCCCAAAAACAATCCGAAGTCAGCAAGGAAGTAGAAGTCAGCACTTACAGGATTCCAGTCAGTAGAAGCACGAAAGCACAGCGATCTGCAGTCCCAGGACCCAAGGCAAGAGTAATGGCAGCAACAAAGTCCCAATCCCAATACAACACTTTGCCTACTGCAAAGTTCCAATAGTTTGATACCTTACTTTTATCCTATAACTCCTCATCAGAGAAGGAGCTGGACTCCACCCTGTCTTCATCGCTCTCGGGTGCCTTTGCTTCCACAGCTGCTCGCCACCGCCCGTCCCTCCAACTTTTCCAGCGTCTATCAAGACTTAGATCACCCCATGTATTTCCAGGTTGCCAGTCTCCTGAAAACCCTTCAAACTCCTCACTTGATGTGGGTTGGGTACATATGTCCCTGATCTCTTGTACATGGGTCCAATCTAACCCATCCTCCTCCCCGTCATCACTCCCAGTCCCATCACTCCCCGTGAACCCCATGAAGCCTTCCTCCTCAGTTGGAGCTTTAAATATTTCACGGATCCATTTCCTTTCTCTCTCTTCATCTGGCTCTTGATCCTGAGTAACCCTCTTCAAACTTCTACATTCCTCTCCCTCTGCCTCCATTTCAGAGTCAGTGAACCCTTCAAATGACTCAGTATCTGTAGGTGTCATGAATATTTCCCTAATTCGCTTTCTTTGCTGTTCTTGATTCAACACCTGAGCAGCCCTCTTTGCCCTTCTACTACTTGTTGTAGCTTGCTCAGCACACTCTACTACAACACCACCCATCGCCTCTTTCCAGGATGAAGAGGAAGCATTGGTGAGCATCCTTTGGATTCGTTCACTCAACCAATTATAGTTCCACCTAACCATAGTTTTACCTAGCCCTCATTTGGCTATATTAAAAACAAAATTATACTTGTCTGAGCATGACTGGCTTTGTCCCATGTGGCGACTCCACCAAAGGATGAAGTGGCAGAGGTTATGTTCATATTTGCTCTTTGCACTTAGACTTTTTTCTGCACTTATCACTTCAAGCACATGTCTTTTGTTAATGAAATACTTGGGAGAAGGGGTCTTTAAAATTAGCTTGTCCTTGACCTGACTTATTTTGGAGTCACTTTGGGTATATGTCCATTTTAAAAAACATTTAACCTGAAAGGTTCTGCAGAGTGTTAGTGCCTGGGAGAGCCTTTCCCTTATCTCAGAAAGCCGAGGCATTGCTCCCATCAATACTACAATTGATTACACTTTCATCCAATTTGAGTGTCAGTTTGGTTCACAGTTAGCAAAAGATACTAAGCTTGTAACATAAACATTCCTAAGAGTCTTACGTTTTTCACAATGGAAATTTGATCCATGGGTGCTAATGGGGGAAGAACTACACATGGGCTCAACATCAGAAACTTAATTAACAGCATCTCAATGGTAATTGCATCAAGGTATTTGATTAAAAGTCTAATATTAATTAGAGTTATTTGACAACCCAGAGCTAATTGGATTTCTGGATGGATATTAGGTGTCAAACAATGTGGGCTGAGTAACTTTAGATGTCCTCAATTTAATGGTCACTCCCTGATGGTTACACGGTATTGCTCTTTTGTAGCTTAGGGTTGACATTCTTGGATTTAAAAGCACATCCCCTTTTCTGAAATGTTTCTGAAAAGAAAATGCAAATACACATACATGGAGACTGCATTGTAAACAAGGAATGTTCTTTCAAATGCTTGTTGCACATGCTTTTTACTACTCTCCAGTTAATATTGTGTCCTTGCTGACATGTGAATTCACCTTTTGACACATCACGTTAACCAATATATTAGCAGCAGCAGAAGTAGCACTAGGAACTGTTTAGGTATAGTTTGTCAAAGAGTGATGAAAATTAATTTGCAGGTGCAGAACACATTTTTAAATTGAGACCATCTGGGTAGACAGGATCCCTCTGTTTCTTCGTATGAATGATGTGAAGATATCTTCTGACATTAGCTTGAAATAGGATAATGACGGTATTAGCTTACCCTATTACAATGAATACTATACCTAGGGCTAGCTAGAAACTAGCATTGCCATAGAAATATGGTAAGTGAAAATCAGAATTTATGACTCACTAGCCATCCCCTGCCACGTGTTGCTGTGGCCCCCATGGGGGTTCTGTGTGGGAGGTTTGGCCCAATTCTATCGTTGGTGGGATTCAGAATGCTCTGTGATTGTAGGTGAACTATAAATCCCAGCAACTACAACTCCCAAATGTCAAGATTCTATTTTCCCCAAACTCCTCCAGTGTTCACATTTGGGCATATTGAGTATTCATGTAGAGTTTTCTCCAGATCCATCATTGTTTGAGTCCACAGTGATCCCTGGATGTAGATGAACTACAATTACAAAACCAAAGGACACTGTCCACCAAACCCTTCCAGTATTTTCTGTTGGTCATGGGAGAACTGTGTGCCAAGTTTGGTTCAATTCCATCGTTGGTGGGGTTCAGAATGCTCTTTGATTGTAGGTGAACTATAAATCCCAGCAACTACAACTCCCAAATGACAAAATCAATTTTTTGAGTGAAGGACATACATTGGGTTGTTAGGTGTCTTGTGTCCAAATTTGGTGTCAATTCATCCAGTGGTTTTTGAGTTCTCGACTTTGGAACTCCCTGCCATTAGAGATCAGAACTGCCCCCTCTCTCATGACGTTCAGGAAACTAACAAAGACCTGGTTGTGGAACGCGGCATTTGACAACTGATTTAATTCTTTGCCCACATGAAAGGAGGATGATGAATGGGATTGTGATGGTGTCGGACAATTTGGCTCTTTTAACTGTGATGATAATGTTTTAATGTGTATGGTGCTGATATTTTAATCGTGTAATGAAGTGGCATTGTGTTCTTATTGTATATTTTTTGTATGTTAACACATGTTGTGAACCGGTCCGAATCCCTCTTTGAAGGTGAGAGGGTCGGTATATAAAACCTCGAAATAAATAAAATAAATAAGTTCTGTTAATTCCACAAATGAACATTATATTTTTATTTATATAGATAGAGTTGATAGTCAAGAAGTAATTATTAAGATGGTGTAGTTTATATAAAGGCCAATTTAACTTCACTGTATGCTTCTCTGTAAAGTTAATACATTACCCAATATCCGTATCCTGCACACATAAATTGCATAAATTGCATTGTGCACATTTGTTAATAAAAATCTATACATATTTTCTTTTTTAGCATATAGTCTTGAATCCATTTTAATCATATCAAGAAATACTTGACAATAATTAGAATTCAAATACTGTGCATCTCATATTTGGTCAGATTTATTTTTTAAATGTTCCTGTCCTCACTTCACTTGTGGAGTATAGAACTGAAAAACCCTTTTTGTTATAATCTGTACAGTCAGTGCCTGCAAACCAAACACTCACAGTATCAATGTCAGACAATTCATAGTCATCAACAGGAAGGAATCAGTCCAACAAAGGGCAAAGCAGAGAGATTGTCAAAGTTCACTTCAAAGGTCCAAGTTAAGCCGTCTCACCAAGTACAAGCCATAGTCCAAGCATTGTCAATTTGTCAAAGTCCAAAACAAGAGTGTACAAAGAGAGATTCAGCCTGTGCAGTTCCAGAAATGTTGTTTCCAACAAATTACTAGCTCTGTTGTGCCATTTTCCTGAATGCTCTCACCTGTTGGCCCTTCTTTGGGCCAACCAATTAGACCTCAGTTGAATGGCATCAGTCCTTAACTGCTGGGATGCTTATCTCTTGATCTTCCTCTGGATGTTCCTGATCCTGCTGTGACTCATTGTCCATAGGACTCCTGAATCAGCATTGCAGAGCTCATTTCTTCAGGGTCAGGCTGCTGTTCCAATTCTGCTGCTTACTCAGATGCCCAACAAAAAGGCCCTTCACATTTCCAACACAGACCCTGTCACTTTTGTACAAAAGCATTTGACTTTGAAATCCTCCACAACAATAAATAATGAGGTCCAACAACTACAATCAAATCACAATCAGAGTAACAATCCAACTTGAATTCAAGTGTTGTGGCTGAGATGTTCTGTGATGATGAGGATGATGGGATTCAGATTCCTGGCTCTTTTTCTGTGCCTCGGATCTCTGGGCCTGCGGCTCCCACAGACAGTGTAGAGTCAACATCAACACAGCGGTTCCCAAGTGAAAGGAATTTTAACGAAGGAGATAGCGAACAGGTGGGGAGGCATTCGCCTCCTTCCCACACTGATACTGAAAGTACTGAAAGCCTTGACAGTAACCTGACGCGGCAGGCTCGTCTTGATCTCCGGGTCAGGTGGAGTTCTCACCTGGCCGGCAGACGAGAGGCCAGCTTGGTGAAAGGTCATCGCAATGATTTCATGTAATGTTTTCATGTTAGAAAGGTATTTAGGCTTCTTGCAAACCAAGGGAAACTGTCAGTTCAACGTAACTTATTAGCCTGAAAGCTTCATGGAATAATCCTAGCCTGGAAAGCAGTACGCTTGGGATTTCTTGCATTGTGATTCATGGGACAATTGTTTCATTGCTTGTACCTGGGACTCTGGTTTGAACTTTGCCAATAGGTTTGTGTTTCCTGCTTTTACCTGAAGCTCTTTGGAACTATATTCTGCATTTAACCTTAATCTTTGGAACTTTGCAATGCTTATTCTTTATTTTGACTTGGATTTTTTCCTCAATAAACTATAAAACTACAGCTCTTGTGTGGTGGTGTTTGGAAGCAAGGTGAAGCTTACTCTGAGTTGCAACATCAAGGGACTTACTCGGGTGATTTCAGAAACTTCAAATACTTTAGCTTTTCATATTAATTTTTTTAAAACTTCACAACATTTATGGTTGTCTTTTCTGCAATTCAGTAAGTCCCAAAATCTTTTGCAAACATTCCCCAAGTTATACCCCATTCAGGGGGTGGTTCAAGCTTGTTATCCTTGATTGTCCTAATTAACTGACTATGAATTGTGATTGACCAGGTATTTTTCCCTTAACACACACACACACACACACACACACACACAAGTGGTGATCCCACAGAAACTTAGTCAAATGCATGCATATGCATTAATAGTAACAAGGTAGCCAGATAGACCCCCTCACCATTGATTACACGACTGGGTGCTTGATTCTGACACAAAGCAAGTGACTTCACTAGTTGGGCTCTGCTGTACGGATGCATCGAAAACCATGGGGGCAAAGGGCAGGAGGGATAGCCACAGCACATCACTAGCTTGCCTGAACCTGGGGAGTGTGAGGTTGTAGTCCAGACACTCAACTCCAATTCCACATACGAATCTGAGTCTGCACTGTCCCACCACAGGGGAAATATTTGGACAAACTGACAATGCTAATGAAGGAAAAAATTCTTTATCAGCTTCAAGAAAGATTAGGGCTTGATTATCATTTTTTGTAGTAATGATGGGACAAATTTCAGCTATTGGGTTTATAAACTGAAGGAATGTTATTAAGAGCAGAAGCGTGGATAATGGATATATAATGTTATCTAAAGGAAGTATGAAAACAAGGAGTAAAACTCACAGTAATAGTGAGGTTTGTAGTACAGTTCTAGTAGTTGTGTGACTGTGTTTATTAGTGAAAAAAGAAATGAAGAAAAAGAAAAGTAATATTTCCCCAACAAGGTTTATTTTTTATCAGCTTAGACTATGTGCTTCCCAGCTGTAGGGAAGACCATCTGTTTGGAAAGCTACAGGCCGAGTAATTAAGCTTCATAGCTTCCCCTTCAACACAGCATGAGTGGATTAAAGCTGCCTTCCAAATGAGCAGTGGTCAGCAGTGGGATGGCTGCACAGGTGGGGAACTTGTGCCTTACTTGGCTTGATCATGACCAGTGATGTAAGTGGCTCCCAGCAAGCATCCAAATAATGATTTTATACTGTAGCATCTTCCAGCCAGAAAAATTCCCAGCTGTATTGATAGCCACATCATCAAGACAATACAGACACTGTGTCACCCCAGGTAGATTGCTAGAGGAAAAATATAAACAGCTTTAGAGACTATACCAAATTTGCCACCTGTGTAGGTTGCATTTTTTTAAGAGAACTATCACAAGATCAAGAAATACTAAGTGTATTTTTTTCCTGAAATTCCAGTTTAGTTTAAAACTCAAGACAACTTGCTTTTCTGTCTTTTCTTCTATATAGGGCATTTTATTGAACAAACCTGTTTCTGGATTTTTGGGTGGGTGAAAATATTGAACTGTGTGCAACATACCCTCCCTTCTTTACCACTCCCGCTGCCATGTTTGGACTTCTGTTTTAGCAAGCATACTTCAGTAGTGTTTGCAAAATGGAGATAGGGATTGAAGTTATGCTACGTCTATATAGTGAAAGGGGTTCTCTCTCTTTCCCTTCTCTCACATTTGACAATGCCACATAATACATATTTCCTACTCAAAGTTATCAGTATGCTGACTGGTCTGTTTGGTTGATCCAAAGTTAACATTTCCTTTACAACCCCATCACAAAGGGCTAAATTATGTGGCATGTGCCAATTTAGCCCAGGTCACTGTGATGACTCTTACCTTGTAGGCTGAAGTAGGAGCCTGAGATGTCAGTAAGCAGGCCTCCATTTTGAGAGGGTAAGCGAGGGAGGCAGACATCTTGGGAGTGTAAGAGTAGAAGAGGGGAGAAGCTGGAGCTCTCTCTGGATTGGTTAAGGCAGATGGGAGGGGTTTAGCCCTGAGGGGGGAAACTGTCAGCTTGTGAGAAAGGGAGATTGATTTTTGGCTTTGAAGGAAGAGGGTGATTTTTGGGAATAGAGTAGAGAGGCAGATTTTGGGGTGAGCAAAGATTTTTACTGTCAGAGGGCATTTGGGACAGGCGATTCTACATTTATTTGGGAGGGTCAAAGTAGACGCCTGTGAGCTTGTGTTGGATTTGTTACACAAGTGGTTTGCTCTCTGGGGTCAGAGTAGTTTAACTGTTAGATAACTCTGTCTAGAGTGTAGCTATTTGCTCTGGGGACAACCGGGTTTGGTTTGTCTGGGGAACTCACTGCTACTGTATCAGGGTAGAGTGAGGAGTCTTGCTCATATCTAAGTTAGGAAACCTATTTAAGTAACCATTACGAATATTGTGCCTCTGTAACCATTCAAGCTTGTGCGCCTCGTTTGAGAAGATAGTTGTTTGTTCAAATATATTAATAAACATTTCTCTAGTTCAACTTTTAAGCAGCCTCAGTAGTGACTCTTTCTGTGAGAATAATTCCAGTGGTTTTTAACATCTTTACATCTCAGTCATTTCAGGGAGCCAAAGGGAGAGCTGGTGGGCAGGAAGGGATTTACCTCAGGGACAACATCTTTAGTATTCCCAAATTACCTTGGGTGATGGCAGCAACTCTATCAGAGTATACATGTTATCTCAACAATCATCTAAACGCTCCGTGCCAGAATCATATTGGTGTCAGTAGATGGGATGTATTAGAAAATAATAATCCACCAGGATCCTCAGGATTCTGACTTTGTTATAGTCACCCACAGAGCAACTTTGTGGGTGAGAGAGGATGGAGCTGGCGCCCCCACTATTCCCCATGCCACCTGATGGAGCGACTCTGGTGACTTTGTGACAAGGTGATTATATTGTCAAACAGATGTAGCTCAACTTTGGTCCAATCCTAAGAAAGGTGCATCTCTTATATGTTTAAGTGTAACATGCACAGATATCTATAATAACAAATACAAAAAAATGGCAGATTGCAAATCACAATTTCTATATTACAGGAAAACCTTCATTAAATGTAACGTGGGAACAGTAACACTACTGATTAGTAATTGTTTATAAATGAAAGGTTGCTTATCAATATTCTGTAAACACAATGAAATTTAAGTTTCCAAAATGACAATTACTATATACCAGGAGATTCTTCATTAGTTTATGACCTCGTACAAAGTTGCTTATCAATGTTTTTAGAATATAATGAGATTTCAGTTTCCAAAGTAACAATTTCTATGTTTTAAAAGGTTATTTATCAATACATGATGTCAGGAACTATTGTAGTAGAGTCTGTTGGCAACACTACAACTGGTAGTAGGAGTGGTAGAGGAGGGAAACGAGGAGCCCAGGTGTTAGATGAGGAGCAGCAAAGGAAGAGAATTCGGGAGATACTTATGTCACCCACTGATGAAGAATCCTTTGAAGGTTTCTCCGAGAGTGAAATGAGTGAGGAGGAGGAAGGAGATTCAGATGGGAATAGAGGCATTAAGAGGATTACTCGAGAGCAGGAGTCAGATGAGGAGCGCCACAGAAAGAAGATCCGGGACATACTTACTGCTCCCACTGAGGAAGAGGATTTCATGGGCTTTTCTGGGAATAATGGGTCTGGAGGTAGTGGGGATGAAGAGGAACCACTGGATTGGACCAAGGTTCAGGAGATTCAGAATGTATGTACTCAACCAACGTCCAGTGACACTTTTGAGGGGTTTCTGGTGGCAGGGATTGGCAATCTGGTGATACCATGGAATCGTGGAGAGACCTAAGTCTTGACAAAAGGTGGAAGAGTTGGAGGGCTGGGCCTTGGCGTTCAGCTGTAGAGGCTATGCCAGCTGATAGTGATGAGGATGGGGTGGAAGGCAGCACATCATCGGATGATGAGCTGTAAGATAAATGAAGGCACTGGAGTGATAGAACTTTGCAGTAGGCAAAATGTTGGTTTCGTTCCTTGGGTCTTGTCACTGCCGCTTTCTTGTTGGGCTTGGGTCTTGGATCAGCAGGTTGCTGCTTTCTCCGTGTACCGACCTGCTTGGATTCTCATAAGTGCGGGTTTCCCCTCTCCTTGACTTTGGACTGTTTTTGACGACGACGCTGCCTTTTGGACTTTGGAACTTTCAACTGGGATTTCTTTGACTTTGGACTGCTTCTGGATGACGGCTTCTCTTCACGGCTCTTTGTTTGCTTATTATCTTTGAACTGTGTGATTTTGGTGTGTTTTGGAAGAACTCTTATTTAATCTGGATTTTTTGCAAGTTTAATCCGGTTTATTTTCCAAGTTTGTTTTTCAAGCTGCTGCAGACTTTGAATTTTGACCAGAGGCACTGAAGCAAGTGTCTATGAGTCCTGTTTACTTTGCTTTAATAAACTATTTTTTTGATATACTCCTGTGCCTGACTCTAAGGCATCTGGGTTCCGACAGGAACAGTAACACAACAAGGTCTCCCAGGTTTTTTTCCTTGTTTTGTAATATCTTCTTCAAGTGTTATTCTTATCTATGATGTTTGAATTCACTAAATAAGAAATAAAGCAACATACAGAAAATAGATATACTAAAATTCCCAAATTGACATAGTTTTGAACAGGTTGTTGATGTACACGCTAAGAATATGTGCCAAAAGGTATCCAGCTAAAACTGCTTGCTTGCTTTCTTGCTTGCATGGTCAAAAGCTACTATTGGGCTATGGTTCTGCAAGGTCCATGCCTTTTGGGCTTCTCTTTGCCCCTGTATAAGACAAATGGGGCAGTACTAGCCTTATCAGGTCAAGTTCATCCCAGGTCTTTAGATTTCCACTGAGACCTGGGGGAAGGGTCTGGGGGATGACATCAGAAAGGCAAGTCCTGGTGATACAGGCCCTGGTAATTCAGCAAGCTGTACACATTAACCACAAACCACAGTTTGCTCACATCTAGTCATTCAAATATGTGCACACACACAAAACTGCTAGCCCTAATCACAAGAGCATAACCTCTTGTGGTTATGTTCTTGTGGTTACATGCAAAAAAAAAAAAGAAACCCTGTTACAGTAAAACTCTTAACTGTTGCCAGTTTTTGTACTAAAATCAATGAGTTCATATTTGAATAAGTCAACATCTTCAATACAGTTTATAACAGAAAGAAAATGAGTGCAGACCCATGATTCAGCTTTCATGCCATCATGATACAAATAACTTTTTAAAGAGTTCTTTCGTGTTTCCAAGTTTTTTCAGATATCTCATAAAAATTACAGAAAATTTTGTACTTAACTCCATCTTGGTTAAAAACTTCCTCCAACATTGGAAAATTTGCAAGGATATTGCCCTTTACTTTCGTCTTCTATGTAGGTGACTTAGACAAGAAAGCTTGTAATATTTCAATTGCATCCATAGCAGTGACTTCACAACCTTGAATGGAAAGTTTGATCTCGTTCATAGGGTGAACAATGTCTACCAGGGAAGCCAACCCATGGATAAAATCTTTTCTTCAAAATGTTCTAAGACTGGGTTAGCTTCTTCTCTCAGAAAAAAGTGAGAATAAGCTTTAAAAATTAGTTTCAATAAGTGCTTGAAGACCTGCCCTTTTGAAAGCTAGCTCACTTTTGTGTGGTAGATAAAAACATATTCTGTTTCCATTTCTTGACAAAATCTTTTTAAAACATGATGTTTCAGAAAAAAGTTTTGATGATGTTTTTAAAAATAATTTTATTGTAAGAATAAGATAAATTTTTTGCTATTTTTTACAATATTAAAAATAGTTTTGATAAAGTTGATAACTTTTATGGCTGTTGAAAACCTTCTTTCAGGATTGTTGGAAGAGTATTTGTTGCCAGTGTAAATCAGTGGTTCTCAACCTTTTTTTGACCAGGGACCACTTTAACCAGGGACCACTTCGACCAGGGACCACTTTCCAACATTAGTACCAAAAGAGTTACAAATTATTTCTTGGTCAACTTTAGATTTGGTTTGGTTATTTGGGATGCTGATTCAGAAAATTGCATTGGATACACCACATCAGCTCTAGTTTCTGATACAGAACATACGTCATCCAGTAGATGCCATCTGCTTGCCCACAGAAAACCATATTTAATAATCTAGAGCTGATGTACTCTATCCAAGGTGTCAGAGCTGGTTAGTGACAGGGAAGGAGTGACAGGCGGTGTGAAAGAATCAGAAATAAAACCAATAAAATAAATAAAGAGGTAGGAGACTCACAGACCAGATTTTTGTCCTCACAGCCCACTGCTGGTCCACAGGTTAAGAACCACTGGTGTAAATGCAATGAGTGAGGAAGACTTGTGGAGATTCTTTTTTTTTTTTTACTAAAGTAAAAGAACCCAGATGTATTGCCATACATCACAGGAGCTCCATCAATGCAAGAGGAATTAAGTTTTCCTTTCCAATCAAAGTTTTGTAGTGAAAAATCTTTTACTATTTAAAATATTGAGGGTCTTACACAAAGTAAGAATTATTTTAAAATAAATTTTAATAATTTTTAAAATTGTAATACACCCACAATATGCATTACAAACACATACATATACATAGACAACCCACCACCCACAGTACAGTAACTTTGCTGCCCACCCCCACTGCTACCCACCACATTGGCTTCTGTGACTGCACCTGGCACCACAAGATGCAGAGCCAACTTTACAATGCAGTCTGAGCCCTGCCACATGCACAGTGGAGAACCTTCTTATAGCAACACCAGAGGCACTCCAAGTGGCCAGCTACTGGTCAAAGGATATTCAGTATAATGCCAAGTTTTTTTAAACTTTGTGTTTTTAAATACATTACAACTGTACCCTTGGTCCACTTCTGACACAATAAATAAATAAATACTGAACCTGGCAGAGTTTGTGCACATTTTATTTAACCCTCTGTATTTTTGCTCAATAAATTCCTCTTGTTTTTATTTCTTAAAATCTCCCGTCAAGTATTGTATAGCTTCCAGTTTCTTTCAAAAATTTCATGACTTTCATATTTCAAATTGCTAGAAATCTTGACCATCTGTGCGTATTCCCACAATTTAAATGAAACTCCCTGTCCCTTCTGGCAGTGGCTGGTCATTTGTGTAGATGTTGAACATGGATGGAGCAAGCATGCTCCCCTGAAGCAGGCCGTTCTTCTGTTTCCGCCATCTGCTTCTCTGGCCCTGGAACTCAACAAAAAAGCTCCTGTTTTGTAGCAGGTTTCCTATGAGGCAGGTGAGGTGGTAGTCCTTTGTGATATTATACATTTTTCTCAGGGGAGGCAGTGGTTCACAGTATCATAAGCTGCTGACAGGTCTATGAAGACAGCTCCTGTGATCTGCTTAATGAGACATGACACATTATCACGGGGTGCCTGCGCCCTACACCACTGGAGAAATTACACTGCTTAGCCGGTATTGCACCACCTGACATCCGCTGGGAAGTAGCAGCCAATAGTGAAAGGACCAAGGCAGAGACATCTCCAGCTCATCCCTTGTTTGGGTATCAGCCAGCACGTCAACGACTTAAATCTAGAAATAGTTTTCTAAGATCTACAGAGACACTCGCTGGAACACCTCAGCAAGCGAGAGTCCAAAAGTGGCAGGCTCAAACCCAGAACCTCAACCAATGGCTGATACCAAATGAGAGACTCCCCCTGGGCACACTGAAGACTGGGCGACTTGGAAGTTGCTGAACAAACTGCGCTCTGGCACCATGAGATGCAGAGCCAACCTTCAGAAATGGGGCTACAAATGGAATCCACGACATGCGAGTGTGGAGAAGAGCAAACCACTGACCACCTGCTGCAATGCAACCTTAGCCCTGCCACATGCACAATGGAGGACCTTCTTGCAGCAACACCAGAAGCACTCCAAGTGGCCAGATACTGGCCAAAGGACATTTAATCAACTACCAAACTCACAAATTTTGTATTTTTGTCTATTTGCTTTGATCTGTTAGAAATGTAATATAATCGACTGGCTGCCCTGACACAATAAATAAAATAAATAAAAATTTCTAGTGCCCACTTTTTGCTTGATATTCAAGCAGTGCTTCTTGTAGGTCAGAGAACGGTCCAGGGTAACTCCCAGGTATTTGGGTGTGCTGCAATGCTCCAGTGGGATTCCTTCCCAGATAATCCCCAGAGCTTGAGATGCTTGTTTGTTCTTAAGATGAAAAGCACATGTCTGTGTTTTAGATGGGTTAGGAATCAGCTGGTTTTCCCTGTAATAGGCAGTAAGAGCACCTAAAGCAGTGGTTCTCAACCTGGAGTCCCCAGATGTTTTTTGCCTACAACTCCCAGTAATCCCAGTCTGTTTACCAGCTGTTAGGATTTCTGGGAGTTGAAGGCCAAAAACATCTGGGGACCCCAGGTTGAGAACCACTGACCTAAAGCTTTGGAGAGCTTCTGTTCAACTATCTCAAAGCTCCCTGCTTGAGTGGTGATGGCACAATCGTCAGCGTAAATGAAACTCTCTGTCCCTTCTGGCTATGGCTGATCATTTTTATAAATGTTGAACACTGATGGAGTAAGCATCCTCCCCTGAGGCTGGCCGTTCTTCTGTTTTTCACCATCTGTTTCTCTGGCTGAATGACTGCTAGGCATTGAGGTACCAGTGGAAATGAGGCAACATACAGAGTTCTCAAGCTGGCAGAAAAAAGTACAAGCCTTTTCTTTGTGTAACAGTCAGACATATTTCCTGGATAAAATGTGCAAGCGTCTTTGTCTTTGTCACATAAGACAATTGTTTTTCATGTATAAGTTATTAATTATAACATCTTGACTGCATTTCTTAAATATGTTTGGTTACCTAAAAATGTGGCTGACATCATGGTTACACAAATGACTTCATCAAAATTCCTAATAATCATGCAGCATATGTTCAGTGTGTTCTGTATTTCAGGCATGTTTTGTATCATGAAATTATATTGTATGTGTATTTTGCATGTTTTATTATAGTTAGATTGATGATAACTGTAGAGAGTGGAAATTCTGATGTGATTTATCCTTGCAAAATGGTGCCCCTATACTTCAAATGATCAAAGGCATCACTCCAGTCTTTGTTTTCCCCGTTCAGAAGATTTCGCCTTACTTACTGTCACTGTGATAATTGGATATTGAAAAATTTGGCTTGTTGTGGAATTGTGGGTGATAGAGCTTCGGTTGAGACACCTTTTCCCAATGATAACTATTTCAGTAGTGAATATCCCTTTCTAGGGGTAGATTTCTCTCACTTTCTTTTGTCTCTCCCCCCCCCCCCCCCCCCGTCTTTAACTATGAGTCATTTGTAAATCAGATCTTTGTAACTTGTGGTCTGCCTGTACATTGCTTGGTGCAGTTACCATATCTATATAAATAAAAATGTAATGTTCGTTTGTGGGATTAACAGAATTCAAAAATCACTGGATGAATTGACACCAAATTTGGACACTAGGCTTGGGAGATCCAGTTCGTTAATTTCGTTATTCGTTATTAATTCGTATTTAAATTAGCTTACGATCCAATATTGAGCCATGCAGGAATAGTGTGAGGAGTAATTAAGAATCGAAACATTTTTTCCAATTTTCGTAATTATTTCGTAATTACTTTCGTATGTCTGGTGCAAGGTTTACAATCTCGCATTTACCCCACTTCCGGTCCCTTTGCTCTGCTGCTTTCCTCCTCTTTCCTCATGCTTCTTCTTGCCTCACTCTGGGCTGCACTGGGCTACCTTCCTTCCTTCCTTCCTTCCTTCCTTCCTTCCTTCCTTCCTTCCTTCCTTCCTTCTTTCCTTCCTTCCTTCCAGCTGGCAAATCCCACATTCCCCCCTCCCTCCTCTTTCTCCTGGCATCCTTCTTGCCCAAAATTTCTCATTACTTTATTTTTCATACCCTCACTCTATGCCACAGGAATGCATTGCCAGGTACAGCTAGTATAAAATATAATATAATATAATATACAATTGTAATATAATATATAAAATAATAATAATAATATAATAATAATATAATATATAATAATATGATATAATATACAATAATATAATATATAATAATATGATATAATATACAATAATATAATATAATAATATTATAATATAATATACAACAATATAATATAATATTATAATAATATAATATAATATAGTTGTTGTTTGTTTTATCACACCAACAGTCAACAACAGAGGGAGAGGGAACAACAGAGGGAGAGAAGTTCCCCCTGTCCCATTTGGAGGTTTTTTTAGCATATTGCGCAATCGCGTCCGCCATTAACGGATCGATTCGTAATTTTACAAAATTTCATATATTTTGTAAAATTGACCAACAGAAAATACTGGAAGGGTTTGGTGGGCAGTGTCCTTTGGTTTTGGAGTTGTAGTTCACCTACATCCAGTGAGCACTGTGGACTCAAACAATGATGGATCTGTACCAAACTTGGAATGAATACTCAATATACCCAAATGTGAGCACTGGTGGAGTTTGGGGAAAATAGATCTTGACATTTGCAAGTTGTAGTTGCAGGGATTTATAGTTCACCTACAATCAAAGAGCATTCTGAACCCCACCAATGATAGAATTGGGCCAAACATCCCACACAGAACCCTCATGTGGCCACAGCAACGTGTGGCAGGGGACAGCATGCAAGCATTGTAATAATCTTCCAACTTGTCTTTCTAAACGGTGGTCCAGCATTTTCTGGTCTCATTGTGCATTTAACCTTAACAATAACTTTCAGCAACAAATATTTCTGGGCCTGTCCATGAGACCATCACATATGATAAAATGTCCCAATGGTTTTGTTTCACCTTCATATGATAAAACAAAGTTAAAGCAACAATTCACATGCACCAGATTGGGTTTGGTTGCTGTTTCCTGAGTAGGCACCACAATGATAGGCCTCTCGTATGTCCACAAAAACAATCCAACTCTCTAATGCACAGAAGAGGAGATTGAAGAACTTAGCATTTTGTATCTGCTTTGAAGAACTGCTTGATTGACAAATGGAAGTGAGATGAAAGAGTTTAAATGTTTTCCCATAAATCTGTGGAGATTTCTTCATAAAAGGATGATTCCATTTTGCATAGTTTTATAAAATGCATCAGGGAAATGTAGCATAGGCAAACACTGAATGTTTGAGTGTGCATTCCTTTCATACATATGCAGAGGGAATTGAAGAGGGGTGAAAATTGCTGGTGAATACATTAAGTGTTCCATTCCAACTGAAAGACTATAGAACTAAAGCCTAATAAGCAAGAAGGTTATGAATTACTTCTTCGGACATCTTTTAAAGTCTCCTCAGAAGCTGATATGCTGAAATCAGCTTAGCATGTAAGTCAAATGGGCTTTGAAGTTTTCCCAGTGGACACTGTCTTATATCAAAAGAGGTTTCACAAGTAATTTGGAGCAATTCTGCCAAGTTAATGGTTTTTTCTCCTAAGAGACAAGACAAAACTCTAGCGAGCACAAGGATCCTCAGATACTAACTGCTTTGATTGATTGAGAACATTTAAAATATATCCTTTTCAGCACCATTATGGAGAGGCTAATGTTTATGATGGCAAAGGCACAACATATTTGATATAGCATTCTAAACTTTTCATTTTTTCCTAAATGAAAGATCCCTGATCTTATTTTCTGAAATCTTGGGTCTTCCTGGTGTGCTGTAGCTCCCAGTTGGTTGAGCACACAGGAGTTGAAGGCAGGAACAGATATCATTTTATTTGGCTCTGGCCAGGGTGTGAACACTTGGGGCAGTTCCCAAATCTAGCATGCTTTCTAGGTACAAGCAAGAGTGTTACATATATTTTTAGATCATAAAAAACCAGAAGTAATGGTTGCAGTTCTATTTTATTCATTATTTATTTATTTTGAACATTTCTACCCCACCCTTCTCAACCTCCGAAGGGGGATTTAGGGCGGCTTACAAAAGGCACAATTCGTGCCAAGAAAGGGGTACATATATCCACATGTGGTGGCAATGCAAATATGTACCGAGTTTCTGGGGGAAAGTTATAGTAGAAATAGAAAGTATTATGAAGAAAAAAATTAATAGAAATCCAGCGACTATACTGTTATCTATTTACAATACAGATGAATAGAAGGAAAATGAAGAGAATCTGATAACAATGTTGTTAATGGCTGCAAGGCTACTAATAGCAAAATATTGGAAAGGAGAGGTGGAAATTAAGATAGAAGAATGGTACAAGGAAATTTGGAAATTAGCAATAAATGACAAATTAATATGCAATTTAAAGGTTAAAAAAAGGCCTAAGGAAGGATAATGATTTCGAAAATATATGGAAAATATTTATTGAGGAAACATTGAGGAAAGAAGATGGGAACCAACCCCCACCAGAAAAAAATGAGGTTCTGGTGGGAGTATAAAGAAAAGAACAACTCCGGAGATGGGGGGCACGAGGGGTAGAACAACAGGGGAAAGGGAAAAAAAGTAATTATATGAATTATAGAGATTGTTTTTGTAATGAAATGAATATAAATGCAATAAAAATTATTAGGTGTTTAGAAAAAAAGAGGAGAACAAGTTGAATCGCTGTAAAGAATCTGGCTTAAAGAAAAGAATGAAGTAGTTTTTGTTAATACTTATATATCTTTATTTCCTACTTTTCTTTCACTATATTGTTCCACCTCTTTTTATGTATATAGCATTTCTTTTGTGGTTAATAAAAAAAGGGAAATGCAAATATTGCAGACCTCCCAAGAAACAGTAAAAAAAAGGCACAATTCGATGCCCGCAGTACACATAGTAAGATAAAATACATAGCAGTGACAGTTATAAGTAATTAAAACAGTCCAATTATACAATAACAACTAATAAAAGCCAATCCAGTGATCAACGTTCGCCAAGTTCAAAATATGTAAGTTCATTCTGCATTGTCATAATCCTATCCAACTCTAGTCATCATTGTCCTTTGTCTGTCTGCCAGATTACCCAAAGGCCTGGTCCCATATCCATGTTTTAGTTTCCTTCTTAAAGAGAGGAGGGATGTCGATGACCCAATTTCCCTGGGGAGAGTATTCCACAGGCGAGGGGCCACCACCGAGAAGGCCCTGCTCCTCGTCCCCACCAACCTCACTTGTGATAAAGGTGGGGCCGAGAACAGGGCCTCCCCAGAGGATCTTAAACTCCGAGGCGGGACATAGAGGGAGATGCGTTCGGACAAGTACGCTGGGCCGGAACCGTATAGGGTTTTGTAGGTCAAAACCAGCACTTTGAATTGTGCTCGGAACTGGATCGGCAGCCAGTGGAGCTGACATAACAGAGGGGTGGTATGTTCCCTGTATGACGCTCCGGTGAGTAGCCTGGCTGCCGCCCGTTGGACTAATTGAAGTTTCCAAACAGTCTTCAAAGGCAACCCCATATAGAGTGCGTTGCAGTAATCTATTCGGGATGTAACAAGAGCATGGAGCATGTGGCCAGATCAGACTTCGCAAGGATCCACAATCTCATTGGTTCAAAAGGACAACTATCTGTTGCCTGGTGTGTCCACCTCGTTGGGAGGGTTTGGGGATGGAATGAGAGCAAGGTTGGGAGATAATGGATGCTTGACAGGATTATCCCTAGAGGCACACTTCCCTGGGTTTGGTATAATATGATTCCTGGGTGCGTTGATGTGTCCAGTGTTTTAACGACAATCTGCACTTTGGTGTCCTGATGGGTTTCACAGGGGTGACCAAAAGGGTGAGAAAGTGGATAATTAGGTTTTAGGTTTTGCTAGGTTGGGGTCTTTTGTGAGGCAAAACTATTGGGGCTGAATCCTGCTTATTGTGATGATGCAAGAAAGGGGGAAATGTGTGATGTTTATGCAACCTGGGGCTGGTCTCGGAAAGGAGGATCTATTTGGTTTTGGAATTTGGGAAAAGGGACAGAATAAAATCTCAAGAGCCAATAATTTGTTCCTTGTCTTTTGGAGTCCCCTTTTTGATAACACTGTAAAGACTCCAGATAAGATGGCGGGCACGCAGATGGAGAGGGCTTACCAGAAGCAGCCCACCATCTTCCAGAACAAGAAGCGAGTGCTTCTGGGGGACACTGGCAAAGAGAAGCTCCCTCGCTATTACAAGAACATCGGCCTGGGTTTCAAGACCCCTAAGGAGGCCATTGAAGGTACTTACATTGACAAGAAATGCCCTTTCACGGGTAACATCTCGATCTGAGGCCGCATCCTGTCAGGAGTGGTCACCAAGATGAAGATGCAGCGCACCATCGTCATCCGCAGGGACTACTTGCACTACATCCGCAAGTACAACCGCTTTGAGAAGCGCCACAAGAATATGTCGGTGCACCTGTCCCTTTGTTTCAGGGATGTCCAGATCAGGGACATTGTGACGGTGGGTGAGTGCCGCCCGCTCAGCAAGACGGTCCGCTTCAACGTTCTGAAGGTGACCAAAGCTGCGGGCACCAAGAAGCAGTTCTAGAAGTACTGAAGAAGGAAAGAAGGAAGGCAGCAGCTTCCTTCTGGACTCCCAAATAAAGCTTTTATAAAGACAAAAAAAAAAAAAGACTCCAGATAAGAAATTGTGAGTCAATTCACTAGGATGTCTAAAAAAAATTCTAGCTAAAATCCTGCTGAATTGCTTCTGGTCATAGTAGACAAGCAGTCTGAGCTGATACACAGCAGGTTTCTGTGTTCTGAGAATGTGACTAGAGGCACTTTCTTTTATTATTATTTTTCAAGTTTAAGCTTTTGTCATTCCAAAGAAGCTCCATGTTGAAGACTGGCTCAAACTGAAGTGTGATCAGAAGTGGAAGAGAAGTTACCCATTAAGAATTGAAAAGATGTCCACAAGCAGATTGGCAGCAAGGGACTGGCAGCCTTCTCTTTCCTAGGATGGACATCTCTGTTGACAAGCTTTGGCAGAAAGTGCCTATGACATATTGCCCTCAACAGAAGCGAGGCAAGAGCTCAGAAAGATATCTTGAGATGTGTCTCCCAGCTACATACTTTAAGTGATGTGAGTGTTTCTGCCTGCAGCAGAGTTAATTATTCTCAGCAACAAGCTTCTTACTCTGAAAATTGTGGGAGGAAGCATATGTTAACTTGCGCAGCTTGAGAAATCAAATGGCCATCTTTGTCTCTAAGGTGTAATTCTGAATGACTTGTAGAATAACAGCACATTGATCACAGCACACCCACCAGATTGGGAAGAAGGAAAGATCTATATCCACAGACTCCTTTGCACAGTCTGTTAAGTACAATGTTGTTGTATTTTGCTACTTATGAATGGTAAAGAAAGGCCATGTTTTCCACATGAGTTATGCCAATCACTGGATTTCTTGACAAGTTCAAAAGTACTGTACTGATAAAAATTGCTGTTTGAATAATAAAATCTTTACATTCTGATACAGTATACTTTGGCATAGCAGTCTAGCAGATGTTAGGAATCAAACTGAAGAAGGCCAGCACTCTTGTGATCTCCTTGTAAGCGTGTATCCAGCATATACAATCAATTAAAAACACATAATCCAATTAAAACATCAGTTGAAAACAGGGGTTCCAAACCTGGGGGGTTTTGGGTTTTTTTTTTTTTTGGCTATGCCCCATCTCTAAAACCTTTCCCCTGTGACATATAATTCTTATTGTTCAAAAAGTGAATTCCTGTTAATGTGGAGGAAGCTTTAAAGACCATTAACTTTGTCTATACAAACTTCCAAAGAACATGGCAGGAAAAAAAGAATAAAATGAATGGGTTCCTGAGTTAATACAATTGCGTCTGGTGGGGATGAGGAACAGGGTCTTCTCGGTGGTGGCCCCTCGGCTCTGGAACTCTCTCCCACTGGAGATTAGAACTGTCCCTTCTCTCCTGACTTTTAGAACGCTGGTGAAAAACTTGGCTCTGGAATTTAGCATTTGATGAGCGAGTCAATAACTCTTGACCACACGGACGGATGGTGATGAATTGTGATTTCATTTTGACGACTTGGCCTTATGTAATTATATGATTGCTTTTTAATGTATTTTATGTATTACTGTGTGATGGGGTGTGATGTTTTAAACTTTTGTTTATGAATCTTTGTTACAAACCGGCCTGAGTCCCTCTCTGGAGGTCGAGAAGGCCGGTATATAAAAGTTCTAAGTAAATAAATACATACATACATACATACATACATACATACATACATACATACAACACAATAGCCCACTTGTACACAGAAAGAAAAATAAATCAGTTCAGCCAATAATGTGACTGGTGAAACTTATTATACAGTTCCAAATCATAGCATTCACAAAACAATATTATATGCGTTTGGTACAGTCACTCAAAAAAGTATCAACGCTGTATGTTCTTGCATCAAGTTGAACATAAATCCGTAGTCCAGTTTCGGCCTCACTCCAGGCATTCCTTTGGTGGACTGAAATTATATATATATCAAGATTTGCTACGAATAAATTCATTGAAAATCATGTACATAAACACGTATAAAGATACATATAAGAGTACTAACAGAGTTATGAACTAGATACCATATACATTAATGTTTGTTGTGAATACATCCATTCAGCATCATAACTCTGTTAGTATTAGAGAGAGAGAGAGAGAGAGAGAGACCACAAAATATACACAAATAAAATAGGTAAACGTTGAAAGTTAGCATTTGTTAAAATCCTCTTGGTGTAGTATATAGATTCTATCTGCAAACTTGTTTTCCTAACCTTGGGACTCTATCCCACAGTAGGGGAAGTGTCATATTACTGTGGTGTTATGTTGTATAGTGTTATAAAGGACATCCTTCTGTTTCCCATTCCTTTTCACATGTCTTCTCTTGCCAGTTTTACCAAAATCATCAGTTTTCAGATTTATCACATGAGCCAGTGAGCAAAACAATACGTCTGAGAGCCACATATGTAGGGCTGATTGGGGTAAATTGTAGGGGTGATAAGGAAATACGATGTGTATACTCAGCTTGATCAGTTTCAGTTTTATCATGTCTTATCATATTTATTTACTGTACTAGCTGTACCCACCACACATTGTTGTGGCCAACCTTCCCTCCCTCTTTCTCTCCTCCCTTCCCTCTTTCCCTCCTTTCCTCTTTTTCTTTCCCTATCTCTCTTCTTTGTTCCATCTCTACCTGTTTCTTTCCTCCCTTTCTTTGCTCTTTGGTTACATACTTCCTTCTTTCCTATCTTTCGTTCCTTCCTCTCCTCCTTCCCCTCTTTCCTTTCATTTTTTATTTCCTTCTCTCCTTCCTTGCTTCTCTTCTTTCTTTTCTTCCTCCTTTCTCCCTCCTTCCTTCCTTCCTTCTTCCTTCCTCCTTCTTCCTTCCTCTCCTTCCCTTTTCCTCCTTCTCTGTTACTTCTTGACTGTCCCTTCCATTTAATATTGTATTTATATCTTACGTAGAAAGAAGGAAGGAAGGAGGGACAGTAAGGAAGGAAAAAGGGAGGGAGAGGGGGAAAGAAGGGAAGGAAGGAAAAGAAAGAAGGAGGGACAGGGAGGAAGGGAGGAGAAGGAAGGAGGAAGGAAGGAGGGAAAGAAAGGAGGGGGATGAAGAAAGGAGGGAGGGAAGGAAATGAAGGGGAAGGAAATGAAGAAAGGGAAAGAAGAAGGAAAGGGAGGGAGGGAGGAAAAGAAGGAAAGGAAGAAGGAAGGAGGGACAGGAAGGAAGGGAAGGAGGGAAAGAAGGAAAGGAAGGAGAAGAAAGAAGAAAAGGAAAGGAAGGAAGGAAGGAGGAAGGAAGGAAGGAAGGAGGAAGGGAGGAAAGGAGGGAAGGGAGGAGAGAAGGAAGGTCCTTCATTCAAGCACCGTGGACCTTCCTCACCTCCTCCTCCCCTCCCCTCCTCTCCCTTCTTCCTTGCTCTGTTGTTGCTGCTGGCACTCATCCGCCCTTTCCTCTTCCAACAGGGAAAGGAGGAGGAGACTGCCTCCACCTCCTCCACTCCACTCGCTTGTGTGTGTGGCCATGCACGTGCACCTGGCTTTAACAACAGGCTGTTTCCCTATGAGGAGGAGGAGGGGAGCATGGCCATGGGTCTCTGTAGACATGCAGTTTCTTCTTTGTGGACATGCAGTTTAGAAGTCCTTTCTGCTTTTGTTTTTCATTGTTTTTTTGAGTGGAGAACATACATTGGGTTGAGTTGTTGTAGGTTTTTCCGGGCTATATGGCCATGTTCTGGAGGCAATTTTTCTCCTGACGTTTTGCCTGCATCTATGGCAAACATCCTCAGAGGTAGTGAGATCTGTTGGAACTGGAAAAATGGGTTTATATATCTGTGGAATGACCAGGGTGAGACAAAGGACCCCTGTCTGCTTGTTAGCAACCCATAGAAACCCCCCCTTACTCAATTTTACTGAAGCGATTCAACCCAGGCAAATTTGACAACTCCTATCCCACATGTTTTTATGTTTTCTCCAGTTATAGCCCCGTTCCTGAGTACAGAAGATGATCTCTGACCATCTTCTCCCCCTTCCTTTTTTTTTTTAATGTTTCAGACGTTTCCTTAATGAAGCATGATGGGTGCTGACAGGAAGTTCCCCTGGGTCGTGGGAAGGACTCTGCCATAAATAGCACCCTCAATGGATTCTAAGTGTTTAGAAACCGGGGTGGGTGGGCTGATGTTCTTTATAGCAATTTATTTTATTTAAGGAAATAGTGTTACAAAGAGCAAGCACCGGAAAGCTAATTGGTTAGAAAATGTTATCTCTAGAGTAACAGTTTTCAGCATTTCTAGGACCTTTTATAGGATAAATAAGAACAGGCATAGTTAAAAGGAATAACCATAAATAGCTGTAGTGAGAAGAAGTCCAAAGTCAGTCAGTCAGTCAGTAGCCTTTATTTCGGTCAACAAACCATCGGCCAAGTCAAGTGAAAGTAGAACGATGAAATACAACAATTAACAATTAATAACATCACATTTGGCTTATAATTAATAAAAACAAGTGTCACCATTCGCTATTGGATGAATGGCTGTCTATATGATCTAAAACAGGAACTGATTGCAAGTTAATAATAAGTCTCCCGAGTACTCTTTGTGTATCTGGGGGGGGGGGGGGGAGTTTTGTTTTTTTAATGGTCAGATGGGGAGCAAGGAGACATGTATTCCCCCAAACAGGGAATCTAGTTTGGAAGAAACTCTGCTACATTTTTCTCATTAAAACTTAAGAAGGTCTAAAATATTTATTGTGTTTTAATTGTTGCCTTTTGTACATGTATATGGTTTTTTTGGAATCTGATTGGTCACTTCAATTTGGTTCAGGTCAATACATTGTCTATCCCTTAGTAGAAAAACACTTGCCACTGCATTCCCCATTGCATTGACAAAGGGAGTGTTGATGATACATAATGGCCAGGTTCAAATCAACTGGCTCATCTCAACTCCAAAACACTCACGAACTTTGTGAGATTAACATAAATGTTGACTTCCCATTCAGGAAGGGATTAATGGAACCCACTCTTTTCAGTATAGCAATTGAATTAAAACTTCAGAATAAATTATCTTGTTAGCTGTTAAAGTTAGAATCATAGAATCATAGAGTTGGAAGAGACCACATGGGCCACCCAATCCAACCCTTGGACATGCAGGAAAAGCACAATCAAAGTATCCCTGACAGATAGCCACCCAGCTTCTGTTTTAAAGCTTCCAAGGAAGGAGCTTCCACTCCACTACAAAGGGGTGAGTTCCACGGTTGAAGAGCTCGTACCATCAGGAAGTTCTTCCTAATGTTCAGGTGGAATCTCCTTTCCTGTAATTTAAATCCATTAATCTGAGTCCCATTCTCCAGAGTCACAGAAAATAAGCTTACTCTCCCTTCCTTATGACATTCTTTTACACTTTAAACATAGCTACTACGTCTTCTCTTAAGTTTCTCTTCTGCAAGCTAAACATACCCAGATCTTTATACCATCCTCATAGAGCATGGTTTCCTGACCTTTAATCCTTTTATTCGCCCTTCTCTGGACATGTTCCAGCTTGTCCATATCTCTCCTAAATTGTGGTATCCAGAATTGGACACAGGATTACGGATGAGGTCTGACCAAAGCAGAATAGAGGGGCACCATGACTTTTCTTGATCTAAACACTATAACTCTTTTGATGAAGCCCAAAATCCCATTGGCTTTTTCAGCTGCTGCATCACATTGTTGGCTCATGTTCAACTTTTGTCTCCTAAGGCTCCAAGATCTTTTTCATGTGGACTGTTGTTGAGTCAGTAAGGCTGGGTAACCACGGAAAAATTTGTTTCTAAACTCGATTCATTTTTAGGGGGGTTTTGCGTTTCATTTTTTAAAAGAATTCTGAAATTTTTCTTTAAAAAAGTTCGAAATATACGAAATTTCGTAAATTACGAAACAATTACGAAACAATTACGAATCGATTCGTTAATGGCAGACGCGATTGCGCAATATGCAAAAAAAAACCCTCCAAATGGGACAGGGGGAACTTCTGAAGCTTCCCTCTCCCTCTGTTGTTGACTGTTGGTGTGATAATTTATTTTTTATCACTGATAAATCAAACAACAACCCTAAAACTTGCACCAGACATACGGAAACAATTTCGAAACAATTTCGAAACAATTACGAAACAATTACGAAACAATTACGAAATAAATTGAAAATTTTGTTTCGATTTTTAATTGCTCCTGCATGGCTCGGTATCGGATCGTAAGCTAATTTAAATACGAATTAATAACGAATTATGAAATTAACGAACGAAACCGCCCAGCCCTATGAGTCAGGTATCATCCATCCTGCATCTTTGCATTTCATTCTTTCTGCCTAAGAGTAATATCTTACATTTGTCCTTGTTGAAATTTGTTTTGTTCGTTTTGGCCCAGCCCTCTAATCTGTTAGGGTTGTTTTGAATTCCGATCCTGTCTTCTGGAGTATTAGTTATCCCTCCCAATTCAGTGTCATCTGCAAACTTGAGAAGCATGCCCTCTAAATCTTCATTCAAGTCATTGATAAAGATGTTGAACAGCACTGGTCTTAGGACAGGACCTTGTGGCACCTCACTAGTCACTTCTTTCCAGGATGAAGGGGAACCATTGGTCAGTTCCCTGTGGGTTCATTCACTGAACCAATTACAAATCCACCTAACTGTAGTCTTTTCTAGCCCAGATCTTACTCATTTGTTGACTGCCTCTTTAATGTATTGTGACCTTCCCTTTGGCATGGAATGGTTAAGACATCTAATAGCATAACTATTTAGAAGTAAGTCCTACTGTATTTAGTAGTGCTGCATCACTTTCTATAGTACTGTAGCTGTACAAAAGTATTTTATTGTGTGAACATAATCAAAAGGAAAGATAGGTTTTCTGATTTTTTTAAAAAATATATCAAAGGTATAATTCCACTAGGGCCAAAAGGAGGCAGATTTTTTTCCAGATGGAAGGACATTTTTTCCTTTGATTTAGATAGAGAAGGGTATTTTGCCAGTCCTAGATGCAGTCAAGTACTATTCTAGAACTACTCTAGGAAATGTAGCTATATCTTTGCAGCCACTGTTTGCCATATGGATCAACATGCAATATTTCCCTTCGTGTTTACAAGTGTTTCCAAGTTTTTGTTGTAAAAAACTAGGTTTTTTCCTTAAATGATTTGATTTGTGAATTTTAAAAAATAATACAATGAGAATTGAAACTTTACTTGGCTTTTCACACAATAGGTATGTTTTTCTCACATTTCAAAATTTTCTACTTGACTTTCAAAATTATACAGATTTTTTCCCATCCACTCCTCATTACCTTCTGTTAGAGGAGAAGTTTACAGCTGTGAAAACAAGGCAGCAAAATAAATTTAGCTTTGTGCTCTCCTGTTGCTATGATAAAAAATTTCAACCCTCTCAAAGTGAAGGCAGAACAAAGCAAAAATCCTACCATATCTTCAGCAACCCTGGTGAGATTTCACGTGTATGTGTGTTTCGCTTTCATGCTTTCCTTCATTGTTATGTCTTCATTTTCTGCATAACTATTTATCTTTAAATGATATCCTCTTCCCCATTCAAAGATAAAGTACCCACTGGGGTCTTTGACATAAGGGAAATCGTTCTGACCTCCCAAACTCTCCCAAAGAGAGGGATTAGATTTTCGCTTCAAATAAGATCAATGTTTTTATTTAGTCATCAAAGAATATTAGAAGTTCACTCTTTTCTAATGCTGCTATAAATTATAGCATTTGCCTTCCAATATGTCAGAGATTAAAACTATGCAACTTGTGGCCATGCAATGTCAGAGTGTGGTTAAGAGGACAAAAAGGTTTTTTCCCCATTTATTTTCCATTTATTTATTTACTTATTTATTTACTTTGCTTATATACCGCTGTTCTCAGCCCGGGGGCGACTCACAACGGTGTACAACATAGAAAGAACACGGTTCAAAATTCAAGATACAATATCAGATAATCCACAATCTAACATTAGCAAAAACATCATCATCAAAAAACATCATCAAAAAACATCATCATTACTACGAAAGCCATTCCGCGTCGTCTCATCGTCCAAACCACAATCCAATATCATTTCCGTTGTTCCATTCCTATAGTCATTACCAATCATTGCACTTCTTGTTCGAACGCCTTCTTGAACAACCAAGTCTTTAATTTCCTGCGGAATATCATGAGGGAAGGAGCCAGTCTGATGTCCACAGGAAGGGTGTTCCACAGCCGAGGAGCCACCACCGAGAAGGCCCTATCTCTCGTCCCCGCCAGCCGTGCCTGTGAAGCAGGCGGGATCGAGAGCAGGGCCTCCCCGGAAGATCTCAAAGTCCTGGTGGGCTTGTAGGTCGAGATGCGGTCGGATAGGTATCTTGGGCTGGAACCGTTTAGGTCTTTATCCATTTTGTATCGAAGAGCAACTTCTGGTCGATACTGGAGTATATGGCTTGTTTAGACAGACACTTAGAAGCACCTAAATCAGAAATGTCCTCTCATTTTAGACTTTAGAATTTACCTTTAGAATAAATGGGCATAACCAGGAAATCTCTTTTCTTATATGCACTTGGGTTGGATAAGAACAGCAACAAGAAGGATTTTCATAAAATGTCAGTACAGGCAGTCCCCGAGTTACAAACATACAATTTATATACATTCAATGTACAACTCCTAGTTACAAACAAGGTGAGAGGAATTCTACACCTAGGAAGGGAAATTCATGTATGTATGAGTTACCAATGGAAAAAGTGTCTTTGCTGAAGTTTTATCACCAATCCTTGTTTCCACAACATGCCAAATTTTTCAAAATCCAGAAACTGATGTGAAATCTTCTGAACAAGGGCACAAAGAGCAAAACAAACATTACAAGGGTGTTTGCTATTCCCTATGCTATCCAAAACTAAAATAAAATTAGCTGGAATTACACTTTTAAAAATATACCTGTTCTGACTGACATACAAATTCAACTTAAGAACAACCTACAGAATCGTTCTTGTTTACAATCCGCAAAAGGAAACCTTAGTAGAGATGAGAATTCAACTCTATTAGGCAATATATCAAGAACTGGATTGGATTAACAATTGTTGCATCTGGATTTAAATTTACAAGATATGGTGACAGAACATAATGTAATAACACAATAAACGGTGATTTTAAAGTAATAAGCTAAAACTGGCCGATTAGAACAATTGAATGATATGGCACTTTAAACACTCTGCATGTGTTAACTGTCTCTCTCATCTATGTTTCACATGTACATGGATGCATCAAGCAAGATGTGTGCTTCAGTAAATTTGTGGGAAGGAAGTGAAGAAGTGTATGTGCCAATTTTAGAATTCAATCAATTCTGGAAATCTTTGCTTTCTCTTCACTTCAAAAGATGTTATGGGAATAGCTATAATGACAGCACCTGCTGCTGACATTTTATTCATGATGAGAACTTTTAAACAGAACTAATTTGTAGCTCATTCTAGGAAATTAAAGCAGTAGGCAGACAACTGATGTCTTTGCTGGATCTATGATTTAATTTGGTTGAAATGGGGAAGAGGTTTGGATTTTTTTTTCCATCACTTCTCACAAGCCTTTCAAATTCCTGTTTTCTGCCACAGTGTTTTGCCTGCCTCCTGTCTCCCATGTGGTTTGACTGTTTCCCACATTGCATTCAGATCCAGATAGGAAAATCCTGATAATAGTTACTTCCGCAGATGACCTCTGATTTCTTATGTGCCAAGGTTACAGTTCCATATGCCATGCACACCTCTCTGTCCAAAACCCGTTTGAATCAGTATTATTACTCCCCTTGGCTTTTTTAAAGAAAAAGTTAGGGTTAGGGTTACAAACTAAGAAAAAAAATTGTGAAAAACAACACAAAATGAAATTAAGAATACAAAAAGAAAAACAAAGCAAAAAGCCATTACCATAGAAAACAAAAACTATTTTCATTATATACAAAAAAAAACTAACGTGCCTTTATCTACAACATATTTTAACAGCACTTTATAGATTTTGTCAATCAAATTGTAATAATAAAATGTAATAAGCTTTCGAACTCTGATTTAATTGTCGCAAATCCAAATAATTTTTATCCACTGTAATTTGCCTATGAAAAAGCCTTTGCATATTAAAACTCTCCATCTTTGACTCCTCTTTCAACTTTGATCGTTATTGATCATTTTGTATATTAATAAGTCTCCATAAGTCATTCATGGTTGACTTTTATTTTAAACTAGCCGTCCCCTACCACTCATTGCTGTGGCCCACATGGGGGTTCTGTGTGGGACGTTTGGCCCAATTCTATCGTTGGTGGGGTTTGGAATGCTTTGTGATTGTAGGTGACCTATACATCCCAGTAACTACAACTCCCAAATGTCAAGGCTCTATTTCCCCCAAACTCCACCAGTGTTCAAATTTGGGCATATGGAGTATCCGTGTAGAGTTTGGTCCAGATCCATCATTGTTTGAGTCCGCAGTGCTCTCTGGATGTAGGTGAACTACAACTCCCAAACTCAAGGTCAATGCCCACCAAATCCTTCTAGTGTTTTCTATTGGTCATGGGAGTCCTGTGTGCCATATTTGGTTCAATTCCATAATCAGTGGAGTTCAGAATGGTCTTTGATTGTAGTTGAACTATACATCCCAGCAACTACAACTCCCAAATGACAAAATCAAAAATTTTTGAGTGGAGAACATACATTGGGTTGTTAGGCGTATTGTGTCCAAATTTGGTGCCAATTTCCCCAGTCGTTTTTGAGTTCTGTGAATACCACAAACAAACATTACATGTTTATTTATATAGATTGAAGTGTCTTGTTCATCTCCCTACTTGGTAAAACTGTATTATATTAAACGGAAAGGCACAAAGCTGTTAATGCATTTTGTGACTAAAGTATATAACAAAGCTAGACTGGGCTCCCTTTCTACAAAAATAGAAATTGTTTATCGTATTTGTTGTCTATCGTATTTGTGTCTTTGTGTGTTTGAGAGAAGGTGGGGACACATAAAATATTGTGGCTAAAACCTTGCACTGTCCCTTTTGGGAGGCATCAGCTCAATCACTGTGGGCAACAGAGCATGTGCTCTTGTATATCTTCTGCTTGGCTTACTGCTTGATGCTTGTGATCAAACACAGTGTTTCATTTTCAGTATCACAGATGACAGATTGGAAAACAGAATGCATTCCTGCAAATGTTAAAAAAAAGTCAAAGGGGGGAAATCAGAGGTTGTATGTGGCTTCCCAATTTGCCAAAAGGATTAATGTAATTCTGCAGTAGCTTTATTTAGGGTTGCTGTTGGTTTTCATTTTTCCTGTTTGCCATCTGTAGGGAAATGGCCTTTCAGAAAACTTTTAACATTTCTGTTTGTATTTATTTATGTAACAGTTTTTAATTTTAAAGGTCACGTTATGCATTTTAATTGTGGGACTCTGCGACAATCTCTTGCTTGGTTGCAGTTGTATAATTGCTACCTATAAATATAAACAAACAGAATGATAGAAAACAGATGTGATGTTTGTCTGTTGTGGTTATTTTGCCTTTAAGCACTCCAGCATAATTTGAGAAATTATTGCATTAAAATAAATGTCAGAGTACGGAATCCTATAGTCCTCTTCAACACCACTTGATTCTTCTCAGTGTTTACTTCAAGACACAGCATCTCCGCAGACTTTTCAGTGCGGCTAGTAATATAATGAGAAGAGCTCATTAGAGGATTTCCTTTTTCCATATGAAGCCAACTTGCTGGAAAAGAAAACATTGCTGCATAATCATACTGTTGTTTACAGGAATTACTAACAATATAAACACAGCTATTGAAAGCTACGTGAAGAATTTTCAGAGAGCTGGTTCAGATTTTTCTACTCAGGAATCTACCTAAAAATGACTGTTCAGTAACTCAGTCAGGACAAAAACAGATTCAGTCAAAATCTGATGACATTTTCCTAATACTTAAAAAGGAGAAATAGTTTTGTTGAAATAGCTTATGACCAACTTGGTTTCTCTCACTCCTCTCGCTGATTACTTTTTGTGATTACTTGGGGGTAATTCCAGTTGAACTCCAGATGAATTCCAGTTGCTTCTGGTTATAGTAAGAATGTAATTCTTTCTTTATTTCATTCTCACTCATGCAGATTTTCTTGCATGATAATGATAATTGTATTGTCGAAGGCTTTCATGGCCAGAATCACTGGGTTGTTGTAGGTTTTTTCGGGCTATATGGCCATGGTCTAGAGGCATTCTCTCCTGACGTTTCGCCTGCATCTATGGCAAGCAGACCTCACTACCTCTGAGGATGCTTGCCATAGCTGCAGTCGAAACGTCAGGAGAGAATGCCTCTAGACCATGGCCATACAGCCCAAAAAACCTACAACAACCCATAATGATAATTTCATAGAAATTATTTTTGGTTTCATCCAAAACCACACAGAACTTTTATGGAGTAAGAAATATAGCTGCAACTTAAAAGTTATCTTTCAAAGAAGTTAGTCTCTGCCAGCATAAGATTTATTTCTTCACCACTGTGGGCGAGTATTATAGTTTGGGAAATACCTATTGTAAATCCTGAATCAGCGTAAGTGACTGTATGGAAGCATTCTATGACTGGATTTACACAGCCAAATAATGGAGTTTGAACTGTATTAAACTGCATTATATGGGTTTATAGCTCTTCATTAAGTGTAGATTAAGCTATAGTAACAGGGTTTTTTAAAATATTGCATTGCAAATCTTCATTTGGTTTTAAAAGAAGACATAGGGCCAACATGGTATAATGATTTGAGCATTGAACTATGAGTTTGGATCCTTGCATAGCCTTGGAAACCCACTTGGGCAATCACACTCTCTTTCAGACAAGCCAGAAATCTGGGAGGAACTGGGTTTTAACCCAGTTCCTCCCAGTTTTCTGTCCCTACCCACAATTAAAACCCCGGGCTTTCCCTCAGGGGATGGCATCCCATTTTCCCCCACAAAACTTACCGGAGTGGCCTGGCAACAGTCTGCTCTGCACAGTACTTCTAGCATGAAAAAATAATGTCAGGAAGTGGGGAGAGGGGGGAAATCCCTCCTCCACCCCCCTCCAATTTCCTATATGATATTTTCTCATGCCAGAAGTACTGTGCATGTCAGAAGTACTGAGCGCTGCTGGCAGGCCACCCCAGTAAGGTTTTTTTTTGGTGGGGGGAGAATGGAGGATGGAGGGAAGGGGGGTGCCCTCCCACTCCTTCAACTTCCAGGAGCCTGAAAAACCAGGAGGGCTGTGGGAATTGACCTCTGGGACTGTGGAAGTTACCCTTGCCTTTCTGATCAGTTTTGATGACCTGAGAGTTAGCTTAATTTGGCATGGAAACATCTATAGATCTCCTACCAAGAAAGCTTTACTGAACCTATCAACCCGGGATAAGGGGAACAAGTGGAGCTTGGGAGTCAGTCCCCACAGTACCCACACCTGGAAAGATCTAGACCTTAGCTTAATCCCAGTTTTCTCTCAATTAATTCAATTTTGCCTGAGGCATCATTTGAACCTGTCTGGAAGGCCTTTAGCCTTGGAAGATAGCAGGCCAAACTCTCTCTGCCAAGAAAATGCATGATAGATCCACCTTAAAATCTCCATAAGTCAGAAGTCAGCTTACCTAAATCTTCAACCTAGCAGGACACAGATTGTGCTTTGTCCTTAATTAAACTATAATACCATGAGAATCTCTTTATGAGACCAACATAATGAAAAGAAAAAGAAAATCTACATATAGGAGTTTGAGTTCAGTGGGTTTTAAGTCTATGAGAGATAACTGGCAGAAGGAGGCACACAGAGGAATTTACACATTATGTTTCTTTCTATAATGGGATTGACTCAGGACTGCCAAAATGAACAACTGCTCAAAACATTTAACTGTGATGCAATTAAAATTGACTAGGGTAGACGCTAACTCCACTCAGTCTTGACGGTGTGTGACATAAAGTCTATTTTCAATATTTCAAAATATGCTATTTGATTCATACTATTGAATTTCTCCATGTGATTGCATGCAGAAGTAAATGGCCATTTGAAGAAAGGTTAATGAATACAGAACTGACATCCTGGAAAAGAGGATAAAATTTATCAATGGCTATTAACAGGACTAAGGTGCTCTTTGTTGTTGGTTCTACTTTCCAAGATCAGGAACATCAAGAATTTTGGTAGAGTCTGGGGGAGGGGGTGGGGGTGCATACAATGTATTCATCTGGAAAACAGTGGGTATTAAAATACTTCGTGTTGCAAAGCTTTGGGGTGCTGAGGGAACTGAGTGAAGTTATGTTGGTCACATTGATAGGGAGGATAGAGGCATTTTTAGCCGAGCTCTAAAATATGCTCAGATTCCAATCTAAAACTAACATTTTTGATATCCTTATTATCAGACCAAAATACTTTAATATAGGAGTGCATTCTTGCTATGCAACATAAACGGATTTCTGACTCCAAATACGAGGGGTATTTTTTAAGTAAGGTCCATTTCAACATAAGTACACAACGAAAGTTTATTTCAAAAAAGTAAATTTATTTTTAGAAAGTACATACTTCACTATATTTTTCAACATAGTTGCCAAGTTTGTTCAAACACTTATCATACCTCTGAACCAATTTTAAAATATCCTCTTCATAAAAACTTGCCGCCTGCTCCGATAACCAAGAGTTCACTCAAATCTTTGTTTTTTGTGGTCCTCTGTTAGGAGTTTCGGGACTCAACGGGAGCACAGTTTCCGAAACTTTAGGTGTTCAGAAACAATGTTGTAAAGCACTGATCTCGACACATCAGGAAATTCATTTGAGAGACCTGTTATTGTGAAGCACCTGTTCTCACAAATCCTTGCTTCAACTGAAGCCACCAAATCGTCTGTAATCAAAGAAGGGCGACCGGAGCGGTCCTCATCATGAACGTTATCACGGCCATCTTTGAATTGTCGTACCCACTTACGCACTTTGCTTTCACTCATAACAGTATCACCGTACACTTCACAAATCTGTCGATGAATTTCTGCAGCAGGCAGGTTCCTTTCTGACAAAAACTGTATCACTGAGCGAACCTCACATGCGGAGGGTGAGTTGATAGTCTTAAACATTTTAAAAGCACAGAACAGAACCGTACAGGTTAGCTACAGAGCAGAAACTGAGCACAGTTGTTCCCGAGGCATGCCGGTACACGATGCACACGCCGTTGCGGTATGCACGCGAACTACTAGTGTCTACAACAAAACGGACCTTACTTAAAAAATACCCCTTGTACATATGCATCTCTGGCAGTCCTTGCAAGAACAGCTGACATTTTAGAATTAGATTTCTTAAAATCACACTTTTTGACAAGGTTATCAGAGCAATGTTGACTATTTAGAAACCCAGAACACTTTTGTTAGAATTTGATGGTCTCTGCATTGAGCATATACACCATCAAACTACAATAGAAATGACTACAAATTGTCACTCTATGAATAGGTAGGTACAAAATTAAAGCAACGTATATAGCATTGAATATGATACAAATAATATAACCAAAGCCAGCAGTTTAAAAACAAAACTGGAGAAAGAATGAATCCTCAAAATAAGACACTGCTCTGCTGCATATAGATCATGATTCCACAAAGGCAATGTGAGATGAAAATTGATTTGGTCTATTCTCACTCAGAAAACAAGATAGTATGAATTTCATACTGTAATCACAAGATAGTGAATATAGTGAATCTTGTAGCACCTTAAAGATTAACTGAGAAGTAGAAAGTGTCAGTGTAATGTGTTGTCGAAGGTTTTCATAGCCAGAATCACTGGGTTGTTGTGAGTTTTCTGGGCTGTATGGCCATGTTCCAGAAGCATTCGCTCCTCACTTTTCACCCACAACTATGGCAGGCATCCTCAGAGGGTATGAGATCTGTTCGAAACTAGGCAAGTGAGGTTTATATATCTGTGGAATGTTCAGGTGTCACAAGAAATTCAATGTGCAGATTTGACAAATATTAATTTAATATGATGTGTGGGAATGAATGGAAGAATGGAAGGAAGTGTGGTTGGAGTTAATAATTTTGGAAACACCAGTATAATATTAACGCCTGCAATGACTAACTCCTAGGGCTGGGCGGTTTCGTTCGTTAATTTCGTAATTCGTTATTAATTCATTATTTTTTTTATAACGAAGAGATATTGAACCATTCAGGAGCAATTAAAAAACGGAACGAATTTTTCAATTCGTTTCGTAATTGTTTCAAAATTGTTCCGAAATTGTTTCAAAATCATTTCATTATTATTTCTGCATGTCTGGTGCAAGTTTTAGGGTTGTTGTTTGTTTTATCAGTGAAAAAAAATATAATTATCACACCAACAGTCAACAACAGAGGGAGAGGGAAGCTTCAGAAATTCCCCCTGTCCCATTTGGAGGTTTTTTTAGCGTATTGCACGGTCGCGTCCGCCATTAACGAATCGATTCGTAATTGTTTCGTAATTGTTTCGTAATTTCCAAAATTTTGTAAATTTCAAACTTTTTTAAAGAAAAATTTCAGAATTCTTTTAAAAATCGAAACGCAAAAACCCCCTCAAAACGAATCGAGTTTAGAAACAAATTTTTCCGTGGTTGCCCAGCCCTACTAACTACCTGTTTGAACTGTGATCAAAATCTGCTAATGAGAATTGATAAGAACTGTGACAATGGTTCTTTCAAGTTAAGGAAATGTTTGCAACATTCCTTATGTTAAGAAGGAAATCAATACAAGCCTTGTGTTTGTCAACACAAATCAAGAAGAGTCAACATCTGGCCAGGAAACTGAGATGGATTCAGGATGGAAGACGTCTATCATCAATTTACAACTTTGGGACTACGTCAACAGAATATTCCTATAAAAGACTCAGTCTAATAATGCTCAAAGTGTGACTGACCTGAGGAGTCTGATTCACCCACTATGCTCTGCTCCATGGGAAGGAGAGGGATAGTGTAGCTATAGATAGTGACAGATTTGCACCGGAGCAGTCTGGTCACTTTGGGGCTTCTTTCTCAAGGGAAGAGTAAGAAGTTCACTTTGGGAGTCTTAGATTTTGTGTAGGGAGTCAGGTTCTGCTGTATGGAAAACAGAGATCTGGTCCTTGGCATTGTTCTTAGGGAAAGAAGTTTTGGCATTTCGGCGTTTTGAAGTTTTGGCGTTATGGAAGTTATGGAACTATACATTGGCAGGCTGCAGGAAAGCAGGGTCTGGCCTAACAGGTGCTTCTCCAAGGAGGGAGAAAAGAATATGGTAATATTTTGGATGCATGTGGATGAATACGTGTACATGTGTGTGAATGTTGAGTGAAAATGTAGTTCCCCTCTGTTTGTTTGTTTGTTTGTTAACCAATGTAATTCTAAATCCAATGTAGTTGTATAGAATCTGTATGTCTATATGTTCAATGTCATTCTTTGTCTAAATGTTTATCTGTAATCTGATATACCCTTTCATACTGGAAATTGCAATAAAAAGAACCTATTCTTCAAAGTTATTGAAAAGTCATTCATGATAGGGTCAGTCATTCATGACAGTCATTCATGACAGAACTCTTGTCTGCTTGAGTTAGGTGTGAATGTTGCAATTGGCCACCTTGATTAGCATTGAATAGCCTTGCAGCTTCAAAGTCTGGCTACTTTCTGCCTGGGGGGAATCCTTTGTTGGGAGGTGTTAGCTGGCCCTGAACAGACTGTACCCTGGCACTATGAGATGCAGAGTAAACCACAGACCACTTACTACAATGCAGTCTGAGCCCTGTCATATGCACAATGGAGGACCTCCTTACAACCACACCAGAGGCACTCCAAGTGGCCACCTTCTGGTCAAAGGTCATTTAACACTAGCCATCCCCTTCCACATGTTGCTGTGGCCCAATCTGTGTATATGTGTTTTGTGTGTATATATATGTGTGTGTATATTTGTGTATATGTGTGTATATGTATGTTTGTATATATGTGTGTGTGTGTGGTTTTACACATGCGTTGTGATACAATTTTTCTTTTTTGGCTTTTTAAGTCTCTTCTGTGTTTTTCAGTGTTTTTATGAGTGATGGTCACGCATTGGCCTGATAGGTGTATTGCATCAAAATTTGGTGTCAGTTTGTCCAGTGGTTTTTGAGTTATGTTAATCCCACAAATGAACATTACATTTTATTTATATAGATAATGCCAAGTTTTTAACTTGGTTTGTGTTATTAAATACATTATAACTGTAGCCCAAATTCACTTCTGACACGATAATTTAGGCTTGCTAATTGTACCCTACACAGTTGGTTAAAAGACATCGGTTCTTTCTCCCACACTGGATATTCCACAGGTATATATACCCCTCTTGCTTTAACACCACCAAAGGAGCCCTCGGTGGCGCAGTGGGTTAAAGCACTGTGCTGGCAGGACTGAAGACCGACAGGTCGCAGGTTTGAATCCGGGGAGAGGCGGATGAGCTCCCTCTATTAGCTCCAGCTCCTCATGCGGGGACACGAGAGAAGCCTCCCACAAGGATGATAAAACAAATCATCCAGGCGTCCCCTGGGCAACGTCCTTGCAGACGGCCAATTCTCTCACAACAGGAGCGGTTGCTCCTGACACGACAAAAAAAAAAAAACCACCAAATCTCACAAGTTTGCATACACTCAGTAGGCCATTGGACAGCCAATAAAGAAAACTGTATACTGCCAGTATATCTTGTTTTAAATTAAGTGGAAGTGCTAGAAATGTTGTGCCCACTATACCAACAAAATTTAATATAAGAGATGGGGACAGTGTGAAGGGATAGGTGAAATGGAGTGCATTCATGTTGCTGACTAATGGCCTTTTAAGTCTCTGTTAACAGAACTTATTCTCTTGTTCAGGTAAACCCCTTCCTGTTGGTTACAGGTAGACACTAATATCCTGCTTCTGGAATAATAAATAAAAAATAAAACAATTTAATACACCACTCTATCTCCCTGAGGGAGACTCAGGGCAGCTTCCAAGCAACATCACAAAAACATACAGAGTAAACAGCATAAAAAAATTAATAAAACAACACAAGCATAAAATTATCACAATTACACATATATATTAAAAAATAATTCTGCCTCTTCAGAGCAATTAAAAGGCTGGGCTGAGGCTAGTGCAAACTCAAAATATGAGGGGGCCGGGAATTAAGTACAGTGCTATAACAGGCTAACATCAATAGCAGGTACGGGTCTGTGGATGATGATGATGATTATTATTAACTTTATTTGTACCCCGCTAACATCTCCCGAAGACTCGATGCGGCTTACAAAGGTCAAGACCCTCAATAAAACAACAGCATAACGAATACAATTATCTAACTCATAAGCAAACCAAAAAACATTAAAGCAGTAAAAGTAAAACAACAAAATAATACACCATGACACATTTAAAACTAGGGCCGGACCAAATGTAATGGGTACCGTTAAAAGTGCTGGACATGACAAGGTAAAGTGTAAGGGTTCTAGGGTAGGTGCAATGTGCAGGCAATCTTAAATCTCTAATAAAGTGCATATGGGACATGATGCTGGGAGTTTCCTATTCTGGAAAGGCACACCGGAACAGCCAAGTCTTCAAGCTCTTCCTAAAGACTGCCAGCATTGGGACTTGTCTGATGTCCTTGGGGAGGGTGTTCCAGAGACGGGGGACCACCACAGAGAAGGCCCTGTCCCTCGTCCCCACCCAGCGCACTTGTGACGCAGGTGGGATCGCGAGCAGAGCCTCTCCAGATGAACGGAGGGAACGTGTGGGTTCGCATACGGAGATGCGGTCACGCAGGTAGGCAGGTCCCAAACCATTTAGGGCTTTGTAGGTAAGCTTTGTAGGTAATCATTTCCAGGGCCTATTAGAGGGATGACCGGGGTAATAGGAAGTATAAGGCCATATTCAACAATGTGTGGGGCTGGGCTAGAACTGGTCATTCTCAAAGGCTTGTTGAAACCACCAAGTCTTCAAGCTTTTATGAAAGGAGGGGAGGGATGGGCTTGTCTTATTTCCCAGAGGTGGGGGGCCACCACCGAGAAAGCCCTCTTTCTGGTCCCCACCAACTGTACATTATAAATTAACATGTTGAAACAATTGATGAGAAATATAATTGTGGAGCCCCCGGTGGCGCAGTGGGTTAAAGCACTGAGCTGCTGAGCTTGTTGATCGAAAGGTCGCAGGTTCGATTCCAGGGAGCGGCGTGAGCTTCCGCTGTCAGCCCTAGCTTCTGCCAACCTAGCAGTTCGAAAACATGCAAATGTGAGTAGATCAATAGGTACCGCTCCGGCGGGAAGGTAACGGCGCTCCATGCAGTCATGCCGGCCACATGACCTTGGAGGTGTCTATGGACAACACTGGCTCTTCGGCTTAGAAATGGAGATGAGCACCACACCCCAGAGTCAGATATGACTGGACTTAATGTCAGGGGACTACCTTTACCTTTTTACTGTTAATTGTCTTTGCTAATTTTAATATTTGTGCCACCAGTCAATTTGTGAACCAGCAACTAGAGAAAATGCTGAAACGCTTGATAATAAAAGAGGCAGGTGCTGTACTTGCCCAAAGGTCAGTTGCTCACAGAATGTTCTAAATGGCATTTCCTGAGGATTAAAGTTACTGTGTATTAACCACTGACCTTTTCATCTGTTTTTTTCTGGTATGTACTGCTTGTTTAAGTTAAAATCTATTCTATGTCAATGGCAGAAAACAGTGTTTCAGTATTGTTCTTCCTTTTCCTTGAGGAAAAGAAGATCAGATCTTAATGCAATTTTAAATATTTGCATTGGTGAGTAACACATCACACACTGTAATCTACTTCCTAGAATTCTTGATGCAGAAAGTAAAGCCACTTGTGGTTTTTGGAGGATAACTAGAAGATTACAACATAATGAGTGTGGATTAAGTTGAACCATTTTCAATTTGTTTCAAATCCTCGCCAGCAGACTGGATTCATGCTCTGGTTTGGCATGTTCCCTTTCCACTTCCATGTTCTGTCTTGCCTGATCAAAACAACACATCTGAAATAACAGTATTCTGCTGTAATCGTTTTAAGCATTTTTCATGGGAACATTTTTTTCAACCTGTGAAAAGAAAAAGAAATATATATATATATATATATATATATATATATATATATATACACACACACACACACACACATGCAACTTACAGCAATATTTCTGCAATCATGGACCATCCATGAATGAAACTGTTGCCACCTGAAAGAGTAGGCCATAGCGTTTCAAATGCTTAGTGAAGACTAAGTGCTTCTCCCAATGTATAAACTGTTCCAATCATCACAAGATGGTGACCCCGCAACATGAGATCTAATGGGATATTCTCCATTGGCAGAGTTATTTCTTAAATTTGTTTTTGGGTCAAAATGGTTGGTAAAACTTCACAACTCATTAAACCATTTGTAAGTGTTTGTGTAATTGTACCATGTTGCCATCATGATATGTAGTGCTTTGAAATTGGGTCCATCAGTTTGAAATACCCTGTACTTAGCAAGGCTCACTGATTGTTTTACTTGTCAATGTATATAGATAGCACTATATACATTGATGATGATGATGATATACTGCTTTGCAATAGTGACTTGGCAATTCTGACAAACTATCTTAGCATGGGTTGGTGTAGGTTTTTCAGGTTGTATTGTCGGAACCCAGATGCCTTAAAGAGCCAGACACAGCAAAGAATTCAAAACAACAGTTTATTAGAACAAAGTAAACAAGACTCAGAGAGGCTTGCTTCAGTGCCTCTGGTCAAAACCTAAAGTTTGCAGCAATTTGCAGCTTGAAAAACAAACCGGATTAAATTGGCAAAAAAACCAGATTAAACAACAGTTTCTTCAAAGCACACCAAAATCACACAATTCAAAGATAATGAGCAAACAAAGAGCCATGAAGAGAAGCCGTTGTCCAAAAACAGTCCGAGGTCGAAGAAGTCCCAGGAGAAGATTCCAAAGTCCAGAAAGCAACATCGTCGTCAGGAACAGTCTGAGGTCAAAGAGAGGGGAAATCCGCACTTACGAGAATCCAAGCCAGTCAGTACATGAAGGAAACAGCAACCTGCAGTTCCAGGACCCAACAAGAGAAGCGGCAGTGACAGAGCCCAAGGCATGAATCCAACACTTTGCCTACTGCAAAGTTCTATCAGTCCAGTGCCTTAATTTATCCTACAACTCATCATCCTTTGATGAGTTGCCGTCCACCCCATCCTCATCGCTGTCAGCTGGCTTAGCCTCAACAGCTGAACGCCAACACCCATCTCTCCAACTCTTCCACCTCTTGTCAAGACTTAGATCTCCCCATGAATCCATGGTATCACCAGATTTCCAATCCCCACCAGTAAATCCCTCAAAAGTGTCACTGGACATGGGTTGTGTACACACATTCCTGATCTCCTCAACTTGTGTCCAGTCAATCTGTTCCCCCTCATCCTCACTACTCCCAGACCCATTACTTCCAGTAAAACCCATGAAATCCTCTTCCTCAGTGGGAGCAGTAAGTATGTCCTGGATCCTCTTTCTCTGATACTCCTCTTCAGACTCTTGCTCCCAAGTAATCCTCTTAACACCTCTACACTCATTTCCTTTCTTTTCCTCACTCATTTCACTCTCAGAGAAGCCTTCGAAGGATTCCTCATCTGTAGGTGACATAAGTATCTCCCGGATTCTCTTCCTTTGCTGCTCTTCATCTAACACCTGGGCACTTTGTTTCCTTCCTCTACTACTCCTACTAGTTGTTGCAACGTTGCTAGCAGACTCTACTACAACATGTATGGTCATATTCTAGAAGTATTCTCTCCTGACATTTCACCTGAATCTATGGCAGGTATCCTCAGAGGTAGTAAGGGTCTCACTACCTCTGAGGTTGCCTGCCAAAGATGCAGATGGAACATCAGGAGAGAATACTTCTAGAACATGGCCATACAACCCAAAAAAACCTACAACAACCCAGTGATTCTGGCCATGAAACCCTTCAACATATATCTTAGCATGTACAAGCTCATGCTCAGGGTTCCCATTTTGGTCAGATTCTGGTCTGTCTGTGTGGAAAATAAAAACACATTTCTTTCTATAAAATTAGGTCTTTGGATTCACAACATGGCTTACTAATTTTTCCTAGTATGTCAAGGAGAAACAGTTTTGTGTCAGGTTTATTCCCATTATATGTTTCCAAAGCAGGAGAGATGGATAATAAATAAAAAATATTGTTGTTCTGATGGTGATGGTTGTTAGTAGTACTAGTACAGAAGAACTCTGGTGAAGTTCTTGTCTATACTAAGAAGTGAGGTGCCACCACAGAACTAACCTTTTCTTTTCTCCTATTCCCATATTTCATCTGGTGGTTTTTATTTTATGAAGAGGTTGGAGAGAAAGGCATCATTTTTGAGAAAATGTC
This sequence comes from Anolis sagrei ordinatus, assembly GCF_025583915.1. Lineage (NCBI taxonomy): Eukaryota > Metazoa > Chordata > Lepidosauria > Squamata > Anolidae > Anolis > Anolis sagrei. The sequence goes on along the minus strand of NW_026847660.1, from coordinate 63,076,101 downwards.
TATTTTTCTGTGTTCCTATGAATAAAAATTGTTCCCAAATCTTCAGGAATGTTTGGATTCTAATTTGGTCTAGTTCAAAAACATCCTTCTTAGAAAACTGGAACCAGGTCCAGTTTTGAATTAAAGGAATGGTGTGGATTAGTTGTAGGTAGATTTTTGAGACAGGTAAAATTGAGCCAGCTTTTCTTATGATCTATATGTATATGATACAGTTACCGGAGGCACTGATTTGTGGGTTGATGCCATAACTATGAGTCAGATTTTGCAAGTAAAATAGTAGAGGTGATGTATTATCTGCACTGTACTAGCTTTTAAGCGAATGAGGGCAAAACAATGTTGTTTTGAAAATGCTATTTGCTGGTGTTGTCGAAAAGCTCAGGTCCTCCCGATGTGCTGCCATTCCCAATTGATCCAATAAAACATACATAGTAGGAGCTAATGCAGCAACATAAATTAGTTTTATTCTGCTCTGGCCAGCGTAGACACTGGTAGCAGCCAGAGGCGGCCCTATGTAATTTTCAACGGTAAGCAAACAGTATTTTGCCCCCCCCCCCCCAAACAATCACGGATATATATTTTCTGTTTGACGTGGGAGTTCTGTGTACCATATTTGGTTCAATTCCATCACTGGTGGAGTTCAGAATGCTCTTTGATTGTAGGTGAACTATACATCCCAGTAACTACAACTCTCATATGTCAAGATCTATTTTCCCCAAAGAGCGCCCCTGGGCAAAATCAACTATACTGCAAATGCTTACTTTGCGTAATGGGTTGAGCCGCCCCTGGTAGCAGCCCCAAATCCAGTGTACTTTGCAGGTGCAAGAATACACATTATATAGAAAATGGGAGAACATCAAGAAGGATGTGCAATCTCATTGGTTCAAAAATACTGATAGATTCATTTACAGTTTGTAGTTGGTGCAAATTAGGATGTGCAGTCTCATTGGATTAAAAGTACATTCATGTACAGTTTGTGAATTGTGGATAGTACGGAATGCACTGTCATTAGATGTATTTGAAACTGTTTGCTATCTTTGGGGGAATCTGAGAATGGAATTAGAATAAGGTTGGGAGAGACCCTGTCTCTCATCCCCTCCAGTCGTGCCTGCAAAGGAGGCGGGACCAAGAAAAGGGTCTCCCTGGATGATCTTTAACTCCAAGATGGTTCATAGGAGGAGATCCATTCGGACAGGTAAGCTGGGCCAGAACTGTTTAGGGATTTATAGGCTAAAGCCAGCACTTTGAATTGTGCTTGGTAGCAGACTGGCAGCCAGTGGCAGTGACACAACAGGGTGGTTGTATGCTTCCTGTACACCACTCTGGTGAGCAACTTGACTCCTGTGAGCCTTTATAATGAGGCCCTTAATAAGTAAAGACCTCATTATAAAGGCTAGGTTAAGCATCCCACTTCACCTGGAATCTGGGAGAAAAGAGAGGGGCAGTGGGACAAATCTGTTGTCCCATGCACAGCTCCCTCTTGGCAACACTTTCCCCATCACATGGGGAAAGTGTCGCCCTCCTGGTGAGAACCCATGCAGACTCCATTGGAGCCAGCACAACATGGCTCCCCTCCTGTGTTGGGGGGAAATCGTCTGGTGATGCTTTCATCCCAATTGGGAGTGGGGCCTTTGCCAGAAGTCACACAACATTGTGTGATATCCAGCATGGGGCTCCATCCATTAGATGTGATGAAAGCATCTAGAAGGAACGTATTTCCACATGTGGTGGTCGTGTACCAAGGCCAAGATATATTGAAGAAAAATACAGAAGACACTACAGAAAATATGAAATATAAGAATTCCATTTGAACTAGAAATATTCTTACTAGGAATAACAGACCAAAAAATGGAGAATAATACAGACAAACTCCTCTTTCTGTTAAATACAGCAGTGAGAATTTGCTATGCGAAACTATGGATAAAACAAGACATACCAGAAATTAATGATTGGATAGAAAAAGTGGTAGACATTAAAAATATGGACAGGTTAACATATCTAATAACAAAAGATAAAGGGACCCCAATAAAAGAGACCGACTGGACAAAAGTAACAAAGAAATATCCAGAGAAATGGATATACAATAACATGAAGGGAAGAAAAAATAAGACTGAAGAATGAGAGGAGAAGAAAGAAAGAAGAGGAGGAACCACCAGAAAGATACTCAGGAAGTCAACAAAGGAGCCACAACAATCTGCTCCTATTTTTAGCTTTGTGTTTTTGTGTGGGGTTTTTTTTTGGGGGGGGGGGGTTGGTTGGTTTATTTTTTGTTTCTCTTTGCTTTTTTTGTTTTCTGCTTTCTGTCTCTCTTTCTTGTCTGCAGAAAATGGAAAAAAATCTCTTCTCAATAAAGATGATTTAAAAAAAAAAGATGTGATGAAAGCATCCTAGAATGAGAAATTCAGCACATCTGATGAGGTCATAGGATTAGCAGTTTCCTCCTTTTTTCAATGAGTTACTTAACCAGTGACTTTTAAAAAGGAACTTTCCAAATTCTGCTATGAGTCAGTTCAAAGCCATGTTTTTCCATAATATAGGCTTGCTATGTAGACAGGTGGGATAAGGTTTTGTTTATTTTCAAAACTGCTTTTTATGATGTTCTTCATAACAGTCATAACATTTTTATGATCATTCTTCACACTCAAGAGTTCTTGAAACATATATCATCATTTAAGCTACATGCATTACTTTCTTTCTGTGTAATGCAGAAATCAGAAAAAGAATAAGAGAGGCTATATACATACAAGATACTGTTGTCTAGCCTAAATGTAATAAATATTTGTATATTATTCCTGTTATTTTTTATTATCCTTTTCAACTTGTAATTTTTAGGTAAAATACAGTTGGTACATCTCACACAGAGAAATATACTAAATTTTATCTCTTTAAAATAACCAGAGGGCTCCATAGAGACATATATAGAGATCAGACATTTTCTTATATATGCTAATTTTCTCTATATGTTGTTTTTCTCCATTGCAGCCTGATTCCCCTCCCTTTCATGTGAGCTTGAGCTGGGAAGGCCTATTTCTTTTGTTGGTTATGTAGGCGGGTAAAATAGATATTGTAAAAAATCATCTCTAGTCAATGATAGATTGACCTTTCTGTAAATGCCGTATTCACTGTGTTTCCTGGTTTGCTAAATATGACATATTTAATATTTGTAAGAACCATTTGAAAGTGCTCTACAGAGCAATCACTTGGTGTTGAACACAGATTATTGAAAATGATAGTGCATTACATATGGTGGCAAAATTCTTTTTAAATGGAAACATTAGCTATTGTATGTGTGCATTGCTTCTGTCGCTTTGAGGTAATCTACAGCTGAATTGATGCGATGAACACAAAAGATTGCTTAAAGGTTTCCTTTTTTATTCACAGCATAGCAATCCAAATAAATATGTAACTCATACTTACTGTATGAAGTAAAAACAACGTAGTGCCTAAGAAAGAATGGCACAATCCCCTGGTATTTATAAATAAATAAAGTTGTTGTTGTTGTTATATAAATTTGAAGGACAACTACCTGTCTAAAAATGCCTCCAGTTCAGGAATGTATACTTGCCCAGTACTAGTTATCTGTTTGCCAGCTGATGAATGTGTGATAAACATCTGCACAGTAAACTAGAAATCAGATTATCCCAAAACATACACACACCTCCAGTCTTGTTAATATAGTCAACCATAATGGAACAACGGAGGAGGAGGATTAAATGTATTTTAATATATTTTTATAAAATTTATTTTGAAGTAATGAGGGAGAACCATCTTTATAACAGAATTAATGTTGGTTCCATTGTATACAATTAGAACAATGGTTTAAAAATTGGGGGGGGGGCAATAAAAACAGAAGTAAGCTTAACCAATTTGAACAAATAATACAAAATGGAAGGGTTGTAGAGAAGCATGAGAATTTGAAAGGAATAACTAGTAAAATATATAAGATAATAATTGAAATAAAGGAAGGAAAAACAAAAAAATAACACCCTCAAGGAGGTCTGGGAAGAAGATTTAGGGATAAAAATAAATGAAACAGAGTGGCAACAATTATGGAGACAAAGACATCTAAAAAAATTATCAATATGGGTTAAAGAAAATTATTATAAGTTAATATGGAAATGGTACCTAACACCAGTAAGAATAGCACATATAAATAAAAACTATTCAAAAAATTGTTGGAGAGGATGTCAAGAACCAGGAACATATATACATATTTGGTGGCAATGTAAATATGTAAATAATTTTTGGGGGAAAGTATTTAGAGAAATAGAGGATATAATGAATATTAAAATAGAAAGAAGTCCTAGCATAGATTTATTATCATTATATAACAATAAACAATTGAAAAAAGAGGATAAAGAAGCGATAACAAATTTATTAACAATAGCAAGACTGCTTAGAGCAAGGAACTGGAAAAAAGAAATAAATATACAAATAGAGGAGTGGTATAAGGAAGTATGGAAATTGGCAATAAATGATAAGCTGACATGTATATTAAAAGTTAAAAGAGGTATATGGAAACAAAGTGATTTTGATGATGTATGGAGAAAATTGATTGAAAAAGGATTAAAAAATAAAGAAGGAAAGTTACCTCCACAAGAAGAATTGAAATTTTGGACAGATGACATGTAAAAGCTGTGGCTTGGGAGGGGAGTGGGGAGCACTGTGGTGAGAGATAGACGATATGTATAAGCAGAAAAATAACACTAGATGCCAAAAGTATGTTAGGTTGTATTGAATAATATGTATCTGCTGTAAAACAAATGTATAACAAATGTATTAAACCATGATAAAATAATAAAAATTATTAATAAAAAAAATAACAGAATTAATGTAAAGCAATTTATGACCTCATCATATGGAATTGCCATGGATCATGGTGAATCCAGTGATGCCCGATGGGGTGGGGGTGGGGAACCTGTCATCCCATGCCCTGCATTGCCTGGATTCCCCCATTGATCCCAATGCAACATGGGAAGCCTCCCATGTTGACACCATGGTGACATACATTGGTTCATCTGCAGTTGTCCACCGGAGCCCCATTGGAAGTAATTCTACGTCATGGGATGGGAGCCAGTGGGCTCCATCCCAAAACTGCAAAGGACCTGGCATATGCTGCCAAAAACAACCCCATCTGATGAGTTCATAAGTTCATAACATTCTGCATCATTGCAATGTAATTAACTTTTGATCATTGCTACACTCAGTGGACCTAATTTTACACTCTATCCCTCAGTAACAAGGGAGAGGTTTCAGCACTTTGACCAGGGCATGCTTTGTCCTCTAAGGCCAGTGCCACACAAGGGAAAGGTCTGGTACAACCCGGATTAAAAATTTAAAATACTCGGGTCAGACCGAACTTCTGTCTCCATATCAGCAGAAAACACCGCACTTTCTGTT
>NW_026847660.1:63029093-63070537 GCF_025583915.1 Anolis sagrei ordinatus | reverse complement strand
CCCCCCGAAAAGCCTTAAAAACTAAAAATTACCTACCCGGCCATCATTACCCTGCCTCCAGCCCTCTCCCGGCACATCATTTCTGTTGGACTTTCTTTGATTAATTGGGAGATTTAATAGTGTGTGTTTTAAAGCTGGCTATATGTTTGCAAAGCTATCTAATATGTGTAGAGTGAAAGGATCACAGAAGTTCAAGTTTTCCTAGACAAGACAGTAAAAATGTTTCCTGCTTCCTCTGATGGAACTGATTCAAATCATCACATCAGAATGTTAGAAGTGTGCCTCTGACTGATAAAAAAAAAAACCCTGCAATCACCATTATGAAGATGTTCCTGAATCAGTACGGACGTGTTTGTTTAAGCTATGTGCTTTGTTGCTCCTTGTGTAAATAACATAAATAAACTACTTAATAGCTGCAATAAACCTTGATTGCCTTGTTGATAATTTCTACATGCCAAAAAAGACATCGCTACCCTCAGTAAAGCTGGCTCACTGAAATGGTTAGGCCGCTTTAAACATACCTTCCAAACAGCTCGATATCTAAAAACAGAAATGCCTAAACACCTTAGGAGGGTATTTACCAGAGCTCGTTTTGAACAGCTGGATACAATGGGCAAGCACGGAAGGTTTAATCAAGTCCCATACAACGAACGATTTTGTATTTGTGGAGCATCAGAGGTGGAGGATATCACACATGTATTGTTCAACTGTGAGCTGTATAAGAAAGAGAGAGACCATTGCCTTGGACCATACATTATTCAAAAATAATGGGACCCATATATTAAAACCTCATTTTTGTTGGCTGGCCAGAACCCTAAAATAACACACAAAACAGCCCTTTTTCTATTCAAAGCAACACAGCTGAGAATTGCACATTTAGAATCAACTGGAGTAAACTGTGGAGGTGACGCAGACATTTGACCTGAACGAGATCTTGTTAACAGCTTGTTTATTTTAACTTCTTTTATACCGAGGGTTGTATTTTGTATGTATGACTATGTATGACTATGTGTTAATTGTGTTATGTGTTAAATGTTTTGATACGGCCAATAGGCCAATCAATAAAACGTATCATACTATCGTACATGCCAAGAGAAGGCTGGCAGCAGGGTAATGATGGCCAGATAAGTAATTTTTCATTCTTAAGGCTTTTCTGGGAGGTTTGGGGGTGAGGGTTATAGCCCACTGGGTTTTCTGGGATCATGAAGCCAAGAAAATGTAATAGGGCTGCGTGGCCTGCCTCCTCAGAAGACCCGGTTCTAACCCAGTACCTAATTAATTTGTCACAAAGCTGGGTTTCTTCTGTGTCTGGTTTTACTATGCTGTTTTATATTGTTGATTTTGTTATTTCATATTTTTATGATGTATTTTGTTATTGTGTGTTTATTATGTTGTATTATTTTGGGCTTGGCCTCATGTAAGCTGCCCCGAGTCCCCTTTGGGGAGATGGTGGCGGGTTATAAATAAAGTGTATTGTTATATTATAATTAATTCACTTTTATCTCAGGTTTTGCTTAGACACCCCAAGTAAAAGCACGGGAGCTCGCACATTGTGTGAGTTGTCTGGATGCACCCTAAGACCCAGGTAATGAGATTCTGAGGGAGCAAGGTTGTATTATTTCGTAGCCAGGATTTCGTTTCGGGGGGGGGGGCTAAATTTTTCAGGGGGGGTTTCGGGGGGGCTGAGTTTCAGGGGGGCTGAGTCTGAGTGAAAGAGGGGCTAGCCTAGCAAACCTTTTGTATCATTACCCCAATACCCCCATGCATATGGGATATATTGAGTATGGTGATCAGATCATGATATGAATAAACATAACAGTTTAAATAATGCACCAGTAAGGCCTTTTCGCGAACCACCATGAGAATTTGGGGGGGGGGTGAAGCCCCCTGAGCCCCCCCCCCCCCCCCGGCTACATGCCTGCTCAATACAAAGCAGTTTTTAAAATATCTAGATGCCTACAACTTTCTTGTCCCTATTAACTATTCCATGAGTATAAATTCACAGTATTGGCTTTCAATTTACTTCTGATCTCATTTCAAGATATTGTTGACCCACAGAGCTCTGAACAACTTGAGAACAATATAAAAGAACGCTTCTTCCTATATGAGCCTGCCAGATATTAGAAATCTTCAGAAAAGCTCCTTTTGTTTGTCCAAACACTGCATGGGAGGGAGGTACACATAATGGGCTTTCTCTGTCACAGTGCCTTGAATGCAGAATGTCCTAGCCCATGAAATTAATCTGCCCCAATTTCTTTTAAGCTTCTGATGAGTAGCCCAAACCACATTGTTCCACATGGCATTAAACCTGTTTCAAAACTATATTCTTTGATATTTTTACTGCTTTTTCTCTACATACATTCAAGGTCCATGCTTCTCCTGCATGATATCTCAGATGTTTTGAATGATCTAGAAAGTTCAAGTTTTGGACTTGCATCATATTGGTCTAGCCTTTGTTTGCTCAGGATTCCTGATATGCTTTAAATATTTCCTATAAAAATAACTAGGTGGACAGAGAATAGCTCCTCAGATACTTTAGAATTCAGGTTCTATTTACTAGGAGTGTGTGAAATGGCAAAAGTATGTTCTGTTTTTGGGAAGATTTTGGGAAATTAGGAGGGGGGGCATTCAGGTTCTTAATTCAGAATCCCGAGTTCCATTTTCGTTCAGGTACATTGGTGCCAATGGGGAAACTTTAGAGCAGGGGTCCTCAAACTAAGGCCCGGGGGCCGGATATGGCCTTCCAAGGTCATTTACCTGACCCTCGCTCAGGGTCAACCTAAGTCTGAACTGACTTGAAAGCGCACAACAACCCTATCTCATCAGCCAAAAGCAGGCCCACACTTCCCATTGAAATACTAATAAGTTTATATTTGTTAAAATTGTTCTTCATTTCGTTTTAAAGTGTTTTTTGCATTACAAATAAGATATGTGCAGTGTGCATAGGAATTCATTCATTCTTTTTTCAAATTACAATCCTACCCTCCAACAGTTTGAGGGACTGTGACCTGGCTCTCTGTTTAAAACGTTTGAGGACCTCTGCTTTAGAGGCTTGTTTTCTGTCATTTTTATGGCTATCAAGATTAATCTTGGCGCACTTGTAGGACACATTTAAGGCTGTAAGTCTGTGAAGTTTCATGATGTTTCACTCATTCATTACTTTTTTGGACATTTTAAACTTTGCATTGGCTTTTGGGCTGCAGGATCGCAGCTTTTCTAATGCAACTGATGTCAGCCAAGGTGCCCTAACAACAATGTAGGTAAAGAGACAATACAGGGAGGTCCTGCAGCATGACTGCTCAGCAGTCCCGGACACCAGATGAGGCCACTTTTGTGGTCAATGTGGAAGGGCCCAAGGAAGAACTTTATGATGTCAAGAAGTATTTAGAGGAACAGCAAAAAAAGAAAGAAATTTTAAAAACCACTTCGTTAGAGCTCCCCTTATTCAAATTTGGGAAAAATATAAAAATAAATTCCATACTAAAGCTCCGAGATGGTTCTCTCCGAACGAAGCCAGTCAAATTAGAGGGGTTGGTAGAGAGAAATGGTTGACCTATAAAGAAATCTTAAAAGGTGATACAAAGAATCCAACACTTAAAACCCAGGAGGAGCTAAGGAACCAAGACCCAACTCTTTCTTGGTTCCAATACCACCAGATTAAAGAAAGCTTCGTCCTGGACAAAAAGACGGGTTTTGAAATGGAAGAATCTTTCTGGGATAGAATTATACGATCCGAGAATACAAAGAATCCAACACTTAAAACCCAGGAGGAGCTAAGGAACCAAGACCCAACTCTTTCTTGGTTCCAATACCACCAGATTAAAGAAAGCTTCGTCCTGGACAAAAAGACGGGTTTTGAAATGGAAGAATCTTTCTGGGATAGAATTATACGATCCGAGAATAAACATATAAGAAAACTATATCAGCAATTATTAAAATGGGAAACAGAGAAAGAACTAGTTAAAAACAACATGGTGAAATGGGCAAAAGATCTAGGCCGCCCAATACATTTCTCGGAATGGGAAGAAATCTGGTCCAAAAAAATAAAATATATACATTCAAACGACTATAGGGAGAATTGGTATAAATTATATTTCAGATGGTACCTAACTCCAGCACAAATGTCCAGATTTAGCAGAGGGAAAGTGAGTAACAGATGTTGGAAATGTAAAAGAACCACGGGAACATTCTGGCATATGTGGTGGGGATGTAAAAAGGTGAACGCCTTTTGGCGGGCAATTCACAAAGAATCTGTAAAAATACTAAAAGTGAAACTCCCTTTAAAACCCGAGATTTTTTTGTTGGGAATAACGGACTCTGAAATGGACAACAATGATAGTAAGATCCTTTTTCACCTTTTGACAGCAGCCAGAATCCAGCTGGCCCGTTATTGGAAAACTCGAGAAATCCCTACAATTGAGCAGTGGACTCTAAAGTTATACGATGTTATGAATATGGATCTCTTAACTCAGAGACTATCGGACATTGGAAAGAAGAAGAAACATACTGATTGGGAGAAATTCCTGGAGTACCTGAGCAAAGAAAGATAAATATTAGAAACTAACTTAAGCGGTAATCTGCCAATGTATTAGAATATAATCTGATAATTATATCGTCAGTTACAATATATGTTTAAAAGAAGAGTAATCTGTCTGCTCAACCTGGAAGTACTTGTTAACCCACCCTATCCCCGTTGTGTCAGGTTTTAGAAGTTGTTCCTCCCCCCCCTTGCCCTTTTCCCCCCCTTCCTGGCGTTTCAATTCCTGTCCCTCTCCCCCCTCCCCACCCCAGAAACCTTCCCTCACAACATGCCCCTCCCCCACCCCTAGACTTCCGTATGTCCCAGTGTTTTTCCTATTGTCTGTTTTTTTATATATTTGTACTGAAACTGAAAATAAAGTTTATAAAAAAAAAAGAAGTATTTAGCAGTGGAACAAAGTGCCTCAGAGTTTGGTGGACTATCTTTCTTTGGAAGTTTTTAAACCGAAGTTGGATGCCATTTTTCAGGAGTGAACATTTCTGCTTTGAAGGAGTTTTAAAAAGGTGACCCTTGCAATTAATTTGAACTTGCAAGCACGTTTGGTGGGGATGAGGGACAGGGCCTTCTCTGTGGTGGCCCCCCGACTCTGGAACTCTCTCCCCAAGGTCATCAGACAAGCCCCAACGTTGGCAGTCTTTAGGAAGAGCTTGAAGACGTGGCTGTTCCAGTGTGCCTTCCCTGAATAGGAAACTCCTAGCATCATGTCCCAAATGCACTTTACTAGAGATTTAAGTCTGCACACTGCACCTATCTCCAAAAAACCTATCCATTTCACTTGTCATGTCCAGCATTTTTTAAAATTTCTATCCATTACATTTGGCCCGGCCTCAGTTTTAAATGCATTGTGGTGTTATTGTCTAATGTTTATTGCTATTGTTTTAATGTTATTGATTTGCTTTATGAGTTTATTTATTGTTGTATTTGTTATCCTGTTGTTTTATTGATGTGTTGGCCTTGGCCTCTTCTAAGCCGCACCGAGTCCTTCAGGAGATGTTAGCGGGGTATAAATAAAGTTAATAATAATAATAATAATAATAATAATAATAATAATAATAATAACTCTGTGATTCTATGAAATATTATTGAGCAAATCAATTTACTGCACTGGCACTGCATAATCTTAAATAATAACACAAATAAGGCACATTCCCTAGTGTTTCATATGTAAAGTGGCCATGTGCTTCTTCCTTCATTTTTTTAGTTACCACTGAATGTAAAGTTGACCTGACAGCAAGATATTCCACAGATTTTTCAAAATCCTTCCCTCCTATTTCCTGAACCAGTTCTTTCAAGACTGCAGATGTTCTCCAAAAGTTTCTTGTTATGATTGGAGATTTATTTTGGCCTTACAAGTTTTTGTATTTTGTAAAATGAATACAAATCAAATCAAATCACTTATTTCGGGCATAGACCAGCACAGGAAATAGAATGAATACAGATTCTCTACTTAAGAGTTTAAAATGTGATGAATCATGATAGCTTATTAAGTAGAAGGTTACATTGAATGAAAACATTCCTGACTGATTCAAAACAGAATAGAACAGAACATTCCATGAGTATCGGGTATCAGTGGAAATTAAAACAGGTTGCTGGACTTCAAAGAAAAGTTTTTACTGACTTGCTTAGTAAAACTTGATGTGGCTGCCAAGTATGGATGCATAAGAATTAGAACCATGAGATGTAGAGATTGGTTTTGCAATGTGCTGCTGTTCAACCACTTGGAGAGCTACTAGGACTGTGCCAAATGCAGGTTGTCACTCACAATGAGGGACACTTGACAAGTATGATATAGACCATGAAATTGCACTTAATGCTTGCATCAACCTTAGAATTGGCAATGCCTGACCTTGATGCATATTTCTTTGTATTTTAAATAGAAATCTTAATGGCACAAAATTGAGAACAGTTGCAAACATTTCAGAAGACTTTACTCAAAAAATGCGTTAGAAAGTTCATGGTACAATTTTAATGAGAAAAATATACAGTATTAGAGAAAGGGAAAAAAGGTTAAATTTAAGATGGCAGACAACTGCCTGAGCAGAGGTATTTAGGAAAATTATTTACTTTTCATGTCATACTGAACACTGAACATGTTGTTCATTCGTTCAGTCGTCTCCGACTCTTCGTGACCTCATGGACCAGTCCACGCCAGAGATCCCTGTCGGCCGTCACCACCCCCAGCTCCTTCAAGGTCAGTCCAGTCACTTCAAGGATGCCATCCATCCATCTTGCCCTTGCTCAGCCCCTCTTCCTTTTACCTTCCACTTTCCCCAGCATAATTATCTTCTCTAGCTTTCCTGTCTCCTCATGATGTGGCCAAAGTACTTCAACTTTGTCTCTAGTATCCTTCCCTCCAGAGCAGTCGGGCTTTATTTCCTGGAGGATGGACTGGTTGGATCTTCTCGCAGTCCAAGGCACTCTCAGAACTTTCCTCCAACACCACAGCTCAAAAGCATCGATCTTCCTTCGCTCAACCTTCCCTAAGGTCCAGCTCTCACATCCATAGGTTACTACAGGGAATACCATGGCTTTGACTAGGCGGATCTTTGTTGCCAGTCTGATGTCTCTACTCTTCACTATTTTATCGAGACTGGACATTGCTCTCCTCCCAAGAAGTAAGCGTCCTCTGATTTCCTGGCTACAGTCTGCATCTGCAGTAATCTTTGCACCTAGAAATACAAAGTCTGTCACAGCCTCCACGGTTTCTCCCTCTATTTTCCAGTTGTCAATCATTCTTGTTGCCATAATCTTGGTTTTTTTGATGTTTAGCTGCAACCCGGCTTTTGCACTTTCTTCTTTCACCTTGATTAGAAGGCTCCTCAGCTCCTCCTCGCTTTCGGCCATCAGAGTGGTGTCATCTGCATATCTGAGGTTGTTAATGTTTCTTCCAGCAATTTTCACCCCAGCTTTGCATTCATCCAGCCCCGCACATCGCATGATGTGTTCTGCATACAAGTTAAAAAGGTTGGGTGAGAGGATGCAGCCTTGCCGTACGCCTTTCCCAATCTTGAACCAGTCTGCTGTTCCGTGGTCAGTTCTGACTGTTGCTACTTGGTCCTTGTACAGATTCCTCAGGAGAGAGACAAGGTGACTTGGTATCCCCATACCACCAAGAACTTGCCACAATTTATTATGATCCACACAGTCAAAGGCTTTAGAATAGTCAATGAAGCAGAAGTACCGTATATTCCGGCATATAAGACGACTGGGCATATAAGACGACCCCAACTTTTCCAGTTAAAATATAGAGTTTGGGATATACTCGCCGTATAAGACCACCCCTCTTCCAATGCACACTAAATAAAAAAAAATTAAAAATCAGATTTGAATTCAAGATGGTAATTTTAATTCAAATGCTTATGACATGCAGGTTCCCATGAGAGGGACATTGTACCTTACATTGTACATTACAGTTGCTCTTTCTCCCTTGAATTTCATTTATACTCTGGGTCCTTTACATCATGCTGGCAATAAGTTAAAATAAACTGTTGCATGAAATAATTCTCATTTAAAGCAATTATAAAAACCAGCCAAGGTAAAGTGTCATATCAGTTCCCTTTTGCCTTTTCTCAGGCTTCTCCTATTGACACAGCCTAAAACAGCATTGGCCTTTTTAGCTGCAGCATCATACTACTGGCTCATGTTCGACAAAGATTCCTTTCACAGAATCCTAAAGTTGGGAGGGACCTCTAAAGGCCATTTAGTCCAACCCCCTTCATTCTGCCTTCTTGCGGGGAAAGCACAATCAAAGCACTCTCGACAAATGGCTATCTAGTCTTATTAATATTAATAATGGCGTTGGAAGGGAGCTCTAAAGGCCATCTAGTCCAACCCCCTTCATTCTGCCTTCATACAGGGAAAGCACACTCAAAGCAGCCCTGACAGATGGCCACCCAGCCTCAATAACAACAACAATAACATTAATACTAATAAAAGTTGGAAGATATCCTTTAGGCCAGTGGTTCTCAACCTTTCTAATGCCGTGACCCTTAAATAAAGTTCCTCATGTTGTTGTGACCCCCAACCACATTTTCGTTGCTACTTCATAACAGTAATTTTGCTACTGTTATGAAATGTAATGTAAATGTCTGATATGAAGGATTTATTTTCATTGTTACAAATTGAACATAATTAAAGCATAGTGATTAATCACAAAAACAATATGTTTGGGGGAGTGTGGGCAACGGATGATGGGATGTGAAGTACCTTCAACCGATGCAGCTCTGACTTCCAGAGACCACTGAGACACCCCCCCCCCCCCCCGAAATACAGACCAGGACCAAACTTGGCACACAGAACCCTAATGACCAATAGAAAATACTGGAGGGGGTTGGGAGGAATTGATAGTGAATTATGGGAGAGGTAGTTCACCTACATCCAGAGAGCACTGTGAACCCAAATTACTATGGATCTGGACAGAACTTGGCACAAATACTCAGTATGCCCAAATCTGAAGACTGGTGGAGTTTGGGGGAAATAGACCTTGGCGTTTGGGAGTTGTTGGGATGTATAGTTCCCCAGCCATCAAAGAGCATTCTGAACTCCAACAATTAAATTGGACCAAACTTGGCCTGCAGGACTCTCACGACCAACAGAAAACACTGGAGAGATTTTGGGAAAATAGACCTTGGCATTTGGGACTTGGGGTGTTTAGTTCCCCAGCCATCAAAGAGCATTCTGAAATCCAACCACAATTAAATTGGACCAAACTTGAGTTGTGTGGAAGGGGACTGGGTTATCTGAGGCCCCTTCCATACAGCTGCATAAAATACACATTGAAGTGGATTATCTGGCTGTGTGGACTCAGATAATCCAGTTCAAAGCAGATAATGTGGGATTTCATTCAGCTGTGTGGAAAGGGACTGGGTTATCTGGGGCTCCATCCATACAGCTGCATAAAATACACATTGAAGTGGATTATCTGGCAGTGTGGCCTCAGATAATCCAGTTCAAAGCAGATAATGTGGGATTTCATTCAGCTGTGTGGAAGGGGCCTGGGTTCTCTGGGTCCCCTTCCATACAGCTGCATAAAATACACACTGAAGTGGATTATCTGGCTGTGTGGACACAGATAATCCAGTTCAAAGCAGACAATGTGGGATTTCATTCAGCTGTGTGGAAGGGGACTGGGTTATCTGGGTCCCTGTTCCTTCGCTCTTTCGCTTGCCTTGCAACCTCTTCTCTTCCCTTCAGTCTCCTCTCACGCTGTTGCTTTCCCCATTCACCTCGCGCGGAGGCCATTGGCGAGAGCGCGAGGCAGGCGACAAGGGGCTTCTGGGACGGCAGGCGTCGCGCGGAGGCCTCCTGGCCTGCCTCGCTCTCTCGCCGATGGCGACGGTGCAAAGCAGGCCAGGAGGCCTCCGCGCGAGGCCTGGCATCGCGGAAGCTCTCCTCGCCTGCCTCGTTCTCTCGCCGATGGCCATTGGCGAGAGAGCGGGGCGGGCGAGGAGGGCTTACACAACGCCAGGCCTCGCGCGGAGGCCTCCTCGCCTACCTTGCACCCTCGCTATCGGCGAGAGAGCGGGGCAGGCGAAGGGCCAGACGCTCCATTGGCCTCAATTGGGTCCAGGAAGGAGAGAGGAAGCGTGAGGAAGGCGGCCCTCCGGCCTCCTTCCTCATGCTGCCTCTTTCCTCACTGGGCCCAGCTGGGGCCCAACGGAGCGTCTGGCCCACGCCGCGCTGCTGCAGGAGCCTGTAGACATGCTGGAAGCCTCTCCAGAAGCAGCAGGGGTGAGCGCGCTCACCAGCGCAGGTCTCCCTCCTCCGTCCTCGCCCCGCAGATGCCTTCCTCAGCAGGCGCACACGGGATGAGAGAGGAGGGAAAGGTGTGCACCAGCTGCAGAAGACAGCGCAGGCCTCCGCAGGGTGCATCTTTCCCTCCTCTCCCATCCCGTGTGCACCTCCACCGCCGAGGAAGGCATCTGCGGGGCGAGGACGGAGGAGGGAAAGGTGCCAGACGCTCCGTTGGGCCCCAGCTGGGCCCAGTGAGGAAAGAGGCAGCGTGAGGAAGGAGGTCGGAGGGCAGGCCGCTGCGGGCGGATGTTCTCCTCCGCTGCCTCGGCTCCACTGCCATTCGTCATCTAATATGTCCGGAAGACAAGACGACCCCCAAGTTTTCAAAGGATTTTAAAGGTTTAAAAAGTCGTCTATTACCCCGGTTTTTACGGTAGATGTTTTTCTGAAACTCCCTGCCTTTCTCCATTATCCAGCGGATATTGGCAATTTGGTCTCTCGTTCCTCTGCCTTTTCTAAACCCAGCTTGAACATCTGGCAACTCTCGCTCCATGTATTGCTGGAGTCTTCCTTGCAGGATCTTGAGCATTACCTTACTGGCATGAGAAATAAGGGCCACTGTACAGAAGTTGGAGCAGTCTTTCGCATTTCCCTTTTTTGGTATGGGGATATAAGTTGATTTTTTCCAGTCTGATGGCCATTCTTGTGTTTTCCATATTTGCTGGCAAATGGCATGCATCACCTTGACAGCATCATCTTTTAAGATTTTAAACAGTTCAGCTGGGATCCCGTCGTCTCCTGCTGCCTTGTTGTTAGCAATGCTTCTTAAGGCCCATTCAACTTCACTCCTCAGGATGTCTGGTTCTAATTCATTCACCACACCATCAAAACTATCTCGATATTATCCTTCCTATACAGATCTTCTGTATAGTCTCGCCACCTTCTCTTGATCTCTTCAGCTTCTGTTAGGTCCCTGCCATCTTTGTTTCTTATCATGCCCATTTTTTCCTGAAATTTATTTCAAATGTTTCTAATTTTCTGGAAGAGGTCTCTTCTATTCTATTGTCTTCTTCCACTTCCATGCATTGTTTAAAAATAGTTCCTTATCTCTTCTAGCTAACCTTGGAATTGTCATTTAACTGGGCATATCTCCCCTTATCACTGTTTCCTTTTGCTTTCCTCCTTTCTTGGGCTACTTCCAGTGTCTCAGCAGACAACCATTTTGCCTTCTTGGTTTTCTTTTTCTTTGGAACGTACTTTGTTGCCGTCTCCTGAACAATGTTGCGGACTTCTGTCCATAGTTCTTCTGGGACTCTGTTTACTAAATCTAGTCCTTCAAATCTGTTCTTCACTTCCACTGTATATTCGCTCGGAATGTTAGTGAGATCATATCTAACTGGTCTGTGTATTTTCCCTGATCTCTTTAGTTTTATTCTAAATTGAGCAATAAGAAGTTCGTGATCTGAGCTACAGACAGCCCCAGGTCTTGTTTTCACCGACTGGATGGATGTCCGCCACCTTTGGCTGCAAAGGATGTAGTCAATCTGATTTCGGTGCTGACCATCTGGTGAAGTCCATGTGTAAAGCCATCTTTTAGGTTGTTGGAAGAGAGTGTTTGTTATACACAGCGAGTTTTCCTGGCAAAATTCTATCAGCCTGCGTCCCGCTTCATTTTGTTCTCCCAGACCATGCTTGCCTGTGATCCCAGTTGTCATTTGACTTCCCACCTTGGCATTCCAGTCTCCTGTAACGAAAATACTGAACATACTGACGGAAAATAATAGGACAACAGTTTACCCATCTCCCATAATGGCCTCTCTGCCATGATATCATGCTCTGGATACTTTTTTTAAAAAAAGAGAGAACTAAAAACAGTTCATGACATGATATTGTGAAATAGTCTCCATATTATTTAAATTTAGATATTGTTGACCCAAACATTTTTACTTGAACCTTTTTTCACAAGAAAGAGGCTGACTGAAACAATTTTAAGCATTAAAAGGCAAAAAAAGTAAATCAATAATGTAAATATAGAGTAGAAACATAATAAGTGTCAAAAAAAAGTGGGGGGGGGGGGTGGGGGACAAAAGAAGAAGAAAAGAAAAACAAAAAGTACATGATCTCCAAACCATCCTCACCTGACCAAAAGAAAACAACTTTGCTTAATATAGGATTAAACCAGTTCAGCCCATTTTACCCCATATTAAAGACCTGAAATCTCTGGATGTCATTTTGATATTCAGGAGTTATTTCTGCTCCACTCTGGGATTTAGGGTTTGTTTGTTTGTTTATTTACTGTATTTGTATACCGCCTTTCTCAGCCAATTGGTGACTCAAAGCGGTTTCCAACAAATCAGTATACATAAAACATAATAGATTAAAAAAAACATTAAACAGTATAAGAACATCACAAAAACAATAAAAGCAACATCATCAGGGTCTCATTATTCTCAAGCATTGTCCAATTCCATTGTCAGGTCATTCGATTTCCTATATTAGCAACTCTATATTTGTAAACACTTGCTCGAATAGCTACGTTTTAACTTGTCTCCGAAACGTCAAGAGGGAGGGAGCAGATTTGATCTCCCTAGGGAGGGCATTCCATAGCAGAGGACCACCACTGAGAAGGCCCTGTCTCTCGTCCCCGCCAAGCGTGCTTGTGACAAAGGTGGGACCGAGAGCAGGACCTCCCCAGATGATCTTAAAGTCCTCAGTGGTTCGTAAGGGGAGATACGTTCAGACAGGTAAGTTGGGCCAGAACCGTTTAGGGCTTTATAGGCCAAAGCCAGCACTTTGAATTGGGCCCGGTAGCAAACTGGCAGCCAGTGGAGCTGGTGCAACAAGGGGGTTGTATGCTCCCTGAGCGCCACTCCTGTTAACAATCTGGCTGCCGTTCGTTGGACTAGTTGAAGCTTCCAGACCGTCTTCAAAGGCAACCCCATGTAGAGAGCATTGCAGTAGTCTATACGGGATGTAACTAGAGCGTGGACTACCATGGCCAAGTCAGACTTTCCAAGGTACAGGCGCAGCTGGCACACAAGTTTTAACTGAGTTTCTACTCTCTAGGACTCCCAATGTTGACTCCCTCCCCCATTTATTATTCAAAGCTCAAAATTGGCAAGTCCTTCTCTTCCTCATGCAAAAAGTGAACAAAAGGCTTCCAGTATTTTTTTAAAAAAATCCTGTGTCCCTTCTTTTAGTAACCAGGTTTAATTTGCTCATTTTGGCCAAGTCCATCATTTTTATGATCCAATCCTCTGTTGTTGGTTCTGCGCATAGAACAATCTACTGA
This sequence comes from Anolis sagrei ordinatus, assembly GCF_025583915.1. NCBI lineage: Eukaryota > Metazoa > Chordata > Lepidosauria > Squamata > Anolidae > Anolis > Anolis sagrei. The sequence continues at coordinate 63,056,972 of NW_026847660.1, read as the reverse complement.
GATCATTTATTGCAATGATCTATCATAGTCATTTGAATCAGTCAGACCAAGTAGAAAAGTCTCAGGTCTTAACTGGATATTTCCCCCAAAAGAACTTTCTGGATGCATTTGAATCCAGTATTTCTTGGCATGTTTAGTTGTTTACATGTCGCCCAAATATGGTAGAATGACCCCACTTGCTGTTTACTTTTCCAGCAAGGATTGGAAACCACATTTTAGAAAACTTTTCAAGAGTCATATACCATTGATACATCATTTCATAAACATTCTCTTTCAAATTATAACATTACATAAATTTTAACTCTTTGCACCATATTTTCTTTCATTGGTCCAACATTATATTACACCCAGCATTTGTGCCCACCTTGTCATGTATTCTTTAACTTGCTCATCTGCCATTTTTCCATTTTGATAACATCTTATACATTTTACCAATTAAATGTTTATCATTAGCATATAATTGCAGCTCAAATTCCGATTTACTCAGTTCAAAACCAGCTAATTGCTTGACTTGCCTAAATCTCTCCATTAACTGTAAATAAAAAGAAACTGTTGTTGTTGTTGTTCATTCGTTCAGTCATCTCCGACTCATCATGACCTCATGGACCAGCCCACGCCAGAGCTCCCTGTCAGCCGTCACCACCCCCAGCTCCTTCAAGGTCAGTCCAGTCACTTCAAGGATGCCATCCATCCATCTTGGCCTTGGTCGGCCCTCTTCCTTTTTTCCTTCCATTTTCCCCAGCATAATTGTCTTCTCTAAGCTTTACTTTCTTCTCATAATGTGGCCAAAGTACTTCATCTTTGCCTCTACTATCCTTCCCTCCAATGAGCAGTCGGGCTTTATTTCCTGGAGGATGGACTGGTTGGATCTTCTCGCAGTCCAAGGCACTCTCAGAACTTTCCTCCAACACATCCTCCCAAGAAGTAAGCGTCTTCTGATTTCCTGGCCACAGTCTGCATCTGCAGTAATCTTTGCACCTAGAAATACAAAGTCTGTCACAGCCTCCACATTTTCTCCCTCTATTTTCCAGTTGTCAATCATTCTTGTTGCCATAATCTTGGTTTTTTTTATGTTTAGCTGCAACCCAGCTTTCTTCTTTCACCTTGATTAGAAGGCTCCTCAGCTCCTCCTCGCTTTCGGCCATCAGAGTGGTGTCATCTGCATATCTGAGGTTGTTAATGTTTCTTCCAGCAATTTTTACCCCAGCTTTGCACTCATCAAGCCCCGCACATCGCATGATGTATTCTGCATACAAGTTAAAAAGGTTGGGAGAGTGTATGCAGCCTTGCCGTACGCCTTTCCCAATCTTGAACCAGTCTGTTGTTCCGTGGTTAGTTCTTACTGAAAAAAAGAAAAAAAGAAACTACTGAAAAGCAAAACCCTGCAATCAATTGTTGTCTTGTTTAATTTTATATTGTCCTTGTACATATTCTAGGAGCTCTTGTATCTCTGGGGGGGGGGGGGAGAGACAAAATCTTGTTCAGTATTTGCATAGCAAGTTTACACATTCATATTTTTAAAAATGAGCAAAGGAACATTGAGCTGACGAGCAGAGTTGTACAACTGCTTACAGTTAGAAACGGTCTTTTTATTATTGTTTTTATTGGGGGAGTTTTACATACATAAAAAGTTGTGGAACAATTGGGTTGTGCTAGAAAGTAGGAAAAAAGAATGAGAGGGTCCAAGGGAAAGGGCTTCTCCACGAAAAGGGGGGGGAGGGGGGACTCTATCACTCTCACACAATAACACAACTTCATTCAACACATTCATGGGGGGGGGGGTCTGTCACTATTAGAATGCACTTCCAGGTTGTCCAGGGTTCTTCCTGATTATTCCTTTTCTTGAGACTGTTGTCTCTTCTTCTTATGGAATAGGCGGCCTCCTACTGTTCTGTATTTTTAGCATTCTTTTATTTAATTCTCTTTTATTTGTTCGATTATTTTAATAACATTATTGTTATTTTTTGTTATTGTTATTTTATTCTTTTGTTCTGCTCCTCTAAATATTTAAGGAATTTATCCCAATTCGTTGATTTGGCCATGTTACTTATGATGGCACACCAGGAAGATCTAATGAGAAATAAAATGTGTCTGGATATTTTCCCAATGACCATCGGTATGCCCTAAATTACTTTAATGCCCCAAAAATGATACTCTACAGACAAGACTAAATTAACCAAATTGAGTTTACTGAATAAACAGGGTGAAATAAAACAAGGTATACAGAGGTGTAAATCTGAGGTAACAAATTTGATAGAGTATTGTCGAAGGCTTTCATGGCTGGAATCACTCAGTCCTTGTGGGTTTTTTCGGGCTATATGGCCATATTCTAGAGGCATTTCTCCTGACGTTTCGCCTGCATCTATGGCAAGCATCCTCAGAGGTGAGGTCTGCTGGAAACTGGGAAAAAAGGGGTTTATATATCTGTGGAATGACCAGGGTGAGACAAAGGGCTTTTGAATTGAATATTAAGCTGATATATAAACCCAATTTTCCTAGTTTCATCAGACCTACCTCTGAGGATGCTTGCCATAGATGCAGGCGAAACATCAGGAGAGAATGCCTTTAGAACATGGCCATACAGCCCGAAAAAACCTACAACCCAGTGATTCCGGCCATGAAAGCCTTCAACAATACAATAATAACTCTGAGGTAACAAACTATAAACTCTGGGGCAAATATATTCTAATCTAAAATCTATAAACTTTGGCAAATATAACTATTCTATGGCAAATATGTGTTATCTATGAACTATCTATCTATAAGGCAAATATGTGATAAGGATGGCCTGTTCAAATTGCTAGGCCAGACCAGACACTATCTGGCTAACTAACTTCAAGCTATGACCAACAAAGAATGCCATAAGAAGTTTTATCACCAGCCCATTCTGGCTCTGAGTCAGAAGGGGCTGCACCAACCGAGCTCGACCTCTAGGGGGAATCTAAGCTTCTCCCCTAAACTTGGCAAAATGGAACAGTCCAACAGGCAAACAGGGAAATAAAATCTAGGCCGAGACTTCACATTACTGTTTTGTGATATTCTTTGTGTAAGCAGGTCCATGTTCATGATATCGAGGACTTTTATTGTCCACTGTTCTATTGAGGGAATTTCCTGAGATTTCCGCAACTGGGCCAGCTTTATTCTTGCTGCAGTTATTAGGTAGAAGAAGATCTTGTTTGTGTTTTGGTCCATGTCGAAATTGGTGATGCTTAACAATAAATATTCCGGCTTTAGTTCAATTTTTATTTGAAGGATTATTTCTATTTTTTTGTGAATTTGTCGCCAGAAGGACTTAACTTTCCTGCATTTCCACCACATGTGGATAAAAGTCTCCCTTCTCTTTCCTGCACTTCCAACATTTTCCATTATTTCTTTCTCTATTGATTTTCGATTGATGTTCTGGAGTTAGGCACCATCTATAAAATAGTTTGTACCAGTTTTCTTTAAAGTCAGTTGAATAGGTATATTTTAACTTCCTTGACCATATCTCTTCCCATTCGGCAAAACTGATTGATCGACCTATATCCCTGGCCCATTTTACCATATTTTCCTTTACCTGTTCTTTCTCTGTTAACCAATTAAGAAGTTGTTGGTAGATTTTCTTAATAAGTTTCGTATCTACTTTTAGTACCTTGTCCCAGAAGGTTTCATCTTTCTCAAAGCCTAGTTTATTATCTATATTGTAGTTTTCATTTATTTGGTAGTACCAGAACCAGGAAAGAGATGGGTCATAGATTTTTAGCACCTCATGGGTTTAATCCTTATCTCTTGACCTTCCTTTTTAAATATTTCCTTATATGTTAACCACCTATCTCTTGAGACCTCCCTTATCTGGTTGGCTTCATTGGGAGAGAACCAAAGTGGAGTTTTGGAATAAAATCTTGTTTTGTATTTTTCTCATACCTGGATGAGGGCAGCCCTAATAAAGTGATTTTTAAGTTTTTCTCTTTCATAGCTTTCCCTCTCCACAGGTAGTTATGCCATCCCTGCATGAGGTCGTGCCCTTCTAGGGCTAGTAATTTCTTTTACTATACTATACTCTGGTTTCTCTTCAGATCATATAAATCTTTCACCTTTTAGAAACAGTCTTGATGAACTAGTAAAATGTGGGATAGAACAGGACTTCTAAAATCTTTTCCATTTGTGACCCTTTCCCTCCTGATAATTTTACATGACCCCAGGTATAAAACAAGTATACCTATATACCTAGTATCAGTATTAACAGAAAATCTCCTACAATCACCATATTCCTTCTTGATGGTTTTGCAGGAGCCATTCCATGTGCTGACTCTTCGAGGTGCATATTCTCTGTAGACAAGCTCTATTGCACTACCTGCTGTTCTGCATCATCATTAGTGCTAAAAAGAATTTCAAATTGATTCTGTAGCTCCAAACTTACAGAATAATTTTTCATCCTTCAATTTCTGTGTGTAATTCCAAGTGCCTCTCTCCTGTGTTTGAAGAATGACCTCCTTAGAGAGACCCATGATTCTCCTGATAACATCTTCCTCTCCCCTCTAATTTGTTGGAGTATGGATGCATGGACTTCAAGATACTAGACCTTCTCTTCCAAGAGGACCATTAACTTGCACTTGCTTCAAGTATAGTTATCCACATCATCATTCACATCAACACAAATATTCCACACTTCTTGCAGATGATTGCACATGTTCCATCAGAAGAAAACTAAATAGAGAATGGAACACTGTGCGTTGAGCTCTGTTGAACATGTGCAAACTACCATTTCAGCCTCTCATTTAAGGAAAGGATGTAAGATGCCCTACCCGCTTCCACAATGTGTTTCTATTAAAATAAAGCAGTCTGTATATTGCACATTTGTGTAGTATCTAGCTAACTTAAAAACAATAATATTGATTTGAGTTGTACTTTATGCATCTTGTATGAAACACATCTTTTAAAGTTGGACAAATAGGAGGTGTGGTGCATTGCACAAAGTTCAATTTATGAAATCTAATTTTCTAAGGATATAAATACACCACCATCAGTAAAGGAGATTTAATTATGCCCGTTCATAATTCACAGGTCTTGTAAATTGATTCTTTTGCAGGCTTGCAATGATGGATTTGAGCCTGATGTTTGCATTATGCACCAAATGTGCATTACTGTAAACCATTTATCTAAATGAATACATAGAGTTCAAGGGATATTATTGTGTTGAAAACTAAATGAAATGTGTTTTAATTATCTCGGAAATTGATGGTACTACTTCTCTCCCTTTTTTATTTTCCCTCAAGCATTTATATTCATATTTTCAGGAATGTAACTGTAGTTACTTGAAAACATATCAACTTCATTCTCTTTTTCAGAAATAAGTTCTATTGATTTCAAAGAGCTTCTTTACTTCTAAGTATGCTTAGGATGTCATGTATAGCTCTTAATCCTTTGCGTATTTACTCAGAGGGAAGTTCCACTGAGTTCAAACATCTTTCTACATAAGAATATGTATAGGATTATATTTTTAAGCTAGTGAAATCCAACAAATGTTCATGCTGTGTGCTTTTAAAAAATCATAATCTGTCTCCTCCCCATACATTGCAGCACCAGCCAATCATAGGGATGGGCAGGAGAATTAAACAATGACAATGTTAGCAAATGGGTGGGTTTGTATTGTATAAAAATGCTTACACTCAACAATATGGTATGCTTGCATATTTATAGCATCTATGTTGTACATTGCATCCTTTCTGTAGATCATAATAAAGTGCCTCTGTCACTTGTCTTCATGGGTCTTACTCTGTTCGGAAATATTGATGGTTAGTTGAGCTCACTAGGTGGTCCATACTCTAAATTCAACTTCACTATGAGGAACGGCTTAGGGACCCAGGCATATTTAGTTTGGACAAAAAGAAGACTGAGAGTATAAAATACGTATACAAATCAAACTGTTAATAAATATCAAATGGTTAAATAAATTATTTCCAATTTTAACTCTACATTTGGCCTTCCCACTGTTTTTAATTGTGTGTTGTCTTATTGATAATGTTATGTATTTTATTGTCTATGTTTTTTTTTTTAATTGCTTGTATTGTTATTTTATTGCTTGTATTGTTGAGTTTGGGCTCGGCCTCATGTAAGCCGCACAGAGTCCCTTGGGGAGATGGTAGCAGGGTACAAATAAAGTGTTGCTGTTGTTGTTGTTGTTGTTGTTGTTGTTGTTGTTGTTGTTGTTGTTATTATTATGGCCAACTGTACCACAGCAATAAAAATTAGAGCTTGTGTAAGGCCCAAGTACAAAAGCATCAACCCTCTAAGGCAAAATATAGTGGTCCCCTTGGTATCCAGGACCCTGGTATCCGATGGTAATAATCCAGGACCCTCTATCAATACCAAAAATATGTGGCTGCTCAAGCTCCATGTTATCTATAATGGTATAGTGAAATGGTGTCCCTTATATAAAATGACAAATCAAAGTTTGTTTTTTGGTGTGTGTGTATGTGTGTATATAGGGGCTTTCCCTATTCCAAGTACTCCTTATCCATAGATTCAACCAGACATAGCTTGAAATATATATATCAATGTCAACCCAGGGTTCTGGGGTGATTTTTTTTTTGTCTAAATGTGTGTGTATACACCAGCTGAACACTGCAGATAATGTAGGACATGACTGAATGTTTGACCAACCAAATACTTTTTTTAAAAGCATATTACGATTCGATCCTTTCTGCACATATCCTTCATTATTTCTGTAGATAAGAGAGATTTAAAATACATGAGCTCATCACCTTTAGTTAAAGAATCGCTGCATTGTTCTCTAATGTAGGGAAAAGGCTAGAAACTTTAATAAGTAATTATAGTCATAGCCTTTTGCAATGTGATAATCTTGTGATAAACTAACCTGTGCTACACTTTTTTAAAAACAATATTTATAGCTGTCTTTTTACAAAAATTGATGCAAATCTTTCTGACTTTTATTAAGTGTTTATTAATGTGTTTTCATTGAATATCTGTACTTTCATCAGCAGAGTTTCAAAAATACAGGCACAAAATCTCAGGAGACATCTGGGTTAGTACAGAGAATAGCAAATAAGTGTCTCCTCCCGATCTCCTAGAACCGTGATGGTGAACCTATGACATGCGTGTCAGCACTGACACGCATGGCTATTTTTGTTGACACGCGGCCACATGCGGCCGCATACAGAGAAGTACACCTTATAAGAGCCAATCTAATTCCATCCTTAAATTTGTAAAAGGCTATACAAATTTAACATCTGCATGTTTGACCATTGTTCACTCCATAACTCAGCATGGAATATACATTTTTCTTATTTAAACTATAAATATTGCAAAATTATGGGGGGGGGGGGTTCTCAAAGTCGACACCCCACCCAAGTTATGCTCGGGTTTTTGGAAAATTTTGACACACCAAGCTCAAAAGGTTGCCCATCACTGTCCTAGAAAATCCTAGTGCACAATTACACTTGCCACTTGGGTCAGTGTGCAAAGCAATGAACCCTGTAGTAGTTAAACGTTGCATACAACTTATATGCATTCACCTGGGCTAAAGCCACTTAATGTAACTTTTCCTCAAGTTAAACTAAGATGTACAGAGACAGTGAAAGGAATGGTAAATGACCTGGAAGCCAACTTGAAGAAGAGGAGGTTGTCATAATATCCATGTTTAAATATTTGAAAAGATGTCATATTGAGAAGGAGGCAAGCTTGTTGTGTGCTCCTCTAGAGACTAGGACACACAGAACAATGGATTTAAACTACAGAGAGGGGGTTGGACTGGATGGCCCTTGTGGTCTCGTCCAACACTATGATTCTAACAAATAATCAAAAACTTCCTACTATTAAGGCACATTCAGAATATGAAGCAATTCCAGATTTATTCATTCAGCTGACGATAGCACTAGAACATAGTATCAGAGAAGCGGAATATGTCCCTCTATCCTGCAGAAGCCTTTCTGGGTGGAATGGGGTTTCCATCTGAATACTTACTCATACAGACTTGATCTCCAGTTTCAAAAAGGCCTCAATACTAAAAATGTTTTGTTGTGTTTTCTCCTAGGCCTTTCCCGGAAACATAAATTCAGACAGTGTTGTGCGGCATGATTTACAGCATCCAGTTATTGCCCGTTATGTTCGAATACTTCCTCTGGATTGGAGTGAAGAGGGACAAATTGGCCTAAGGATTGAGGTGTATGGCTGCCCTTACTGTAAGTTCTTTCAACTTCTACTCTGTTCCTCTGCTCTGCCTCCTTGTATGGATTGCTTCTGTTAGCAACACTTGAAACTGTTTCAACAATTATGCTTCCTTGTACTACAAACAGAGGTTGGGTGGACACAGGTCAGGAGTGCTTTGATGGTGTATTCCTGCATGGCAGGAAGTTTGACCTTTAATGTCTCTTCCAACTCTACTATTCCATGTGATCTTGGCATACTTCCTAAGCCAGTTCAGGGAAATAGACCTGCATGCTTATCATTCCTAGCTGGAAGCACCATAATGGATCTTAGGGTGAGGCATAAAGGGACATGGTTAGTTTGATAAGTGTTGTGACCTAGTCTACCCCAAGGTGACAGTGGAATCCTGCATAGGAATATGCCTTTGTATGGTGTGGTGTTCATTCGTTCAGTTGTCTCCGACTCTTCGTGACCTCATGGACCAGCCCACGCCAGAGCTCCCTGTCGGCCACCACCCCCAGCTCCTTCAAGGTCAGTCCAGTCACTTCAAGGATGCCATCCATCCATCTTGCCCTTGGTCGGCCCCTCTTCCTTTGTCTGTCAACCCATGAAGTAAAACGCGAGATGTGGCCAAAGTACTTCATCTTTGCCTCTAATATCATTCCCTCCAATGAGCAGCCAGGCTTTATTTCCTGGAGGATGGACTGGTTGGATCTTCTCTCAGTCCAAGGCACTCTCAGAACTTTCCTCCAACACCACAGTTCAAAAGCATCTATCTTCCTTCGCTCAGCCTTCCCTAAGGTCCAGCTCTCACATCCGTAGGTTACTACAGGGAATACCATGGCTTTGACTAGGCGGATCTTTGTTGCCAGTCTGATGTCTCTACTCTTTACTATTTTATCGAGACTGGACATTGCTCTCCTCCCAAGAAGTAAGCGTCTTCTGATTTCCTGGCCACAGTCTGCATCTGCAGTAATCTTTGCACCTAGAAATATAAAGTCTGTCACGGCCTCCACGTTTTCTCCCTCTATTTTCCAGTTGTCAATCATTCTTGTTGCCATAATCTTGGTTTTTTTGATGTTTAGCTGCAACCCAGCTTTTGCACTTTCTTCTTTCACCTTGATTAGAAGGCTCCTCAGCTCCTCCTCGTTTTCGCCATCAGAGTGGTGTCATCTGCATATCTGAGGTTGTTAATGTTTCTTCCAGCAATTTTCACCCCAGCTTTGCATTCATCAAGCCCCGCACATCGCATGATGTGTTCTGCATACAAGTTAAAAAGGTTAGGTGAGAGTATGCAGCCTTGCCATACGCCTTTCCCAATCTTTCTCTAGAGTAGTGGTTCTCAAAGTGTGCTCCCTGGAGCCCTTGGGGATCAGTAATTTGTAATGAGGGACTCCACGGTTCTCTCTCCTCCTCCCTCCTCCTTCTACACTCCAAATTTTCCCTCTTCTTTCCAGCTTCTCTCCCTAACCCCTCCCTCACCCCAAAAGCCTCCCTCCACCCACCTCACAGATCTTTTTCCCCTCATTTTCCTTGCTTCCAAAACCCTATTTCCCTCCCACTGCTCAAGGGGTGCTTTGAATGTGCTTTTCTTGCATGATAGAAGGGAGTTGAACTGGATTGCCCCTGGGGTTTCTATTATTATTATTATTATTATTATTATTATTATTATTATTACAAAGGCCAGGTGGCCATCTGTTGGGAGTGCTTTGATTAGGCTTTTCCTACATGGCAGAAGGTGGTTGGACTGGATGGCTCCTGAGTTTGCTCCTATTATTATTATTATTATTATTATTATTATTATTATTATTACAAAGGCTGGATAACCATCTATTAATATTATGTTTATTTATGCCCTGCTTTAGCTCTCCCAAAGCCTTAATTACAAAGATTAGGTGGCCATCTGTAGGGAGTGCTTTGATTGTGCTTTTCCTGCATGGTAGAAGGTAGTTAGACTGGATGGCGCCTGGGTTTGCTCCTATAATTATTATTAGAAATGCTGGGTGGATATCTGTTGTTATTATGTTTATTTATATCCCGCTTTATCTCTCCCAAAGGAGAGAATTGCTTTGCATCAAAAAATTTGACCATGCCTGATATATATGCGTTATATATAATAACATTTCTTGGAGCTCCATGAGAATTGTTTGCTTCATAAAGGGCTCTGTGGATGAAAAAGTTTGAGAATCCTACTCTAGTGTACTTCATCTGTCACTCTCATAATCAGGCAGGATGGAGTTGCCATCAGTCACAAGTATGATCCTTTAGTAACTGAGTCCTTGACCCATGCCAAGCCTATTTAGCATTAGTATTTCAACACCAAAATACAACACCGCCTGAGCTCTGCGAGCGCAGCATTTTTCCGAATGAAGCAGAGAGTTTTTGAGGACCGTGACATCCGTAGGGATACCAAGGTGCTCATTTATAGAGCTATTGTCCTCCCAACCCTGCTATATGCCTGTGAGACGTGGACTGTCTACAGACGTCACACGCAACTCCTGGAACGATTCCATCAGTGCTGCCTCCGGAAAATCCTGCAAATCTCTTGGGAAGAGAGGCGGACAAACGTCAGCGTGCTGGAAGAAGCAAAGACCACCAGCACTGAAGCGATGGTCCTCCGCCATCAACTCCACTGGACCGGCCACGTTGTCCGAATGCCCGACTACCGTCTCCCAAAGCAGTTGCTCTACTCCAAACTCAAGAACGGAAAATGAATGTTGGTGGACAGGAAAAGAGATTTAAAGATGGGCTCAAAGCCAACCTTAAAAACTCTGGCATAGACACTGAGAACTGGGAAGCCCTGGCCCTTGAGCGCTCCAGCTGGATGTCAGCTGTGACCAGCAGTGCTGCAGAATTTAAGAGGCATGAATGGAGGGCGAAAGGGAGAAGTGTGCCAAGAGGAAGGTGCATCAAGCCAACCCCAACCGAAACCGCCTTCCACCTGGAAACCAATGCCCTCACTGCGGAAGAAGATGCAGAGCAAGAATAGGGCTCCACAGCCACATACGGACCCACAAGAATACTGGAAGACAATCCTCCTCGGAAAACGAGGGATCGCCTAAGTAAGTAAGTAAGTAAGTAAGTAAGTAAATTAGCAGTGACGAAAAAGTTGTGGTCCCCCCCCCTTTACTTTAAATATTTGTCTTGTTTTGTCTTGTTTACAGTGCTCAACTATAGTCTCATCATGAGAGACACAACACTTTGGCTAATGAATGTCAATTTTCCATCAGTCAGGTTTTCTTTTAAAAATTCTCAATCTCATTTCAGTCACAAAAAATCCAGCACTGTCTGACACATATTGTTTTAGTTACTTTAAAGGGTAAAGGATAGTCCTGGAAAGTCACCAAGGAGGAGGGGAAAAGTTTTCTTAAAGTGTGGCCTTTAAAGCAAGTAGGTGGAAAATGAAGTCGAGCTTGTGTCCTTTCATTCAGCTGTGGCAGGTAAATGTGCAACATTTACATTTCAGAGGCCACAACCTAATTTGTTCTGCATAGCCTTTTCAAACTCTTTGCTTCGATGAATGCCCATGATGGCTTTGGTTGGCATTCTGCCTTCTCATTTCTCAAGCAATGACCCATCAGCTTATTCACAGTGATTTGGTCATCTGGGAAATCAGGTGCTGCTCTTTCTGAAAGGAAAGTTCACTGGACTTTAGTCACTGGGATTTCACACCCTCGCCCCCCATGTCTTTGGTGTTTAGGCTCTATCTTTGTTTCACTGTACATCCAGAATAAGGCATGACTTACTACATTGGCTGTTGTTTTCAACCTTCATTCAGAAGTTACTCTTTAATTTACATTTCTTCTTTGGCATAAAACAAAACATCTAGATAGTCATAGAATTGTAGCTAAAGGGATGTTGCATGTTAGAAGATTCTCTTAGAATCATAGAATCAAAGAGTTGGAAGAGACTTCATGGGCCATCCAGTCCAACCCCCTGCCAAGAAGCAGGAATATTGCATTCAAATCACCCCTGACAGATGGCCATCCAGCCTCTGTTTAAAAGCTTCCAAAGAAGGAGCCTCCACCACACTCCGGGGCAGAGAGTTCCACTGCTGAACAGCTCTCACAGTCAAGAAGTTCTTCCTCATGTTCAGATGGAATCTCCTTTCTTGTAGTTTGAAGCCATTGTTTCGTGTCCTAGTCTCCATAGAAGCAGAAAACAAGTTCGCTCCCTCCTCCCTGTGGCTTCCTCTCACATATTTATACATGGCTATGATATCTCCTCTCAGCCTTCTTTTCTTCAGGCTAAACATGCCAAGCTCCTTAAGCCGCTCCTCATAGGGCTTGTTCTCCAGACCCTTGATCGTTTTAGTTACCCTCCTCTGAACACATTCCAGCTTGTCAATATCTCTCTTCAATTGTGGTGCCCGGAATTGGAAACAATATTCCAGGTGTGGTCTAACCAAGGTAGAATAGAGGGGTAGCATTACTTCCCTAGATCTAGACACTATGCTCCTATTGATGCAGGCCAAAATCCCATTGGCTTTTTTTGCCGCCACATCACATTGTTGGCTCATGTTTAACTTGTTGTCCACGAGGACTCCAAGATCTTTTCACACGTACTGCTCTCGAGCCAGGCATTGTCCCCCATTCTGTATCTTTGCATTTCGTTTTTCCTGCCAAAGTGGAGTATCTTGCATTTGTCACTGTTGAACTTCATTTTGTTAGTTTTGGCCCATCATCTCTCTAATCTGTCAAGATCGTTTTGAATCCTGCTTCTGTCCTCTGGAGTATTGGCTCTCCCTCCCAATTTGGTGTCGTCTGCAAACTTGATGATCATTCCTCTAAGTCTTCATCTAAGATATTAATAAAGATGTTGAACAGAATTGGGCCCAGGACAGAACTTGTCACTTCTTTCCAGGATGAAGTGGGAGCATTGGTGAGCACCCTTTTGGGTTCATCCATTTAACCAATTACAGATCCACCTCACCGTAGTTTTGCCTAGCCCACATTGGACTAGTTTGTTTGCCAGAAGGTCATGGGGGACCTTGTCGAAGGCCTTACTGAAATCCAGGTACGCTACATCCATGGAATTCCCCACATCTATCCAGCTTGTAACTCTATCGAAAAAAGAGTTCAGATTAGTCTGGCATGACTTGTTTTTAATAAATCCATGTTGACTATTAGCGATGACCGCATTTGTTTCTAAGTGTTTGCAGACCACTTCCTTAACAATCTTTTCCAGAATCTTGCCTGGTATCGACATGAGGCTGACCAGACGGTAGTTGTTTGGGTCATCCTTTTTTCCCTTCTTGAAGATTGGGACCACATTGGCCCTCCTCCAGTCTGCCGGAACTTCTCCCGTTCTCCAAGAACTCTCAAAGATGATTGCCAATGGTTCCAAAATGACTTCCGCTAGTTCCTTCAGCTCTTCGAGCCTGAGGGCCTCATCACATGGGGCAATTGAAGCATCCTAGGACCCTTCTGCCCTGGTTCACCCATGAAACCCCACACTGCCTATTAAATGACATACAGCAACTTCCAGCAGGGCTCCATGAGCAGGGGTGGCTCAACCCATTATGCAAAGTAAGCATTTGCAGTGTTAGTTGATTTTGCCCAGGGGCACTCTTGAGGTACTCTTGGGGGAAAATAGACTTTGGCATATGCGAGTTGTAGTTACTGGGATGTATAGTTCACCTACAATCAAAGAGCATTCTGAACTCCACCAATGATGGAACTGAACCAAATATGGCACACAGAACTCCCACGACAAACAGAAAATATATATCAGCGATTGGTGGTGGGGGGGGGGGGCAAAATACTGTTTGCTTACCGTTGAAAATTACCTAGGGTCACCTCTGTCCATGAGAGAAGTGGGCTACCCTGCGTTCCATAGAGAAATGACGAGGCTTTGGCACAGCAAGAACACTTCCCCACATGGGATGAGGAAGCATCAGCTGGCAGCTGGGGCACTAGGATTGCCCTGCTACCACTTCACTGCTGCCATGATTCACCGCAGAGGCTGGCAAAACATGGTGCTGGACCTGATTCATGTGATGTGATCCTTAGTCATCATTTCTTTCTCACTTGTATATACTGCCTTTCTAGTAAAATGTGTTTAAGGTAGTTAGCACCAATAATACTACCACAGTAAAACTAATGACACGAATAAAAAGTTTTTCTTAAAAAATTGAAAGATCAATAGGTGAGGCAGCAACCAATTAGAATGTATTTAAGATTTACAACACAGATCATGGTCACATGGCCTATAAAAGTATATTCCACTATATTCCCCTTCAGTGTCATGAAAATATCATTGCAGATTTGAGAAATGTGAATTTAATATGATGTGTGGGAATGAATTGAAGAATAGAAGATGAATGTATGGGTGGAATTAATAATTTTGGAAACTTTTGGAAATTTTATCTTTTACAATTTAGCTGTAAATCGCCTAGAGCATTCTCGGATGGAGGGCGATTAATAAGTAATTAAATATGATGATGATGATGATGATGATGATGATGATGATGATGATGATGATGGAAACACCAGTAAAATATTAAGGCCTGCAATGACTAAATCTGCTTGCTGGACTGTAATTAAAACCTGCAAATAAGAGCTGAAAAGTAAACTCTGATTAGAATTGGGACAGTGATAACAGAAATGTTTACAGTGTTAAGAAGGAAGTCAACATAAGATCAACACCAATCAAGAAGATCAACATCTGGCCAGGAAACTGAAATGGACCCAGGATGGATGACATCTTTCATTAATTTACAACTTTGGGACCACATCAGCAAAATATTCCTATAAAAGACTCAATTTAATAATGCTCAAAGTGTGGCTGACCTGAGGAGTCTGTTCCACCCGCTATGCTCTGCTCCATGGGAAGGAGAGAGATAGTGTACCTAAGAAGAGTGACAGATATGCTATGGGAAAGCATGATTCTGGTCACTTTGGGGCTCCTTTCTCAAGGGAAGAGGAAGAAGTGTGCTTTTGGAGACTTGGATTTTGTGCAGGGAGTCAGGTTCTGCTGTAAGGAAAACAGAGGTCTTAAATATTCTTCATACCTTGATTCAGTCATTATTATTAGAATGGAGAATAGAGTCATGAAATCAGAAGAGGATTAGGATTTAGAAAGGCCACTATAAAGAAACTTTTCAGAAGGAATTTCCACAACACGTTTATGAATTGCTTAACCTTGAGGTCGACGTAGGCTAGAAGATAATTTTTCTAGATTCAAGAATATGAGTGAAAGCAGACATTTTGCATCTCTTGAGACTTGGGAAAAATCGATTTCATTTTGAGAATTTATATATCTCAAAAATTTGTAAAGTGTTTTGAAAAAAATAAAATATACACTTTAAAATGCAGGTGGCTAAAACATATACAACTAAAATAGAGATATATATAAATTAGGAAAAGTGCATGGAACTTTGTGTGTGAATGTCAGTGTTTGAAAGAAAACATGAATTGTAGCTATAAAAGCAGGAGAAAATAACAGCACCCCCTTTGATAAAAAAAAAGTCTGCTCTATTTCCCAATTGTTTGTCACTCCCCAAATTTTAATATTGCGCAGACCTCGAACTCATATAGTTGCAATTCACTTCACTTCACTTCACTTTATTTCTTAATTAGTCGCTCTCCACCAAGGTGCTCCGAGCGACTTACAATTTAAAATAGCATTTACACAATATAAAAACATTCAACATAAAAACATACAACAGTGACTATTTGGCAAATTAGATCTGATCACTTTACTTAAATGCACAACCAAACAGCCAAGTCTTAAGCGCCTTAACAAAAGGTCGCAACTCCGACATTGCTCTAATATATGGAGGCAATGAGTTACACAGAATGGAGCATAGGTCGAAAAAGCTCTACGCCTTGTAGCTTCCAGGTATACCTCCATATAGGAGATTTTCCTGGGTGGATCGAGATGACCACTGATGGGAAAAAGGAATGAGGCGGTCCCTAAGATATATAGGTCACTGGCCATTTTGAGCTCTAAATATCAGGATCAGTATCTTGTAAGAGATCCGATGTTCTATTGGTAGCCAATGCAGTTGTAGAATCGGTGTAATATGGGATCTTATAGATGATCCCGCGAGCAGCCTGGCCGCCGCATTTTGGACCATCCGAATCTTCTGAGTTGTTGACGTCAGAAGGCTGGCATATAAGGCATTGCAATAGTCCAACCTCATGGTGACTGTTGCGTGGATTACTGTTGCCAGTGCTTCTACTGAAAGGTAGGATGCCAATTTCCTTGCCTGGCGAAGATGAAAAAAGGCCTGCTTACTTATGGCAGTGATCTGGGCCTCCATCGTCAGCGATGAGTCCAACACAATCCCAAGGCTTTTAACAGTGGCAGATGGAACCAGAGCTTCCCCATCAAAATCAGGCAGAGACTGGAGTAATTCTGGTGGCTGGCCGGGCCAGAGTATCTCAGTTTTTGCAGGATTCACTTTTAGTCTGCTCGCTCGCAGCCAAGTCATCACTGCTTCCAAACAATTGTATGAGTTCCCTTGATAATTTCATCTGCCACTTTCCTTTGGATGCCTAAGTTCTATTTTTAAATGTTTAACTGGAGTTTTGATGTTTAAGTTAAAGCAATGTTAGAAATTTGGGGAGTGAAGTAATATTTCATTGTGAAGACAGAATTTTTGTTTTGGGACTCCAGACTCATTTATTTATTTATTCATTTATTTACTTACAGCTTTTATATTCCGCCCTTCTCACCCCGCAGGGGACTCAGGGCGGATTACAGTGTACACATATATGGCAAACATTCAATGCTAATTTTTGACATATAAACATTTACAGACATACACAGAGGCTATTTAACTTTTTCTGGCCGCCAGGGGAGCTGTCGCTTTCATCGTCCATCTGCGACGCTGATGAAGCACTTCTGCATTCTTCCCCACTGGAATGCTTTGCTGGAGTTTTCTTTATGGCCTCATAAATCAGTTAATTTAGCCTCCCCACACTTTAAGTTGGTACCTTATTTTCCTTCTTGACAGATGCAACTGTCTTTCGGGTTGCAAAGGTCGACAACAGGCTACACACAATTGGTTGGAAACCCACTCCAACCCGGGATGACTTCGAACTCATGACCTTTTCGTCAGAGTGATCTTAATGCAGCTGACACTCAGCCAGCTGCGCCCCAATCCCGGTGCATTTGCCCTACTCCTGCAACTACACCCTGCTGATATGGACATGGATGGAAAGAAATGTATGTGTAATTCATAAAAATGCAAATCAACTGAGATAAAATTTTGAAATACTTGTCGCCAGGTAATGCCATTGTCATAAAGTCATGAGGCTGCATTTTTGAACCAGGCCATATTTGGTAGCAAGCAGAAGTTCTTAAGCAATAAATATGTTTGAATAGGAGAGCCATTCTTTTCCAGCCCTAACAGAATGATTTCATGCATGGCTTTCAATATGACGGTTAACAAAGAAAGAGTACTTTCCCCCTTTCTGCTGGTGTTTTTGTCTTATTTCTTCAATATGCATTCTTTGCTATGAATATATTTAGAACATCTAGTACAATTGTTCTTATTTCGTATCACTCAATATCGGAAGCATTGTAGATATACTTCAATATGTTTTTAATATGATTGCATTCCTGTACTCTTATCGGTGGAATGAAAAGATGGATTCATTGTTTTCTCTTTGGCTAGAAAATAAATATTAATTTATTCACATGCATAGAATTTATGTGGAAATTTCAGGAAGCTGTTCAGAAAACAATGTCTGATTGTTGTCAGTCTGATTTGTATACATATACAAATTCAAATATGGAAATAATTAGAAGTGATTGTAGCCTGAATGTCTGTTTTGTCCACAATGTAAAGAGGAGCAGTAATATGAAAGTTTTCAATATTTATAAACCTAGTATTGAATGCTATTAATATTGCTGAATATTTTTAGATTTTAATGGTACTAAGAGAAATGAGATTTGAAATAGAATATTTTTTCCAATCCATTATCTCATTTCTATACAAATTCATTGATGTTTTATGTAATTTGCAGTTTCTCTGAAATGCTGTTTCATCCAGAGTAGATTACAAACATGAAGGTGAAGGATCGCTTCCAGTCATGTGGATGAGATGGTGGTATGGACACAAAAGAGAGTTTTTGATGGGCACTAAGTAACATTTTGGGCCATGCTGGGCATTTTATTTATTTATTTAATTCAGGGTTTTTTTACCCTGCCCTTCTCACCCCGAAGGGGACTCAGGGCGGCTTACAAAAGCAAAGACACAATTTGATGCCTGCATCACAGAACAATCAAACACAAAATTACATCAATTCACAGTTAACAACAATTCATGCATTATACGAATAAAATCAATAAAACCAATACAAACCCAATTCCTCCTCCTACATGGTAGCATTCGCTAACTCATAGTTCTAATTTTCAGTTCCACTTCGTCAATCCTGTTGGTCTTATTCGCCTGATTGTCTTATTTAATTGCCAGATTGCCCAAAGGCCTGGTCCCATAACCATGTCTTCACCCTCCTCCTAAAGGAGAGGAGGGATGATGATTCCCTGATTTCCCCCGGGAGTGAGTTCCACAGGTGGGGGGACACCACTGAGAAAGCCCTGCTCCTCATCCCCACCAGCCTCACTTGTGACAGTGGTGGGGTCGAGAGCAGGGCCTCCCCAGATGATCTCAGACTCCGGGATGGGATGTAGAGGGAGATACGTTCTGGTCCAGATACACTGGACCGGAACCGTACAGGGTTTTGTAGGTCAAAACCAGCACCTTGAATTGTGCTCGGAACTGAACCGGCAGCCAGTGGAGCTGGCACAGCAGGGGGGTGGTATGCTCCCTGTATGTCGCTCCGGTGAGCAGTCTGGCTGCCGCTCGCTGGACTAGCTGAAGTTTGCAAACAGTCTTCAAGGGCAACCCCACGTAGAGAGCGTTGCAGTAGTCTATTTGGGATGTAACAAGAGCGTGGACCACTGTGGCCAGATCAGACTTCCCAAGGTACGGGCACAACTGGTGCACAAGTTTTAATTGCGCAAAAGCTCTCCCGGCCACCGCCGAGACCTGGGGTTCCAGGCTCAGCGGTGAGTCCAGGATCACTCCCAAGCTGCGAACCTGCGTCTTCAGGGGGAGTGTAACCCAATCCAGCACAGGCTGTAACCCTATACCCTGTTCGGCCTTACGACTGACCAGTAGGACCTCTGTCTTGTCTGGATTCAATTTCAATTTGTTAGCTCTCATCCAGTCCGACACAGCAACTAGACACCGATTCAAGGTCTGGACAGCCTCCTTGGTAACAGGCGAAAAGGAGTGACAGATCTGGACATCATCTGCGTAGAGATAACATCTCAATCCGAAACTCCGAATAATCTCCCCCCATGTACAGAAAGGTCAGCCTGTACTTCAGTTATAATAGGACAAGACAGCACATGGTTAATGCTGACAAAGGCTTTTAAGAGAGGTTAAGGAGCATTTGGTTCTGGATGAATATTCCTGTTTGTGTATAGATGTTCTTGTGCAAATGCTTGAAGCGTGTGAGCCAAAATAGGTGAAAATAGGCTCTTTCATTTTACAAGAGAATATAAATATGGTGGGCATAACAGAAACCTAGTAAAATCGAAAAGGCCAGTGAACGACATTCCATTCAAGTGTGAAGCACAGATACCCATACATACTCAAGTATAAGCCAACGGAATATATACGCCGAGGCACCTAATTTTACCATAAAAAACTGGGGAAACATATTGACTCGAGTACAAGCTGAGGGTGGGAAATGCAGCAACTACTGGTAAATTTCAAACTAAAAAAAATACCAATAAAATTACATTAATTGAGGCATCAGTAAGTTAAATATTTTTTTAATATTTACATATAACTCTAAGATAAGACTGTCTAACTCTGATTAAACCATTATTCTAGCCTTCTTCAAGGTAAATGTGCTTACGTTTCTTTCCAATAATAATAAAGAGAATGAAATCAGAAATGTACTGCTACTACTACTACTACTACTACTACTACTAATAATAATAATAATAATAATAATAGAGTAAAACAATTGAACTATAATAATAGTAATATTAGAGTAAAATAATAAATGTAATAAAATAGAGAAAAATAATAAATGTAATAAAATAGAGAAAAATAATAAATGTAATAAAATAATAATAAAGTAATAAATGTAATAATAATAATAATAACAACAACAACAACAACAAAGTAAAATAATAAATAACTTTGACTTGAGTATAAGCCAAGGGGGGCTCTTTCAGCCTAAAAGGGAGCTGAAAATTTTGCTTATACTCAAGTACATATGGTAAATAAATAAGAGAGAGGAGGGGGCCATTCATGTATACCTGAGTTTTTTGTTTTCATGCTGTAGAACAGTGTTTCTCAACCTGGGGATCGGGACCCCTGGGGGGGTCACAAGGGGGTGTTAGAGGGGTCGCCAAAGACCATCAGAAAACGCAGTATTTGCTTTTAGTCATGAGGGTTCTGTGTGGGAAGTCTGGCCCAATTGTATCATTGGTGAGGTACAGAATGCTCTTTGATTGTAGGTGAACTATAAATCCCAGCAACTACAACTCCCAAATGCCAAGGCCTATTTTCTCCAAACTCCACCAGTGTTCACATTTCGGCATATTGAGCATTTGTGCCAAGTTTGGTCCAGATCTACCATTGATTGAGTCCACAGCGCTCTCTGGGTGTAGGCAAACTACAACTCTAAAACTCAAGGTCAATGCCCACCAAACCTTTCCAGTATTTTCTGTTGGTAATGGGAGTTCTGTGTGCCAAGTTTGGTTCAATTCCATCTTTGGTGGAATTCCAAATGCTCTTTAATTGAAGGTTAACTATAAATCCCAGCAACTACAACTCCCAAATCACAAATTCAACCCCCCCTCCCAACCCCACCAGTACTCCAATTTGGGTGTATTGGGTATTTGTGCCAAATTTGGTCCAGTGAATGAAAATACATCCTGAATATCAGATATTTACATTACAATTCAAAACAAGAATAATGTTATGGTTGGGGGTCACCACAACATAGGGAACTGCATTAAGGGGTCGCAGCATTAGGAAGGTTGAGAAACACTGCTGGAGAAAGACTGGTAGAATGAAAACAAATTATTTTACCTAATGGCATTAGAAATTAAGTTATCTGGAGATGTACACCTTATTTGGAGTTGTTAATGAGAGACCGTTTTAAGTTACTTGCTGTCTTAGCATAGATAATTGTTCAGAGGAGACAACCCTGTTTAAGAAAACTGATTCAACACTACTCTTTTATTGATTACTGACTTAAAAGTGCCAAAGGAAACCTTGGAACTTGCACATCTTCAAGTGCTTTATTACTGCAACATTTTTCCTGCTGACTTCATCGTTCTTTGTTCTGTGCAATGAGTTTACTTCCAAGAATTCTCATGACCTCTCATTTTCTTTCCCCAAGTGAGGAATTTTTTGATTCCATTTCTTCCTCTTTCGGTTTTCTAATCACTACAGTGTCAAATAGCATCCAGTGTTTGAAATAGTTACCTCAGTTGAAGGGACTCTAGTTCCATTAACGCAATAGGCAAATTGATACAAAGTCATTGGGGAGTGGAATCAAAGCTTTTCTTTGGTATCACAGGCTTCATGACTTATGGTGAAGGAAGGCATTTGACATGAGGCACCCAAATGATCCATTTTAGTTCAAAAACACACCATTCAATTGAGTGTCTTTAAAAAACAAGAGGATTTTTTGAGAATTGGACCTTACCAAGAGGTCGGATATTCTCCATTGGAAGGAAATTGTGGAGAAAGAGAGGTTGGTGGGAAGGAAAATTGTTAGAAGCCAGTAAAATTATTTATTTATTTATTTATTATTTTATTTACATCACTTATATCCCGCCCATATCAGCCCGCAGGCGACTCAGGGCGGTCTACATATCGGCACAATTCGATGCCATCAATACAATACAAAAGCAAAAACAATTAAGTGCATTTAGACAAAAAAGACAGTGTAATAACAATTTAAAAAGAGCTATATCCTCTCATTCCTATCCTCATCTGTTTCATCGTCTTGGCCGTTCCTGGGTCATTCTCCATCTCAAGTTTGACTATCTATTCGGGGGTTCCAAATGCTTGCTCGAATAGCCAGGTTTTTACTCTCTTCCGAAAAGTCAGGAGGGAGGGGGCTGATCTAATATCCCTAGGCAGGGAGTTCCACAGCCGAGGGGCCACCACAGAGAAGGCCCTGTCCCTCGTCCCCGCCAAGCGTGCTTGCGAAGTAGACGGGATCGAGAGCAGGGCCTCCTCAGATGATCTTAACTTCCTGGAGGGTTCGTAGGAAGTGATGCGTTCGTAAAATAATACCTGTATGTGTAATGATGATGGTGGTGGTGGTGATAATGATAATTGTAATCATAATCATAATCATAATAGAGATGCCAAATGGACAAACCATAAAGTGCAATCAGCCTGAAGCCTATAAATATCTGGGCATATTACAGCTGGACAATATTAAGCATGGACATGTGAAAAATGTGGTCAACAAAGAATATGTCCAAAGGTCAGGAAAATCCTGAAGAGCAAATTAAATGGCAAAATACGATCATGGCTATCAACACCTGTGCCATACCCCGTCATCAGATACACTTCTGGAATTGTGAACTGGACACAAGCATAGCTGAAAGATCTAGACCAGGGGTCCTTAAACTAAGGCCAGCGGGCTGGATACAGCCCTCCAAGGTCATTTACCCGGTCCTTGCTCAGGGTCAACCTAAGTCTGAAATTACCTGAAAGCACACAACAACAACAACAATCCTATCTCATCAGCCAAAAGCATGCCCACACTTCCCATTGAAAAACTAATAAGTTTATAGTTGTAAAAATTGTTCTTCATTTTAATTATTATATTGTTTTTAAGTGGGTTTTGCACTACAAATAAAATATGTGCAGTTTGCATAGGAATTAGTGGGGTTTTTTTCAAATTATAATCCGGCCCTCCAACAGTTTGAGGAACTGTGACCTGGCCCTTTGTTTAAAAAGTTTGAGCCCCCCTGATCTAGACAGAAAAACAAGAAAACTGATGACAATTTACTACTCATTACACCCACATAGTGATGTTGACAGACTTTACCTTCCCAGAAAATCAGGAGGCAGAGGGCTTCTGCAAGTGAAACAAACAGTAGAAGAAGGGAAACATGGCAGATTATGTGAAAGGCAGTCAAGAACCAACATTGATGGAAGTCAGTAGTAGAAGAAAACTGCTTAATGTGGAAAAGACAAATAGTGAATACTGTAAAAAAAATACAATGCAGAGCAGAAGAGAAAACTGGCAAAAGAAGACTCTCTATGCACGGTTCCTGGGGAAAAAATGAGAGTAAAATTGACAAGGAAAAACATGGATGTGACTCACAAATGGAACTTTGAAAAAAGAGACTGAGGGCCTGATGCTTGCAGCCCAAAAACAAGCCATTAGAACCAATGCCATCAAAGCCAGAATTGGAAAGTCGATGACAGATCCCAAGTGTAGACTCTGCAAGGAAGCAGATGAAACGATGGCTCACATACTCTGCTGCTGCAAGAAGATCGCGCAGACAGACTATAAGCAGAGGCATAATACTGTTGCTCAGATGATCCACTGGAACTTGTGCCACAAATACCATCTGCCTGCAACAAAAAAACTGTTGGACTCACAAGTCTGAAAAAGTAACACAAAATGAACACGTGAAACTACTCTGGGACTTCTGAATTCAGAGTGACAGAGTTTTGGAGCACAATACTTCTGACCTCACAATTGTGGAAAAAGTCAAACTATGGATCATTGATGCTGCAATCCCAGGTGACAGCAGAATTGATTAGAAGCATCTGGAAAAGCTTACATGATATGAGAACTTAAAGATTGAACTGTAAAGACTCTGGCACAAGCCAGTAAAGGTGGTCCCAGTGGTGATTGGCCCACTGGTTGCATTGCTTAAAGACCTTGGTCTGCACTTAAAAATAAAATAATCACCTTTCAGCTGCAAAAGGCCACCCTACTTGGATCTATACACATTATTTGCCGATACATCACACAGTCCTCGACACTTGGGAAGTGTCCTGCATGTGATCAAATACAAAAGCCAGCACAGTGATCTTGTTTGCTGTGTACTAATCTTGTTGTCTATCTAATAATAATGATAATGATAATGATAACTAAACCAGCTTAATGGAGAAATCGATGAGGTAAATGTTGGACTTGGATTACTCTGTCTATTGACCAAGTACCAAAACTGCCTAGAGTTGTTTGTTACAGAGGCATTTAGAAGTTGGTTCCACTGAAATTCTGCTAATGATTGCTGCTTATGTTGGATACAATGTTGGAGGTAGCACTGAAGATTCTCAAGGTTAGCAAGATCCACAACAGACTTAGATCTTCAGAATGTCCTGTGCAGGAGTCTTATTTGTTGGTTAATTTTAATACAATCCATATCAAACCCAGAATTATTTAAGCTTCTTGTGCCCCCGCTAGGTTGAGGGTAGCTTATAAGAGAGTTTGCCAATTAGATAATTATGTTATCAATAGCCCCATCACAGTTCCTGGGCTATTTGCCATGATTACATCCCATTTTAAATTAAAAATGGAAGGCTGTTAAAAGTGGCCTCGGTTTGTGATGACCATTTCAAATGTGTATACGATTCACATTTTACAGATTCAACATTTGAAATAGAGCCAACAAAAACAGAGAACACTAAGGATAGCCAAAGTTTGCTAAAGTGCAGGAGTCACATTTTTAGCAGCAATCACTGGTTAATAATAATAATAATAATAATAATAATAATAATAATAATAATAATAATAAATATACTAGCCATCCCCTGCCACACGTTGCTGTGGCCCACATGGGGGTTCTGTGTGGGAGGTTTGGCCCAATTCTATCATTGGTGGGGTTCAGAATGGTCTGTGATGGTAGGTAAACTATTTATTTATTTGTTTGTTTGTTTGTTTATTTAAAAGTTTTATATACCGACCTTCTCACCTCTCTTGAGGGACTCAGACCGGTTTCCAACCATAACATACATACAGTCAATAAAACATCATACTTCATATTGCAATAAAACATTAAAACAGCAAAACAGCAATTACATTCAATAAATACAATGGTCAGTCGTCCCACTAAATTTGATGTTCGTCATCCTCCATCCATATCTCAGGGTATTGGCTCACTCATCGAATGCCTGTCTCCATAACCATGTCTTCACCTGGTTCCTGAATGTCAGGATAGAAGGGGCGGTTCTGATCTCTGGTGGGATAGAGTTCCAGAGTCGAGGGGCCACCACCGAGAAGGCCCTGTCCCTCGTCCCCACCAGACGCGCTTGCGAGGCCGGTGGGACCGAGAGCAGGGCCTCTCCAGACGATCTTAATAATCTTGATGGTTCATAGGGGAGAATACGTTCGGAGAGGTAAACAGGGCCGGAGTCATTTAGGTCTTTATAGGTTAACACCAGCACTTTGAATTGTGCTCGGAAGCCAACTATAAATCCCAGCAACTACAACTCCCAAATGTCAAGATTCTATCTTCCCCAAACTCCACCAGTGTTCACATTTGGGCATATTGAGTATTTGTGTAGAGTTTGGTCCAGATCCATCATTGTTTGAGTCCACAGTGATATCTGGATGTAAGTGAACTACAACTCCAAAACCAGAGGACACTGTCCATCAAACCCTTCCAGTATTTTCTGTTGGTCATGGGAGAACTATGTGCCAAGTTTGGTTCAATTCCATTGTTGGTGGGGTTCAGAATGCTCTTTGATTGTAGGTGAACTATAAATTCCAGCAACTACAACTCCCAAATGACAAAATCATTTTTTTAGTGGACATACATTGGGTTGTTAGGTGTCTTGTGTCCAAATTTGGTGTCAATTCATCCAGTGGTTTTTGAGTTCTGTTAATCCCACAAACGAACATTACATTTTTATTTATATAGATCAATAATCATATATTATTGTTTTATTTCTTACCCATCTTTCCTCGTGGCTTGAAGAGGGTTAGAGAATATTTAAAACTCATAAACATTGTAATGCATATGATGCATTTTGTTCACTGATACATTCTGAAAAACTATCTCAAATAGTTTCACTTTTAAGTTTCCCAACTGCAAGTGAACGTTGAACACAAATTAAGAAAACAACAATCTTGAAAATATTTTGGAAGGAAATTGGCTTTGGTTTTAATGTAGTTACAACTTTAAAGATCAGCAAGGGCTATCTATAGGCGATCACTCATAGCTGTATAAAGTCTTCCAAGGGTAGAGTCTTGGTTGTGGGTTCATAAGTGACCATAGAGGCCAATTCCGGATCTGCATGGAGTTTCCAATGAGGACATACATTTCCAGAGTGCCCGTCCAGCACAGCTGAACTTGGTTTGGCACCACTAGGCAGTTGCGACTCCCTCCTATCTCTGCAAAATACTGAGGTCAGTCCAACTTATACCATGGTGGATCAGCCTGGGATTTTTGTGTCAATGTAGATCTGCCCCAAGATTCAAAAGCTAGATCAAACCTGAAGTCGATGCATCCCATGAAGAATATGTTTGAATTTCCATTTGAGATATTGCTCAAGTCATGAAAAGATAGGATACATTTAAATATCTAAAAGTGCTATCAGTCAGCCAGATATAATATAATTTCTTTCCTTTAGGCTATAAGTAATGTTTACAGTATCAGTTTGCCTCTTAGTGTATCAAGAATCCAAATATAATATGATTTTCAACAATAGAACTAAAGACATCATTTATAAGCAATAGATCCACATAATAAGCATTTCGAAAAGATCAATAGGCATTTCAGAAAGATAATTGTTTCTTGAGAAATAATATATGAATTATATGGTTCAATTTGTTTCAGGCTTAAGTGTTGGTGTTCTAATGTTTGTGAGAATGTGTAGAGGGCTTTTTGTTGTTTGAAATATATGTAGGGTTGAATTACTCATAAAATTCTTGTCTTTACTGAAAGATTCAAAAGTGCTTTAAAATACAGCGCACATTAATTTTACATTTAACGGTCAAAGCCAAGCATAATAAATACTTTTCTTTTACTAATATACCTTATTCATGAAATACTTGTGTTTAAAACTCAATTGTCAGGTAATTATAATGAGTTCTCAGTTTCTCTGATTACAATTAATTATATATTTAAAGACTGTATTTTGCGGGGTATTTCTTATGTTGCCCACACACAGGAATGTAATTCCTGGTCAAGAGCAGGCCCACTATTCTTTTTCTAGAAGCATCCAGCTAAAAACTCCCAAAAGTTCACATGATGGACCTGAAGATTATCATATTTCCTTATGGCCAATTCACTTGTGATTCATGGTGTGTATGCTGTTTCTTCATAGCACTTCCTGGAGGGCCGTTCTCAGTCAGTGAAGCTGGGGAGTCCTGGTCGGACCCCTGGGCATTGACCTGTGGGATTCCACAAGGCTCTATTCTGTCCCCCATGCTATTCAACATCTACATGAAACCACTGGGAGAGGTCATCTGGAGTTTTGAAGTACGGTGCCATCTCTATGCAGATGACACCCAATTCCATTACTCATTTCCACCAGACTCCAAGGATGCCCCACGGATACTGGACCAGTGCCTGGCTGCTGTGATGATCTGGATGAGGAAGAACAAGCTGAGGATCAATCCTGACAAGACAGAGGTCCTCCAAGTCAGTCACCCGTTTGACCGGGCTATTGGGTGGCAACCTGTGCTTGATGGGGTTGCACTCCCCCTGAAGTCACAGGTCCACGATTTGGGGGTCCTCCTGGATTCAGTGCTGATGCTTGATGCGCAG
>NW_026847660.1:62914093-63026593 GCF_025583915.1 Anolis sagrei ordinatus | reverse complement strand
TCTGCTCTGGTTAGACCACACCTGGAATATTGTGTCCAATTATGGGCACCACAATTCAAGAGAGGTATTGACAAGCTTGAATGTGTCCAGAGGAGGGCGACTAAAATGATCAAGGGTCTGGAGAACAAGCCCTATGAGGAGCGGCTTAAGGAGCTGGGCATGTTTAGCCTGAAGAAGAGAAGGCTGAGAGGAGATATGATAGCCGTGTATAAATATGTGAGAGGAAGCCACAGGGAGGAGGGAGCAAGCTTGTTTTCTGCTTCCTTGGAGACTAGGACACGGAACAATGGCTTCAAACTACAAGAGAGGAGATTCCATCTGAACATGAGGAAGAACTTCCTGACTGTGAGAGCCGTTCAGTAGGGCTGGGTAACCACGGAAAAATTTGTTTCTAAACTCGATTCGTTTTTAGGGGGTTTTTGCGTTTCATTTTTTTAAAAGAATTCCGAATTTTTTCTTTAAAAAAGTTCGAAATATACGAAATTACGAAACAATTACGAATCGATTCGTTAATGGCGGACGCGATTGCGCTATATGCAAAAAAAAACCTCCAAATGAGACAGGGGGAACTTCTGAAGCTTCCCTCTCCCTCTGTTGTTGACTGTTGGTGTGATAATTTATTTTTTATCACTGATAAAACAAACAACAACCCTAAAACTTGCACCAGACATACGGAAACAATTTTGAAACAATTTTGAAACAATTTCGAAACAATTTCGAAACAATTTCGAAACAATTTCGAAACAATTTCGAAACAATTTCGAAACAATTACGAAATAAATTGAAAAATTTGTTTCGATTTTTAATTGCTCCTGTATGGCTCAATATCGGATCGTAAGCTAATTTAAATACGAATTAATAACGAATTACGAAATTAATGAACGAAACCGCCCAGCCCTACCGTTCAGCAGTGGAACTCTCTGCCCCGGAGTGTGGTGGAGGCTCCTTCTTTGGAAGCTTTTAAACAGGGGCTCGATGGCCATTGTCAGGGGTGATTTGAATGCAATATTCCTGCTTCTTGGCAGAGGGTTGGACTGGATGGCCCATGAGGTCTCTTCCAACTCTTTGATTCTATGATTCTATGATCTTGCCCTTGGTTGGCCCCTCTTCCTTTTTCCTACCATTTTCCCCAGCATCATTGTCTTCTCTAAGCTTTCCTGTCTTCTCATGATGTGGCCAAAATACTTCATCTTTGCCTCTACTATGCCTCTCCAATGAGCAGTCGGGCTTTATTTCCTGAAGTGTGGACTGGTTGGATCTTCTCGTAGTCCAAGGCAATCTCAGAACTTTCCTTTGTCTGCAAGCAGATTTCAAGGAGAGGTAACAAGCAAATCTACTGACATTTATATAGCTGAAACTTGTTCTTGGTTAATTTTGAAAATGTTCTTTCCTTAGAGAGGAGTTTGTGAGAAAGGTAGATGATTTGGACACCCTTGAGATGCATTTCCCAGCAACTAAGTGACACTAGAATAGAGTGAGGGCAAAGTAGCCACTCCCAGTCTCATTCTGGTGAACTTTTATAGATCATAGTCTGGACAGGAGAAATAGCCAGAATTTTAAAAAGCATTTGGTCACTGTGCTGTCACTCGCTGACATTAATTGCAAAATCCTTTTTTTATCCTGGAGACAAAAATCCATCCTTTTTCTGATGAGAGCCTTGAGAAATGTGAAGTTTGTGACAGTGGTTAGACTAAACTTGTGCAGTATTTATGAGAGAGCTATTCATATGACCTCTCTTTCTGGTTTCACTAAAAATGTCAACTTGAAACATTCAGAACCAAGCCAACAATTAATATAACAGGACTTCTTCACAAATGAAGAAATCTTTGAAAATCAATATAAAAATTATTAGTCACTGCTGTAGATGGTGTTTTCTAAAGCAGATAACATGAAGTAGATTGGTGTTGAATCAGATCAAATCAACCATTTGTGGTGCAATACAGAATTATCCCCAATCTCTGTGGCAGATCTATTCTAGGATTTATTGTGAAAATGTGACACTGCCTATTATAATGAATCCTATTAAAATGAATGGTCATACTTTGGATAAATTCCACAGTTTGTTTGTTTACTACTAGCCGTCCCCTGCCAAGCATTGCTGTGGCCCAGTCTGTGTATAGGTGTTTTGTGTGTATGTGTGTGTATATATATTTGTGTATGTGTATATGTGTTTGTTTGTGTGTGTGTGTGTGTGTATGCAAACACATATACACAAATATATATACACACACATATAGAATCATAGAATCAAAGAGTTGGAAGAGACCTCATGGGCCATCCAGTCCAACCCCCTGCCAAGAAGCAGGAATATTGCATTCAAATCACCCCTGACAGATGGCCATCCACCCTCTGTTTAAAAGCTTCCAAAGAAGGAACCTCCACCACACTCCGAGGCAGAGAGTTCCACTGCTGAACGGCTCTCACAGTCAGGAAGTTCTTCCTCATGTTCAGATGGAATCTCCTCTCTTGTAGTTTGAAGCCGTTGTTCTGCGTCCTAGTCTCCAGGGAAGCAGAAAACAAGCTTGCTCCCTCCTCCCTGTGGCTTCCTCTCACATATTTATGCATGGCTGTGGATTCAACTTTGTAGCCCCATTTCTTAAGATTGGGTCTGCATCTCGTTGTGCCAGAGCACAGTCTGTTCAGCGCCTTCCAAGTTGCCCAGTTTTCTGTATGCCCAGGAGGGAGTCTCTCATTTGGTATCAGCCATTGATTTGGGTTTGAGCCTGCCACTTTTGGACTTTCGCTTGCTGAGGTGTTCCAGCGAGTGTTTCTATAGAACTATTTCTTGATTTAAGTCTTTGGCGTGCTGGCTGATACCCAAACGGGGTGGGCTGGAGATGTCACTGCCTTGGTCCTTTCACTATTGGTTGCTACTCCCCTGTGGATGTCAGGTGGTGCAATACCGGTGAAACAGTGTAATTTCTCCAGTGGTGTAGGGCACAGACACCCCATGATAATGCGGCATGTCTCATTAAGAGCCACATCTACTGTTTTAGTGTGGTGAGATGTGTTCCACACTGGGCATGCATACTCAGCAGCAGAGTAGCATAGTGCAAGGGCAGATGTCTTCACTGTGTCTGGTTGTGATCCCCAGGTTGTGCCAGTCAGCTTTCGTATGATATTGTTTCTAGCACCCACTTTTGCCTTTTGGAATGAAACTGATATGACAAAATTCAGAAACCTATGAAGAGCAAGATATATTTATGTTGCACTCTGCATTTTAGTTCAAGAAACTTAAATCAGGACAACCTACTTTAAAATATGGACCAAACAAAATCCTCAAACATCTCTTCTGCTGCATGCAGAAGATTTTTCTTTCTGTGATCAAGCACATACTGATGCTTTTACAGTGACTGAAATAGCAGTGTTTTCAGTCCATGTGAGATATTCTTGGCAAGATTGCACATTTTGAAATACTTTGTAATGAGAAAATTTGGTGGAAAATTACTATAACAAGTGACCCTTTCCCAGCACAAATCAATTTTAGTATTCATATACTTGTTCAGACTTTAAATCTATCTCTCATGCTCTCTTTCTATAAGCCCCTCCTCTAGGAATGATTCGCTTTGAGGCATGAACTTTAAATGCTGTTGCTTAGAAAATAATAGACACATTACTCTATTTACCTATCTCACCCAGGTATTTTTTATAATTTTACCCCCTGCATCTGGGCCAGACCATTGTGCTTAATTCCCTGTGTCTTTTACAATTTTTGTTATTTTATTGTATTATTTTGTTATTGTTTAGCATTTCTTTTGAATTTATATATTTTATTTGATGTCGTTGCTTTTTGTATGTATTTATTTTGCCTTACTGTAATTTTTGGGCTTGGTCTCATGTTAGCCGCCCCGAGTCCCTTTGGGGAGATGGTGGTGGGGTATAAATAAAGTTTATTTATTTTATTTTTGAAAGAGCATTCTATCTGCTACAGATATTCATTCTCTAATGTTGTATCAATATATTTTCCTATATATTTTAACAATGTCATTTAGAAATGGCTGCATCATTTAGGGCAGTGGTTCTCAACCTTCCGAATGCCGCGACCCCTTAATACCGTTCCTCATGTTGTGCTGACCCCCTACCGTAAAATTACTTTTGTTGCTACTTCATAACTGTAATTAGACTTTGACATTTAGGAGTTGTAGTTGCTGGGATTTATAGTTCACCTACAATCGAAGAGCATACGGAACTCCACCAATAATGGAATTGAACCAAACTTGGCATACAGAACTCCCACAACCAATGGAAAATACTGGAAGGGTTTGGTGGGCATTGACCTTGAGTTTTGGAGTTGTAGCTCACCTCCATCCAGAGAGCACTGTGGATTCAAACAATGATAGATCTGGACCAAACTTGGCACGAATACTCAATATGCCCAAATTTGAACACTGGTGGAGTTTGGGGAAAAATAGACCTTGACCTTTGGGAGTTGTAGTTGCTGGGATTTATTGTTCACCTACAATAAAAGAGTATTCTGAACTCCACCAATGATAGAATTGGGCCAAACTTGGCACAGAGAACCCCCATGATCAACAGAAAACACTATGTTTTCTGATGGTCTTTGGTGACCCCTCTGATACCCCCTCATGACCCCCCCAGGGGTCCCGACCCCCAGGTTGAGAAACACTGATTTAAGGAGAGATGGATGGAGATGTCTGGTTTCAATAATATTCTTTCTTTCTGGAGCCCCTGGTGGTGCAATGGGTTAAACCCTTGTGCCCGCAGGACTGCTGACTGACAGGTCAGCAGTCCAAATCCAGGGAGAGCAAGTTGAGCTCCCTCTGTCAGCTCCAGATCTCCGTGCAGGGACATGAGAGAAGCCACAAGGATGGTGAAACATGAATCCTCCAGTTGTCCCCAGGGCAATGTCCTTGCAGACGGCCAATTCTCTTACATCAGAAGTGACTTATAGTAGCTCAAGTTGCTCCTGACATGAAAAGAATCTGTCTAGGTGCCTAAATAGAGAGATAGAAGATCTCTGTATCTTCTGTTTATCTATCATGACTATTTCTGTGGCTCTTTCTACTTTACAAGCAAAGAACAGCAAAGCAGTTCCCTGTGCCCAAGTTTACAACCTAAATACATGACAAAAAAGAAAAGGAGAGGAAGAGATTAACTCCAGTTTCATCTTCCCCTCTGAGGCCAGGGCAGTGGCAGCTGGGATGGAGAGAGGGCTTTTAATCTGCGTGAAGAAGAAAAGGCAGAAGAAGGTATCAGATATAATTAATTATCTCTGTCGCCATATTGATAGCACTGTGTTTGGCAGAAATGGGGACTAGACTATATTTATTTATTTATTTATTTATTTAAAACATTTATATTCCGCCCTTCTCACCCCAAAGGGGACTCAGGGCAGAGCACAGCATATACGGCAAACATTCAGTGCCGTGACACAGATTCACATACAATACATAAACATCTTTCCTATTGCCGCTTTATTGCCCAGACCAGAAAGCTTGGTCCCAAAGCCAAGTTTTTACCATCCTTCCAAAGGACAGGAGAGAGAGGGCTGACCTGATCTCACCAGGAAGGGAGTTCCATAGCCGGGGAGCAATCACCGAGAAGGCCCTGTCTCTCGTCCCCACGAATTGTGCCGTAAAAACAGGGCCTCCCTGGAGGATCTTAATCTCCGTGATGGTTCATAGGAGGAGATGCGTTCGAACAGATAATTTGGGCTGGGGCCGTTTAGGGCTTTATAGGCCAAAGTCAGCACTTTGAATTGTGTCCAGTAGCAAACTAGCACCAGTGGAGCTGGCGTAAGATACAGGGAGTTGTATGCTCCCTGTATGCTGCCCCACTTATTAACCTGGCTGCCTCTCGTTGGACTATTTGAAGCTTCCGAGCAGTCTTCAAAGGTAACCCCACGTAGAGTGCATTGCATTAGTCTATCCTAGATGTAATGAGAACATGGACCACCATGGCCAAGTCTGAATTCCCAAGGTACGGGCACAGCTGGCACACAAGTTTTAATTGTGCAAACGCTCCCCTGGCCACCATTGCAACCTGAGATTCCAGGCTCAGTGATGAATCCAGGAGAACTCCCAAGCTGCAAACCTGTGCCTTCAAGGGGAGTGTAACCCCATCCAGCACCGGTTGCGAGCCTATACCCTGTTCGGCCTTACGACTGACTAGGAGGACCTCTGTCTTATCTGGATTCAACTTCAATTTGCTTGCCCTCATCAGACCGTCACAGCGGCCAGACACCGGTTCAGGACTTGGACAGCCTCCTTAGCATCTGGTGGAAACGAGTGATAGAGTTGAACGTCATCTGCGTACAGATGGCATCAAACTCCAAAACTCTGGATAATCTCACCCAGCGGCGTCATGTAGATGTTAAACAACATGGGGGACAATACTGAGCCCTGTGGGACCCCACAGGGCAATGACTATGTGGCCGAGCAGGAGTCCCCCAGCAACACCTTCTGGGTACAACCCTCCAGGAAGGACTGGAGCCACTGCACAACAGTTCCTCCAAGACCCATCCCCACAAGGTACCCCAGAAGGATACTGTAGTCTACAGTATCGAAGACCGCTGAGATGTCCAGGAGAACCAACAGGGACACACTCCCCACGTCGAGCTCTCTGCGGAGATCATCCACTAAGGTGACCATGACTGTCTCAGTTCCATGTCCCGGTCTGAAACCCAACTGCGACGGATCCAGATAATCAGTTTCGTCCAAGAATCCCTGGAGATGTGAGGCAACCACACGTTCCAAGACTGCCCAAAAAGGGGAGATTGGAAACTGGCTGAAAGTTGTTCAAATCAGTGGAATCCAGTGATGGCGGTTTTATATGATCCTTTGGGTCCCTCTTGGAAATGTTTTAGAGAATAAAAAGCATACATACACAAGTATAAAAGAAGCATATTTCTGGAATGTGAGCCAAGGTTAGAAAAAAGAGCCTCAGTTTAGGACGAAGAGGCATGCAGAAAATATCCTTTTAAAATAAAGAAGACATTTATTTGTTTTCCAGACAGAAAGAGATGCAGCCAAGAAGTTGGGAAAATGCAATATCGAGGTGAAACGGCTTCATTTACATAGAAATATTCACACTTAATTTTATGTTTATTTCTTGCTACTTGGGAATATTTTTTTTCAGATGAATACGCACAGTGCAGTTTGGTAATGCTGTTTTCATAGCCAACCAGAAGAGTTTTATATAAATACAGAAGATTATAAATTCCTGTTCAGGTTGACAAGCTTTAGACAAAACTGGACTTTAGGGAACTATTATCCATTCTGCCGAATACCAAATCAAAGGCTATAAATGAATTCTTATGTTTGAAGTTATTTTTATTCAAAAAATTGCAACAATAATACTAAGGAGATTTTATGGTGTTGAAAATGAAGGTGGAAATTGGCCCCTATCCCTTTGCTTGTCTTTTCCTATGCTAAATAGCCCCAAAATAGAAATATGCCCTTAAAGGTAAGTTTGATCATTTTGGATGTGCTCCTAGACTACTCTGTGGTCCTTATACAGGCAGTCCTTGAGTTACAAATATTTGACTTATGACTGACTCATAGATAAAAACAGGAAGTAAAAGAAATTCACCCCTAGGAAGGGAAATTTACTCCTGAAAGAGTTATCATGGGAAAAGGTATCCCAGATGAAGCTTTATCATCAATCCTTGTTTTCACAACAAACCACATTTTTCAAAATATAATGTTTACAGGGTCAGAAAGAGAGGTGAAATTTTCTGAATTGGGGCACAAACAGCAAAACAAACACTACAGGGGTGTTAACCCTTCCCTTTGCTATATAGATACAACACACACACACACACTGTGATATGTGTGTGTGTATGTGTGTGATGTTCGTTTGTGGGATTAACATAACTCAAAAACCACTGGAGGAATTGACACGAAATTTGGACACTACACCCCTAACAGACCAACGAGTGACCATCACTCATAAACCCCTCCCAAAAAACAGCAGAAAGAACTTAAACACCCCAAAAAGCTGAATGACAATACAGTGCATGTGTGAAAACGACAGAAAGAAAGAAAGAAAGAAAGAAAGAAAGAAAGAGAAAAGAAGGAGAGAAAAAGGGAGAGAAAGAGAGAAGGAAGCAAGGAAAGAAGTAGAGAAGAAAGGAGAGAAAGAAAAAGGAAACAAAAAAGAGGGAAGGAAAGAAAGAAGTAGAGAAGGAAGGAAAGAGAAGGACAGAAAAAAGGAAAGGGAGTGAAGGAAGGAAGGAAGGAAACAGAAAAAGAGGGAGGGAAGGAAAGAAGGAAAGAGAGAAACAATGAAGTGAAAAGCAAAGGAAGGAAAGAGGTAGAGAAAGAAGAAAGGTGAAAAAGGGGAAGGAAAAGAAAAAGGAGGAAAGAAATAAAGAAGTAGAGAAGGAAGGAAGGAGAGAAGAACAGAAAAAAACAAAAAGGAAAGAAAGAGGGAGCAAAGGAAGGAGCGAAAGAAGGGCAGAAAAAAGGAAAGGAAAGAAAGAGGGAGCGAAAGTTGGAGGGAAAGAAGCATAAAAAAGAGGGAGGGAGGGAAAGAAGGGAAGAGAGAAGGAAGGATGGAAGCAAAGAAGGAAGGAAGGAAAGGAAAGAAGGAAGAAAGGAGAGAAAGTAGTAGGAAAAGAAAAAGGGGGAAGGAAAGAAAGAGGTAGAGAAGGAAGGAAGGAAAGAAGGAAAGAAATAAGGAAAGGAAGGAAAGAGGGAGAGAAAGAGAGAAGGAAGGTTGGCCACAGCAACGCGTGTTGGGTACAGCTAGTGTGTGTGTATAGTCAGTGTTACACTTTAGCAATGTCCCTGTTCCGATTTATATATAAATTCAACTTAACAACAAAAAGACAGAACCCAGGGGCGGCTCGTCCATTACGCAAAGTAAGCGGTCGCAGAACACTTTTTTTTGCCAGGGGCGCAGAGGCACCTTTGTAAATGCCCCTCGACCGCCACTTGAGGAGCGCCCCCTCAGCTCACAACAGCCCTAGCAGTCCAGGGGGAGCCTCGGCTTCCTTGCCTCGCTGCCGGGTGATCCTCTTCCTGAAGGGGCCGGGCCCTTGAGCCTCACCTAGCCCTTGACATATGCGAGTTGTAGTTACTGGGATGTATAGTTCACCTACATTCAAAGAGCATTCTGAACTCCACCAATGATGGAATTGAACCAAATATGGCACACAGAACTCCCAAGACGAACAGAAAATATATATCAATGATTGGTTTGGGGGGGGGGCACCAAAATACTGTTTGCTTACCATTGAAAATTACCTAGGGCCGCCTCTGACAGAACCTATCTTGTTTGTATCTTGGGGACTGCCTACACACACACAAATTAAAAACACAATTAACTTCAATGTATTGTCGAAGGTTTCCTGGGTTGTTGAAGGTTTTTTCGGGCTATATGGCCATGTTCTAGAAGCATTCTCTCCTGACGTTTCGACTGCATCTATGGCAGGCATCCTGATCCTCTGCCAAATCCAAGGCATATTATTTTAGTCTACACATTGTATCAACTTTTGTTAAATATAGACAATTCAAGATTAGTATGTATGTTCAAACTGAGCACATGCTCAGTATTCACCCAAGAAGCCAGGAGAATTCTAATACATACCGAGAAAATGATCAAAAAGTGACAAAACCGATGACTTGCTGGGAAGAGGGTCACTGCACTCTGTTCACAAAATATACAGTTTTCTATGATCTGGAATACTAGAGTTCAAAAGTAAGATGACTATGTGATAGTAAAATGAAGGGGATGGAATATTTTTTAAAACATAACCTTTAAATAATGACTGCCACTTTGAACTACTCTGCAAAACAGAACAATGTTATCTGAAAGACAGAGCTTCCCCTGAGAATGTTTAATGTTTCAGATTAAAAGATTTTGCCCTTTAACATATGAAAGATTTGCTAGAGACTTAAAATGCCCCTTCAGATTTTGGGATAATAGCAGTTTAACAAATCCACCTCAGCATTTCATATCTATATAAATACAAATGTAATGTTAGTTCGTGCTACCATCAGAACTCAAAAACCACTGGGAGAATTGACACCAAATTTGGATGCAAGATACCTAACAGTCCAATTTATGCCCTCCACTCAAAACAATTGATTTTGTCATTTGGGAATTGTCATTGCTGGGATTTATAGTTTACCTACAATCAAAGAGCATTCTGAACTCCACCAATGATGGAATTGGGCCAAACTTAGCACACAGGGCTCCCATGACCAACAGAAAAAAACTGGAAAGGTTTGGTGGACATTGACCTTGAGTTTGGGAATTATAGTTCACCCACATGCAGAGAGCACTGTGGACTCAAACAATGATGGATGTGGACCAAACTTGGCACGAATATTCCATATGCCCACATATGAACACAGATGGAGTTTAAGGGAAATAGACCTTGACATTTGGGAGTGGTAGTTGCTGGGATTTATAGTTCACCTACAATCAAAGAGCATTCTGAACTCCGCCAATGATGGAATTCAACCAAACATGGCATACAGGACTTCCATGACCAACAGAACACACTGGAAGGGTTTGGTGGGCATTGACCTTGAGTTTCGGAGTTGTAGTTCACCTACATCCAGAGAGCACTGTGGACTCAAACAGTGATGGATCTGGACCAAACTTGACACAAATATTCAATATGGTCAAATATGAACACAGATGGAGTTTAAGGAAAATAGACCTTGACATTTGGGAGTGGTAGTTGCTGGGATTTATAGTTGACTACAATTAAAGAGCATTCTGAAACCCACACGACAGAAATGGGGCAAACTTCCCACACAGAACCCCCATGACCAATAGAAAATACTTAAGGCCATCCAGTCCAACTCTCTTCACCAGGGCAAGAAAATGTAATCAGAACCCTCCTGACAAAGAGCCATCCAGTCATAAATAAAGATAGATAGATATGATTCTCTCTCACACAGAGAGATATAGTATAATAGATTTGAAAGAGACCCTTAAAGAAGGACTATGATATGTTGCATATTCCAGAGTAGGCAAACCAGACACTCTCCACATCAACACTGACAAAGAAACAACAAGAAATACTGTTTACTCACAAGCATAAAGGAATTACATATATTAGAAACCAACACTTTCTCATTACTTTATTTTCCAGATCACCAGACGGGGCCACAGCAACACGTATGTGTGTGTGTGTGTGTATGTCTATATATACATACATACATACATACATACATATATATATATAGAGAGAGAGAGAGAGAGAGAGCTTTATTCTGCATTTTACTCCACTTCAGGTCTTAGATTTAGAAACTATAAATGAGCAACAGATCTGTTACACATTAATCAAGAATCTATTACAGAGGTCCCTTTTACAACAACCATTTAATTTGGTGTGGAGACAGATCAGCCTATGGGTGTCCACAAAATTGGACCCAGGGAAAGCTGCTTAATGTGGTTATTTATTTTTATTTATTTATTTATTTACATGATTTATATACCGCCTTTCTCACCCCTAGGGGGACTCAAAGCGATTTACACATAAATAATGGCAACATTCAATGCCTTACATTGGGCACTGATACAATGCCAATACAAGCAATTACAATAGTAAAACCACAATTAAGCATAAATCATAATTAAAACAATACATCAACAAACAATAAAACAGACTTGCCAGTCAAATCGCCATTCCAGTCAATGTCCCTCTAAAAAGCTACATACATCTATTGTCCGAAGGCCTTGGTCCCAGAACCATAATTCTTTTTCTAAAAGCCAGGAGGGAGGGAGCGGATCTTATCTCCGTTGGGAATGTGTTCCATAGGCAGGGGGCCACAGCCGAGAAGGCCCTGTCTCTTGTCCCCACCAGATGCATTTGTGCTGTTGACAGGAGCGAGAGCAGGGCCTCCCCGAATAGTGGATGTAGGGTTGGGATGCGTTCGGACAAGTAAGCTGGGACAGAACTGTATAGAGCTTTATAGGTCAAAACCAGCACTTTGAATTGGGCTCGGAGATGGACTGGCAGCCAATGGAGTTGGCATAGCAGGGGGGTGGTATGCTCCCCGGTTAGTAATCTGGCTGCCGCCCGTTGGAGTAGCTGAAGTTTCCGAACCATCTTCAAAGGCAGCCTCAAGTAGAGCACGTTGCAGTAATCTATTCGGGATGCAACCAGAGCATGTCAGAAAGTCAGGAGGGAGGGGGCTGATCTAATATCCTGGGGGAGGGAGTTCCACAGCCGGGGGGCCACCTCAGAGAAGCCCTGTCTCTCGTCCCTGCCAGACGTGCCTGCAAAGCAGGCAGGATTGAGAGCAGGGTCTATCCAAATGATCTTAAGTTCCTGGGGGGTTCATAGGGAGAGATGCGTTCAGATAGATAGACTGGGCCAGAACCGTTTAGGGCTTTATAGGCTAAAGCCAGCACTTTGAATTGAGCCTGGTAGCAGACTGGCAGCCAGTGGGGCTGACTCAACAGTTGTATGCTCCCTGAGCCTCGCTCCTGTTAGCAACCTGGCTGCCGCACGCTGGACCATTTGAAGCTTCCGGGCCGTCTTCAAAGGCAACCCCACATAAAGCGTGTTGCAGTAATCTATACGGGATGTAACCAGAGCGTGGACTACCATGGCAAAGTCAGACTTCCCAAGGTATGGGCACAGCTGGCGCACAAGTTTTAATTGTCCAAATGCTCCCCTGGTCACCGCCGAAACCTCGAGATCCAGACTTAGTGATGAATCCAGGGTCACACCCAAGCTGCGAACCTGCGTCTTCAGGGGGAGTGTAAACACATCTAACACAGGCTGTAATCCTATGCCCTGTTCGGCCTTTCGACTGACCAGGAGTACCTCTGTCTTGTCTGGATTCAATCTCAATTTGTTCGCCCTCATCCAGTCCGACACAGCGGCCAAGCACCGGTTCAGGACCTGAACAGCCTCTTTAGTAGTAGGTGAAAAGGAGTGAGAGAGTTGGACATAATCTGCGTACAGATAACACCGCACCCCGAAACTCCAGATGATCTCCCCCAGCAGCTTCATGTAGATGTTAAACAACATGGGGGACACTATAGAGCCCTGCGGGACCCCACAAGACCCCACAAGACAATGGTTGTGAGCTCGAGCAGTTATATTGGTTTCCCTAAATGATAAAAAGAATCCAATTCTCAAAGGAGTATCATTTGATTTGAAAAAGGGATCAGTCTTGTCCCATGATAGTCACAGTGTCAAAAGAAGAGATATTGATTCACAAGAAACCTTTGTTTAATCTCTAAAATTGTGGCCTTTTCTCCTGAGAGTTCTTTTTCAAGTTTCTTAATATATATGGGAAAATTTGTTACTTTGACAAGTAAAAAAAAAATTAATTCCACTTCTCCATTTTCTTTCATCTGCACATTGTGAATTCCAAATGGCTACTTCAAATTTTGCATTTATTTATTAACTAATTCCTACCCTTGAATGTATAATTCATCAGATGATGCATAGATATTTGAGGCAACCGGGGGAGACGGACCACTTTAAAATGGATGATGTGCAGTAAACTTCAGCACATCTATGCACCAAATGAGCTTATTACTTCATTGTTATTTGCCATCAAGTCGGATTCAATTTAGGGCAATAGTATGAATGAGAGACCTCATATAATTTACCTAAAAATAGCATCTGATGAGGCAACTTGAAATAAGCCTAATGGTAAAGGTGGATTATTTTGCAGTCAGGCTTATATTTTATTTATGTGCTTGCAAAGTAAAGCCCCAGAATGATTTGAAAAAAGAAGATGCTAGGAAGT
Source organism: Anolis sagrei ordinatus (assembly GCF_025583915.1). Lineage (NCBI taxonomy): Eukaryota > Metazoa > Chordata > Lepidosauria > Squamata > Anolidae > Anolis > Anolis sagrei. The sequence continues at coordinate 63,012,902 of NW_026847660.1, read as the reverse complement.
GCTACCTATCAGGCAGGGAAAACAGCTTCTGGATTGAAAGACAAGTAAAAATGATGCAGGTGTTGCTTGAACCAAAGTCCCAAGTGAAAATAGTTTTTTCAGGCCTACAGAAATGCACAAAAGATAGGGGAAAAAGCAGAGCACATGCATGTGGGTCTCAACCTATCTTGTATAGGTAGGAAAATAGCTGACACTAGAGCAATGGTTCACCTTATCTCCCCATATAAGGTGTGCACGTGCCTTGGGAAGTCTGACTTGGCCACAGTGGTTCACGCTCTGGTTACATCCCGTATAGACTACTGCAATGCTCTCTACAGGTTACCTCTGAAGACTGCCCGGAAGCTTCAACTAGTCCAACGAGCGGCAGCCAGATTACTAACAGGAGCGGGGTACAGGGAGCATACTACTCCACTGTTGCGCCAGCTCCACTGGCTGCTAATTAGCTTCCGAGCACAATTCAAAGTGCTGGTGCTGACCTATAAATCCCTAAACGACTCCGGCCCAGTTTACCTGTCCGAACAGATTCTCCCCTATGAACCATCAAGGTTGTTAAGATCTTCTGGAGGGGCCCTGCTCTCAGTCCCACCACCCTCGCAATCGCATTTGGTGGGAACGAGGGACAGGGCCTTCTCAGTGGTGGCCCCTCAGCTCTGGAACTCTCTCCCACTGGAGATTAGATCTGCCACTTCCCTGGATGTAGGTGAACTTCAACTCCCAAACTCAAGGTCAATGCCCACCAAACCCTTCTAGTCTTTTCTGTTGTTTCATGGGTGTCCTGTGTGTCACCTTTGGTTCAATTCCATCATTGGTGGAGTTCTGAATGCTCTTTGATTGTAGGTGAACTATAAATCCCAAGAACTACAACTCCCAAATGACAAAATCAAAAAAAATTGAGTGAAGGACATACATTGGGTTGTTAGGTGTATAGTGTCCAAATTTTGTGCTAATTCCCCCAGTGGTTTTTGAGTTCTGTGAACATCACAAACTAACATTACATTTTTATTTATATAGATATTCATCAGTATCTCACTTTCTTAACTTTTCATCAATAGTTCCTCCAAGTTTTTTTTTCTGCTATGATATAGTGTCTTCCGCTTACCTTATTTTTTCTCTCTTCAGTGTTTACATCTCCTTTATTCATGTCTAACCTTGCTTTCTATCATGTTTTGATTAAAAATTAAACAGGATGATAAACTGCACCATTGTATGACCCCTGTTTCAGTGGAAAACTAATCTGTCTCTCCATCTTTTTCTGCTTAGTATGTAGTCCTAGAAGAGCCTCTGGTTCTTTTTTAAAAAAGCTTTATTTTTCTGTATTCTTGATTTTTCTGTTTTGTTTCAAGAGTCTTGTTTTAAGAGTTTTGTTCACACAGTGTTGTGGCTGTTGTCTATAAGAATTCCACTAGCAGAACATGAGTACAACTACACCCTCCACCCTGTAATCTCTTAACAGGAGCCATTGATGGATTCATCTTCCCTGAATGTGTTCAGTTACCTTTTAAAGCAATCCAACTTGAAAAGCATCACTACATTTTATGGCAGTAAATTACAAACCTTATCTCATTCATATGTGTGTATGTGTGTTCTGAATCTCACATCATTTTGTTTGGGTTCTAGGATTATGACAGAGGCACAAGTTTATAAACAGCTCCTCAAAATGAAATGTGCTCTCATAGGTGAATTTGATCATTTTAGATGTCCTGGAAGTCCTGGAAGTCTCTTTTCTAACTTTTCTATATTTGTAATCTCAGGCTCATAGCTTGGGTGGGCTTCTAAACCACTCTGCGGTACAAGCACCAGGATTGTGGCACAGCTGGCTGAGTGTCGGCTGCATTAAGATCACTCTGACTAAAAAAGTCATGAGTTCGAAGCCAGCCCGGGTTGGAGTGGGTTTCCAACCAATTGTGTGTAGCCTGTCGTCGACCTTTGCAACCCAAAAGACAGTTGCATCTGTCAAGTAGGAAAATAAAGTACCACCTCAAAGTGTGGGGAGGCTAAATTAACTGATTTATAAGGCCATAAAGAAGACTCCAGCAAAGCATTCCAGCGGGGAAGCATGCGGGGAATGTGGAAGTGCTTCATCAGCGTCGCAGATGGACGATGAAAGAGACAGCTCCCCTGGTGGCCAGAAAAAAGTTAAATAGCCTCTGTGTATGTCTGTATATGTTTGTATGTCAAAATTGGCATTGGATGTTTGCCATATATGTGTACACTGTAATCTGCCCTGAGTCCCCTGCGGGGTGAGAAGGACGGAATATAAAAGCTGTAAATAAATAAATAAATAAATAAATAAATAAATAAATAATATACAGGCCATCCCCAAATAACAAATACTTGACTTACAAATGACTCAAAGTTAAGAACAGGGCTGAGACAACAGTAAGTGAGAGAAATCCACCCCTAGGAAGAAGAGGAGGAGAAGGAGGAGGAAGAGGAAGAGGAGGAGGAGGAGGAGGAGGAGGAGGAGGAGGAGGAGGAGGAGAACTTTATTTTTTCTACTCCACCTCCATCTCCTCGAAGGGACTCGGGGAGGCTTACATGGGGCCAAGCCCAGGCAAAATACAATTAAAAGCAAAACAATAACAAATTAAAACAGCATAACAGTAATAAACAGGCATCAAGCAACAGCAAACTAATTTTGGAGGGGGGGAGGGTCCACTATGCAAACTAGTTAAAGGATAGGGGTTCAATAAGGTGGATAGAAACGTATAATAGCATAGGAAATAGCGTGGAAACAGAGCAATTAAACAGGATCAGTTCAACTTAAACTTAAATATATATATAGTGATGTAATATAGGAATTCAGGGAAATTCACTCCTGAAAAAGTTATCATGGGAAAAAGGTATCTCAACTGAAGCTTTATCATCAATCCTTGTTTCCACAACAAGCAACTTTTTTCAAAATCCAATGATTACAAGGACAGTAAGTTAGGGAAAATTTTCTGAACTGAGGTACAGATAGAAAAACAAGTACCACAGGTGTATTAAGTCTTCCCTATGCTATCCAAAGCTAATATGTGTATATTAGGGCTGGGCGGTTTCGTTCGTTAATTTCGTAATTCGTTATTAATTCGTTATTTGTTTTGATAACGAAGCGATATTGAACCATTCAGGAGCAACTAAAAAACGAAACGAATTTTTCCAATTCGTTTCGTAATTGTTTCGAAATTTGTTTCGTAATTGTTTCGAAATTGTTTCGTTATTATTTCGTTATTATTTCCGTATGTCTGGTGCAAGTTTTATAGTCGTTGTTTGTTTTATCAGTGATAAAAAAAATTATCACACCAACAGTCAACAACAGAGGGAGAGGGAAGCTTCAGAAGTTCCCCCTGTCCCATTTGGAGGGTTTTTTAGCGTATTGCGCAATTGCGTCCGCCATTAACGAATCGATTCGTTATTGTTTCGAAATTGTTTCATAATTTCCGAAATTTCGTAAATATCAAACTTTTTAAAAGAAAAATTTCGGAATTCTTTTAAATAACGAAACGCAAAACCCCCCTAAAAACGAATCGAGTTTAGAAACAAATTTTTCCATGGTTGGACAGCCCTAGTGTATATGGGTAGAGTTCCACATGAAAAAATGTACCTGTTCCGACATAGAAATCCAACTTAAGGACAAACCAACAGAACCCCTCTTGTTCGTAACTTGGGGACTGCCTGGATACATTCCAAATGATTGTTCTCTTTACTTTCAAATGAAGTAACAATAACATTATATGTGGTTTTAAATTCTTAAACTTGCATCCAATTTCTACTTCCAATAGAGAATAGCAATAAGCTCACTTGGATGAGCTACCATTCAGCATTTAATTTAATGGATCCATTGTTCTTGGCACAAATGATTGGAAATATACCTAAAACGACTTAGGATAGCTTTCATGTAGGCCTTGGCATTCGTTCTCATGAATGCGTAACCAAAAAATGCAACCACCATAGAAACATTTCACTTTCCAGAGGATCAGATTTGTTCTGCTCATCTATAATTAGTTTTAAACAGGGCCAAACTGTTGCAAAAGCCAATCATAAGGATGTTGGTAATAAATACATGACTAACCTCCTTTTTTTCTCTTTCTGACTCTTGCATTAACACATTTAATTATACAAACCCTGTTTGCAGCACCTGACTGGCCTCAGATTATCTCTGCTTTCTCAATTTATCCACCATATTTATCCCATATGCTGTTTTTCAGCATATATGTGTTATTCTCTTTAACACAAGTGAAAACACAAAGGGCAGCTGTAGTTAACCTTTGGGTTGTCAGATGCTTTGAGGTACATCTTCTTTAATCTCATACAATTTATTGTGTTGTGCTTCTGAGAGCTGAGGTTTGAAACATATTGTTGGGCATGACTGCAAGTTGCCTACAACTTGTGCGCCAGCTGCGCTCGTACCTTGGGAAGTCTGACTTGGCCACGGTGGTCCACGCTCTGGTTACATCCCGTATAGACTACTGCAACGCTCCCTACATGGGGTTGCCTCTGAAGCTTCAACTAGTCCAACAAGCGGCAGCCAGAATACTAACAGGAGCAGGGTACAGGGAGCATACTACTCCTTTGCTGCGTCAGCTCCACTGGCTGCCAATTAGCTTCCGAGCACAATTCAAAGTGCTGGTGCTGACCTATAAATCCCTAAACAACTCTGACCCAGTTTACCTGTCCAAACGGATTCTCCCCTATGAACCATCAAGGTTGTTAAGATCTTCTGGAGGGGCTCTGCTCTCGGTCCCACCACCCTCGCAATCACGTTTGGTGGGGGCGAGGGACAGGGCCTTCTCGGTGGTGGCCCCTCGGTTCTGGAACTCTCTCATGCTGGAGATTAGATCTACCCTTTCCCTCCTGACTTTCAGAAAGCTGGTAAAATCTTGGCCTTGGAATATAGCATTTGCAGAATGATGATCAAGTCAATACTGCTGACCACACCGGCGGATGGTGATGTGATTTTACTTTGACGACCTGGCTTTTTGTAATTGTATGATCTGTATTTTAATGTATTTTATGTATTAATGTAGTACGATGCTATTATGTTTCTCCTACTTGTGTATGAATTTCCTGCTGTTAGCCGGCCTGAGTCCCTCTTCGGAGGTCAAGAAGACTGGGTTATAAAAGCTCTAAATAAATAAATAAATAAATACAACTTGGCAATCCATGAAGTTTTCTTAGCAAGATATGTTCTTAGAGGGTTTGCACTTCCTCAAGCTGAGAGAGTGGGACTTCCTCAAGGTCACCCAGTGACTTTCTATGGTTAAAAGGAGATTTTAATCATATTCCATTACTAAAACCACTAAACCAAGCTGGTTCTGCAAATGTGTGTGTGTGGAGTAGGACTTTGCACCTGTAATAATATTACTTTGAAGGCAATTCATAAAGAATTATGTTTTGCAGTTTAATGTAAACTATTTAGGCCGGGACATGGAGGTACTGTTTTGCAGTGGCTCCGGTCCTTCCTAGAGGGTCGATCTCAGAAGGTGTTATTGGGGGACACCTGTTCAACTCCACAACCATTGTCTTGTGGGGTTCCTCAGGGTTCAATATTGTCTCCCATGTTGTTTCACATCTACATGAAGCCGCTAGGGGAGATAATCCGGAGTTTCAGGGTACAATGTCATCTATACGCGGATGATGGCCAACTCTGTCACTCCTTTCCACCTGCTACTAAGGAGGCTGCTCAGGTCCTGAACTGGTGCTTGTCTGTTGTAATGGTCTGGATGGGGGCGAACAAATTGAAATTGAATCCAGACAAGACAGAGGTCCTCCTGGTCAGTCGCAAGGCCGAACAGGGCATAGGGTTACAGCCTGTGTTGGATGGGGTTACACTCCCCCTGAAGACTCAGGTTCGCAGCTTGGGTGTGATCTTGGACTCATCGCTGAGCCTGGAACCTCAGGTTTCAGCAGTGATCAGGGGAGCATTCACATAGTTAAAACATGTGCGCCAGCTGCCCCCTTACCTTGGGAAGTCTGACTTGGCCACAGTAGTCCATGCTCTGGTTACATCCCGTATAGACTACTGCAACGCTCTCTACGTGGGGTTGCCTCTGAAGACTGCTCGGAAGCTTCAAATGGTCCAATGCTCGGCAGCCAGGATGCTAACAGGAGCAGCACTCAGGGAGCGTACAACTCCTCTGTTCCGCCAGCTCCACTGGCTGACAATTTGCTACCAGACACAATTCAAAGTGCTGGCTTTAGCCTATAAAGCCCTAAACGGTTCTGGCCCGACTTACCCGTCCGAACGCATCTCCTCCTATGAACCAGTTAGGACATTAAGATCATCTGGGGAGGCCCTTCTCTTGGTCCCGCCGACATCACAAGAACGCCTGGCGGGGACGAGAGATAGGGTCTTCTCAGTGGTTGCCCCTCGGCTGTGGAATGCCCTTCCTACAGATATCAGATCGGCCCCCTCCTTATTGGCATTTTGGAGGAAAGTGAAGACCTGGCTGTTCGAACAGGCATTTGATTAGGCAGTGTAATTGATTATAGGAACATGGAATAACGGATGATGAAACTGGATTCTGATTCTATTGATGAGACGTAAATGATTTGTCATATTGATGTTTAATTGTTGTTATGCTATTGCTTTTAAATGTTCCAAGGATTTTGTAATGTTTGTATTGAACTGTTGTTGTTAACCGCTTTGAGTCGCCCAAGGGCTGAGAAAAGTGGTATATAAATGAAGTAAATAAATAATAAATAAATATAAGGAGCTGATTTTTTTAGTGATCAAAACATTTGCAGTCCATAGCGTATACTAACAAAATATATCCATATCCCCTGAATTCTAAACACTTATGCTTCTGAATATCTTCATACTTCTTTCCAATAACATACAAACACACTTCAAAAGGTGAAGAACTTTTCAAAAAGTAAGTCTACAACTTAGAATAGAACCAACGCCATTGCTTATCAGTGATCTTGACATACCACCTTATCACAGTGAGAAATTTCCCAGTCGTAGGACACTTCAGCCTCTATTCAAACATGGAGAGGCACTGAGATCATCGCATGAGTTAAACTACTTCTGGCAGTCATGCATAGCCTTCCATGGTTGAAAAGAGGCAGAAGCGTCCTGAAAGGAGTAGCAATCAATCTCATCACACTGAGAAATTTCCCCCTCGTAGAACACTTAAGCCTCTTTTCTAGCATGGAGAGGCACAGAGTTCCCAACAATGCTCAACAGTGATTTTATTTGTTTTTCTCTTTAGGGGCTGATGTCATCAATTTTGATGGTCAAGGTGTTTTACCATACAGATTTGGACACAAGAAGAAAACACTGAAAACACTGAAAGATGTCATCGCGCTGAAGTTTAAAACCTCTGAAAGTGAAGGTGTAATCTTCCATGGAGAAGGACAACAAGGAGACTATATCACACTAGAACTGAAAATGGCCAAGCTAGTCCTTAATTTAAATTTAGGTATAGTTTGATTTAAAAACACCAGCCTATACAGCCCTAAACAATGATGTTCCTTGGTTTTATGTTTTCTGTTCTTAAGCTGTCTTTGGGGATGGGGTGGGGGGATGAAAAGCTGTTTTCATGTGAAAAAATATAGATAGATTTCTATATTAATTTAATAGCTTTGGTCTTATAATAGGATCAAGCTTGTTCTGGAAATAGTTTAATGTTGTGGTCCTCAAAACTATGATAATTATGGGCAATTTTTCTTTCCCTAGTTTGGGAAAGGGGGGAGCTCTACTTCTTGTCACTACTTTTGTGCTGGAATGTAATAGAAGCTGGTTGCTTTCCTTGCTTTCCCTCACCGCTTTTCTCTTTCAGACCACAATCTCATTTTCTGCCTTATTTATATTCGTTTCCCTATCTGTATTTGCATAGAATTTAAGATCAGCAATGCAATTTATACCCCATTGTAACCTCTTTCTTTCTCTAGCCCCTTTCTTTCTCTAGTTAACAGTCATTGCTTGTTATAGACCTCTAAGACTTACATCCAATTTACCTTTGGGTCATAGCAATATTCATTATTTGGACCGCCAAATCTGCTTCCAACTTATACACAAGGTTGACTTAAACATGAGTATATATCGGTATTTATTAGAGGTGTGCAAATGAATTGTAAAAAATCAGAAATCAAAAGAAACCATAAGTTTTTGTGAGTTGGAAGCCTTTCCAATTTGTTAGCATGACCCACTCAAAAACTTAAAAATCAAAGCTGACCCCCTTACTTTTTCATTACTGTTTTGTAAAGCTCGGAAGGTTCCCAGCCAGTTTCATTCAATGCATGGCAAGACAGCAAGCTGGTACTAGTAAAAGGAAACATAAGTTTTGTTTCCTTTTGCTTATTGTTTTGCTTGATGTTTTATTATTTGCTTATGAGTTTTACTGTTATATTTGTATATTACTGTTTGTTGGCGGCCTTGGCCATTGTAAGCCGCATCGAGTCCTTTGGGAGATTTTGCGGGGTATAAATAAAGATAATAATAATAATAATAATAATAATAATAAATAATAATAATAAATAAGAAAATCTAAAGCTACCATACCTGCCTCCTTTGCCATTCCTCTCCCTGTAAATGGCTTCTCTGTATGAAGACAGGGAGCGTTGCATTTTTGGAGTAGGAGAGAACTTGGGAAATGTAGTTTGAGAAGGGTGGCAGCCCTGTGCCAAAGAATTCAAAAGTCCCTGCCCTAAACTACAATTCCCAGTATGCATCAGAATGAGAATGCACCAATCAGGAGAGGAGAGAGGAAGCTGTTCCTCCCTAAACAGTCCATTTGGTCTAAAGCTATCTAGCAGCTTGTGATCCCTTTATTTTATCAGTTTTAGTTAAATTATTTTATCAGTTTTAGATAAACTATTTTATGTAATGCTTTTGACATGAAATAAACATTTCATTTATATGAAAACCTTTTGAAAGAATCTCAAAAATCAGTAGATGTATGAGTACTTCTGAAAGTTGGGGGGGGGGATGATCCCCTGTTATCTTGGAGAGAAAAGTTTGTAAAAACTTTAAAAATCCCCCCCCCCCAAAAAAACATGGATAAGTGAAACATTATGAAACTTGACGGGTAAAGAGTGGTAAATGTGTTCTACCATTGTAGCAAGTTTCACCCCAGTAGTTTTAAAAATGAAGTTTCCCCAGTAGTAGTAATTATTGCATTAATGCAAATGCACAATTACTGTAACAAAATAGTAACAAAATTTCATTAGTCTCATTATAGTAACAATTTTTTTAGCAATGAAACTTTAGAAATACTTCAGAAACAAAGTGCCAGCCTCCCCCCTCCCCCTAGTTTTGTAAGTACTTTTGAACCATTTTTTTATGGTACACACATGTCTAGTATTCATTCCATGTGATGACGTACATACTTACTATATATATTACCTCAGTAACCAAAGGCAGAATAACACCAGAGGGAAACCTGTTACTCCCATATCCTATGTGTGAGCTCCAATATATCTTTGATCTGGTGCAGCAGTGTTCTTACATGACATGAGGATATAGACTGTAAGGTCAGATCTGGTGTCAGGAAAGTCTACTGAGGGAAAAATAAATACCAGGAATCTTTGACATGAAGCTTAGATCAAGTTGTAGTCATAGCAAGCAAAATGTGGAAGGTTACTGAGCAATATAGCTCAGGTGTCATGCATTGCTCTTTCCCTTTTATTGCAGTGGAAAATCTTGTTCCTGGATTTCAATGACTAGATGTTATCTGTTAACAATATTATTGTTAATTAAATCAGTATACATTCAAATGCAAGATCCAAGAAGACAGAATACTGTTATTGTGTGCTTCTTAGAAGATTTTCCTAACTGTAAAAAAACCAAATGCTAGAGTTGATGGATCTTTATCTCATCTGGCAATGTAGCTTTTCCCTGATCTTATAAGCTAGGTTTTAGCTCTGTTTCATTAAACCTATTTCTGCTGAACAACATATATTTGTTATACATCTGAAAAGTTAGCATTTGAGGAAATACTCCCAACTTTATTCAACATCGAATCCACTTGTTTATCAAACCAGTTTCAGGCATGGCAACCTAATTATTTGCACAGCTAAACCAGTTCCTCCCATACTGGTTCGAATGTGCCCTTTGTCTGGATACAATCCAATATATGTAACTGTTGATCATTCTTGTATAATTGCAGAGTGACAATTTACTTATAGGATGGTAGCATATCAGGCTTTCTGCATGATATTCCCTCTGGGGTATTCAGTATTTTCTTCTCTTTCCCCATAACACAGGTAGCAACCAGTATGGTTCAATTTACGGGCACACATCTGTAACTACAGGTAGTCTCTTGGATGACCATCACTGGCATTCTGTAGTAATAGAACGCCATGGGAGGAACATCAACCTTACACTTGATAGACACTTGCAGCATTTCCGGATCAATGGGGAATTTGATTATCTGGACTTGGACTATGAGGTATGTAGTTTCAGCTATTCAATGAATATGAATATTAATTGACATATTTTGAAAATGCTCAACTGATTTGTATCAACAATTTGTAATTCAAAACCCACCTGTAGGCAATTTTGTTGTTCCTGTATGTCTTCAAGTCAGATGGGTCTTTACTCAGTGTTTGATATCTCCAGTTAAAAGGACCTACTAGCCAAAGTTTGAAATGTTAGGACTGAACACTAATACCTTGATGATGACTACTGGGATTAGTTTAATTTTGTGCTTTTGATACTGATGTCTGAAATAATGTAATTCAGTGGTTCTCAACCTGGGGTCCCCAGATGTTTTTGGTCTGCAACTCCCAGAAATCCTAACAGCTGGTAAACTGACTGGGATTTCTGGGAGTTGTAGGCAAAAACATCTGGGGACCCCAGGTTGAGAACCACTGGTGTAATTCATTGAACTACTTTATTTTGTCACATAGTAGTCTTCAAAACAGATCATGAGATTTGCAGATGTCATGAATGTTGTCACAGTTCACCGCTGGGACACGTTTTGTTGTTGTCTCCTTGAAAGTGCTAATAGTTTTATTTTAGATGTAACTTACCCAGCAATGGAGAGTGGGTAGTCAAGATGACCATGGTAACCCAGCATGTCTGAAAAACTGTCAAGTTGGTTAAAAGCTATCCTAAAGTAAAAGATTTCATCTTAAACCTGATCACTTAAATTTTGTCAGTGCTTTCCATCCCTTGCTTCTACTTGCTCTCATAGCATGTACACTGTTCACTCACCTTTTAGATGTATAAAGATCAATCTACCTTAAACTGAGATTCTCTGAAAGAGATTGTCTCCTACCCAGATCTTCAGGAGAAGGCTTTCTCCCAGTCTAGTACGTATCACAGGTTGATCTGGTGAGGCCATGTGAGAGGCCTTTTCAGAAGTTGCTTCTAGGTTATGGAGTTCTCTTCAGTTGGTGGCTAGGCTGCTCCCTTCCCATTTCACTAAGGGTAAAGACATTTTCATTCAAGTAGGCATTTTGGCAATTAGATGATTGTATCTTTGATAAGTTGTGTGTACTTTGCTTTTATTCTTACTGTGATTTTTTAAAAAATGATTTTGTGGCATTTTTAAATTGCAAGATTTCCAAAAACTGTTCCAATTATTATCGTTAAAAACTGTGTTATTTTCAGGCTTACTATTTCTTTAAAATATCTGTTATAAGGCATTTTGGTCCCATGTCAAGGGAAATGCAAACAAACAAATCAATCTCGATCTGTTACTTTAGAAGAATTAATAAGGGATGGTGTTAAAGGTTAATAACAAATGATGTTGGGGACACTGATTCATTAAAAAACCAGGAAAAATAATTAGCTTTTTGTGGCAAAATCACAACAAAAACCCTCAAAGAATGTGACCCTGTAATGGAAAGTAATGGATAGAAAACAGAATGAGAGAAAACTAAATGAAGGGGGAAACAAATTAAATTTTTCAAGGTTTATAAATAATGGAAGCGAAAAAGCCAACATTTTTCCTCAGGCAGATCTATGTAGTTGCTTTCATGCTGGGAAAAACTCTGCCTATTGAATTTAGAGAGAGGAGAAAGGAAGAGGAAGTGGAAGATCATCTGGAGAGGCCCTGCTCATGATCCCACCTGCGTCGCAAGTGCGATTGGTGGAGACGAGGGACAGGGCCTTCTCCGTGGTGGCCCCCCCGACTCTGGAACTCTCTCCCCAAGGATATCAGACAAGCCCCAACATTGGCAGTCTTTAGGAAGAGCTTGAAGACGTGGTTGTTCCAGTGTCCCTTCCCAGAATAGGAAACTCCTAGCATCATGTCCCAATTGCACTTTACTAGAGATTTAAGATTGTCTGCACACCGCACCTATATCCAAAAATCTATCCATATCACCTGTCATGTTCAGCATCTTAAAATTTTAATCATTACATTTGGCCCGGCCTTAGTTTTAAATGTGTCATGGTGTTATTGTCCAATGTTTATTGGTATTGTTTTAATGTTTATTGCTTGCTTTATGAGTTTATTTATTGTTGTATTTGTTATGCTGTTGTTGTAAGCCGCACCGAATCCTTCGGGAGATGTTAGCGGGGTATAAATGAAGGTTTATTATTATTATTTAGTGGAGAGGTTTTTGAAGAAAACTATATATTTCATTATCCAAATGCCTAGCATTACACCTCAAATGAGTTCATTACAGCTCATCTCATAGTGACATTAAAGTAGAAGATAAAGTCAATCAATAAGAGAGAATGGAAGAAACATACACACACGCCACACACATTACAAAACATTTTCTAAATTCAATTCAGGCCAATGTATTGCAACGCACCAATCTTTAGCCCTAACAGGTTGAAAGCCTAAAAATGCTACAACTATGTGAGAGCCTTCTGCACAGCATAGAGCGAAGGTGGGGTAGAATTAAAATTTACTACTACTACTACTACTACTACTACTACTGGTTAACATTATTCCTACCCCATCTTTCTTCCCATGCATACTCAACTCCTCATTGCATTTAACTCTTATGGTCCAAGAAAGGATTCATTGTTTATTTTCCTTTTCATGCTCTTGCCTGTTAACTCGACAAGGCAATGAGCAGACTAGAAAAAGACAGGCAGCTCAGAGTCATGTGATACATTTCCTCCAATCCTAATCCTTATTTTGGGGAGCCCCCTCAAGATAAATTGATTTTTCTTGGCAGATAAAGAAGCAGCCACCCCATCATCTTACATATTCTAATTATTTTAAAATATATCCAATGTGTTGTTGTAGGATTTTTCAGGCTATATGACCATGTTCTAGAAGCATTCTCTCCTGACGTTTCACCTGCATCTATGGCAAGCATCTTCAGAGGTAGTGAGGTTCACCTCACTACCTCTGAGGATGCTTGCCATAGATGCAGGTGAAATGTCAGGAGAGAATGCCTCTAGAACATGGCCATATAGCCCGAAAAAACCTACAACAACCCAGTGATTCCGGCCATGAAAGCTTTCGACAATACATATATCCAATGTGTTTAAATGTAGGAATAACTTCAGTATTGACCACAACCATATGGAGTACAACTAAATGGAGGAGCAAATGAATTAAATGAACATTTAATATAATCAATTTTCTCAAACCTGCAGATAGTGGAAGAGTCAAAGCCATGAATAATTCTGCCTATTGAACTTGGCCATTGGGAATGCTAAAAATCTGATTCAGTTTTAACAAGCTTACCTATTTTTTTCAATGCATTTTGTAATTTTGAGCAAATTATGTGACTTGTTTAAAAACATCATAAAAGCAAAGTGGACTGATTTGCCTATTTCAATAACAGGTATTATGTTTTTGCCATTCTTGTTATATATGTTATTTTAAAATTAATTATACTTAGAGAAAACTCTGAAGCCCTGTCATAATTCTGATGCAAAGCATCCTTAAACTTTCTGCATAAAAAATGTTGGCTTGACCAGGGCGAGTCGGCGCTGCTTGTGTTATTGGATCTCACAGCAGCATTTGACACAGTCGACCACAATCTTTTGACTCACCACCTTGCTGCTGTTGGAGTCGGGGAGAGCTTTAAATTGGCTGTCCTCCTTTTTTCACAACCATGGACAGCGAGTGGAGAGGGGAAGCGTGGTCTCTGAGAAGTCCCCTCTATCTTGTGGGGTTCCTCAGGGGGCCATTCTCTCCCCTTTGTTGTTTAACATTTATATGCAACAACTTGCTCAGCTGGTTCGAGGTTTTGGGCTTGAGTGTTACCAGTACGTTGATGACACTTGGCTTGTACTGAAGATGGAAGGCCGACCAGACTCTGTGCCCGATTATTTCCATCAGTGCCTCAAGGCCATTACTGGATGGCTCCATGCCAGCAGGTTGAGGGTAAATCCAGCAAAGACGGAGATCCTATGGCTGGGTCAACCGGGCAGTGGAGATATCCAGCTGCCTACCCCCTGGATGGCGAGGCGCTATGCCCGTCATCATTGGTAAAGAGTCTGGGAGTCCTTTTGGACCCTCTGCTGATGATGGAGGCCCAGGTCTCCACCGTTAGCAGAACCGCCTTTTTTCATCTGCGGCAGGCTAGACGGCTGGCCCCCTTCCTGTCCAGGGACGACCTAGCTACGGTGATCCAGGCTACGGTCATCTCAAGACTGGACTACTGTAACACCCTCTACATTGGCCTTCCTCTTTCGGTGATCCAGAAGCTCAAGCTGGTACAAAATGCAGCTGTTCAGCTTCTTGCGGGAATTCCGATGAGATGCCACATACCACCAATGTTACTGCAGGTGCATTGGTTACCAATTGAGCACCGGATCACTTTCAAAGTGATGGTACTCACCTTTAAGGCCTTGCATGGTCTGGGGCCGATGTACCTAAGGGACCGCCTCTCCCCCTACCAACCCCAGAGAGCCCTCCATTCTGAGGACCAAGATTTGTTGGAAATTCCCAGTCAAGACCTTGCGTCTAACAGCAACCAGATGCAGAGCATTTACAGCAGTGGCACCATCACTCTGGAATACTCTGCCACCTGAAGTCCGTGCCTTGCGGGACTTATCAGCTTTCCGCAGGGCATGTAAGATATATCTGTTTCGACAGGCCTTTGATCTTTGATATTGCTGTTTTTAAATTGTTTTAAATTGTTTTTAAATTGTGTTAGATTTTAGCTTGTTCTTGTAAGCTGCTCCGAGCCCCAGGGGAGTGGCGGCATATAAGTTTGAATAATAAATAAATAAATAAGAGGGTCCCCAAGGTCCCCATACAGTGATTTCTGCCAACCTAACCCTTGTGTCTTCCATCAGTGCCATTGCCTCAGCTGCACTGGGAAGATTCTTACACTATGTATGTTTATGCATCATAAGCAGTGTGGTGGTGCATGCAGTATGGTCACTTCAGCTCCTTCTCTCCCTTTCTGCAAGTGAGGAAAATGGGTTAGAAAACCTTAGGTTATTTTAAGGTCTGAACAAGATATTCTTAGTTGTTGTTCTCAAACAACAGCTTCTAAGACAACAACAAGCTCTAGGCTATTTTAACTTGCTTGATAAATATAAACCAGGACCAGAAGTTCAATTTTTGTTTGTTGTGTCAGGAGTGACTTGAGAAAGTGTAAGTCGCTTCTGGTGTGAGAGAATTGACCGCCTGCAAGGATGTTGCCCAGGGGACACCCGGATGTTTTGACATTTTATCATACTTGTAGGAGGCTTCTCTCATGTCCCCACATGAGGAGCTGGAGCTGATAGAGGGAGCTCATCCGCACTCTCCCCAGATTCAAACCCGTGACCTGTCGATCTTCAGTCCTGCCGGCACAAGGGTTTAACCCACTGCGTCACCGGAGGCTCAAGTAGTTCAAATAAAATCCCTAGGTAGTTTTTCCATTGATGAAGAAAAAAGTGTGGACATGTTATTCAGTCACAGTGAATCAGATTAATCCAGGAATTCTGATCCATCCTTACGAGATTCGCATCTCCATGGAGCCATATAGTTTACCACATGACCTTGGGTCAGTTATTATTTCACTCTGTCCTACTTCACCAGCTTGTTATGAGGATGTAGTGGAGACCTTGCACTCTCTGGAGGGAAAGAAGGATATAAATGTAGGAAACACATAATTAGCTTGTATCTATTATTGGTAACAGAAATGTGGGTGTTGGAGTCATTATATATACTTTGCAAAATAAGGTGTTGTGATTTCAAAAATTCAACTTCAAAATACAGATGGTGTGACATTATTTTTTATCAGGTTGCCCAAATCTGGCATAATCAATTTTATGAAAATTTCCATGTTTGTACCTTGGGTGCAGGTCAAACCGGATTTACCCCCTTCATTGAAATTTGGACATACTTTATCAAATCAAGTCTATTTACGTTCATTTTTGCTATTCAATTGTCAGTGTTGCAGAACTATTGTTCCAGTGATCTTCGGCATATATAAATAGATGAAGGGTGCGATTTTGTCCTTCAGCTTACTTAGAAAAATGTTGTGAGTCATGCCATCCACCTGGCCTTGATTTTTTTTTTCTAAAAAGTAGGATATAAGCAAAATACAACTAACATATAAATATATATAAATAAGTAACACTGATGGCTGCACACAGAAAATTAATAAGTATTAGTTCATACATAATTGCATTGAATGGTTGTCAGAGACTGGAAATAATGTAAAGTTTATTAAACACCCAAAACATGGTTTTAAGTAATGATCATTGTTCAACATTATTTAATTCATTGCTTCTACAGGCAGTTGCAGAGATTTTTGCTGTTTCTTTAGTAATGTTAGATTATTTTTCAGAAAGATTAATTATTATTCATATTCGTAATTAACATGACAAATTACAATCATGTTTTTGATTTCTGTTAGCATTAAATTACTTCATTAATGTTATGTCAAGACTCTGAGACTCGTATAAATAATCTTTCACATGTGCTATCAATTTCATACTGTAAATAGTGGCTCTGATTCTACATTTCATCACTATTTATATGGTAAATAGTTTGTGCTGTCCATCTGCAGTCCACCATAACTGATTCTGTGTCAATTAAAAGCCATATGATCCTTAGAAGCAGATTTGGAGAGGGAGGCAGGATGGGACTCCATTCACAAAAAGAAAATGAAAAAAATGTCTGTTTCCAACCTTATAAAATAAACTGCTTCAAGAAAGAAAGAAAGAAAGAAAGAAAGAAAGAAAGAAAGAAAGAAAGAAAGGGGAAGGGAAGGGAAAGGAAGGGAAAGGGAAGGGAAGGGAAGGGAAGGGAAGGGAAGGGAAGGGAAGGGAAGGGAAGGGAAGGGAAGGAAAGGAAGAAGGAAGGAAGGAAGGAAGGAAGGAAAGGAAGGAAGGAAGGAAGGAAGGAAGGAAGGAAGAGAAAGAGAGAGAGAGAGAGAGAGAGAGAGAAAGAAAGAAAGAAAGAAAGAAAGAAAGAAAGAAAGAAAGAAAGAAAGAAGGGAAGGGGGAAGAAAGAAAGAAAGAAAGAGGAAGGGAAAGGAAAGGAAAGGAAAGGAAGAGAGAAAGAGAGAAAGAGAGAAGAAAGAGAAAGAAAGAAAGAAAGAAAGAAAGAAAGAAAGGAAAAAAGAGAAAGGGAAGGGAAGAAGAGAGAAAGAGAGAAGGAAAAGAGAAAGAAAGAGAAAGGGAGGAAAGAAGGAAGGAAAAAGAAAGAAAGAAAGAAAGAAAGAAAGAAAGAAAAGAAAGAAAGAAAGAAAGGGAAGGAAGGAAGGGAAAGGGAAGGAAAGGGAAGGAAGAAAGAAAGAGGGGGAAAGGAAAAAGGAAAGAAGAGAGAGAGAAAGAGAGAAGGAAAAGAAAGAAAGAAGAGGAAGAAGAAGGAAGGAGGAAGAAGGAAGGAAGGAAGGAAGGAAGGAAGGAAGGAAGGAAGGGAAGGGAAATGAAGGGAAAGGAAGGGAAGGAAGGGAAGGGAAGGGAAGGGAAGGGAAGGGAAGGGAAGGGAAGGGAAAGGAAAGGAAAGGAAAGGAAGAGAGAAAGAGAGAAGGAAAGAGAAAGAAAAAGAAAGAAAGAAAGAAAGAAAGAAAGAAAGAAAGAAAGGGGAAGGGAAAGGAAGGGAAGGGAAGGGAAAGGAAAGGAAAGGAAAAGAAAGGAAGAGAGAAAGAGAGAAAGAGAGAAAGGAAAAAGAAGACATACACAATACCTTAATAATAGTCTCCCAAGCAGGCATGTTTCAGGATCAGATCGTCTTCTTCAGTTGGTACCATGACTCAGTGCTGTGGACTCCTGAGATCTGTAGTTTGGTAAGGCACCAATACTCTGGTAGAAAAGGTTAAAGACGTTTTAAAACTACCATTCCCGGGATTCCATAGCATTGAGCTATGACAATTAAAATGGTATTACATTGAATCAATCAATTATATAATGTATCATTTCAGTGAAACCTTGCAACTTTTTGTTTGCAGGGCCCTTTCTAAATTCAAAACATTTCTGTCCATTGAAATAAATAGGAGAAAAACACTTGAAGACCATACACGTGAGCCCTTGAAATAAAACAACAAAGTACATGCTATCTATTTATCCTGTTTCATTTTTGCAACAGTGAAGAAAAACAGATAAGGAAAAGATGTGTCAATCATTTAAAAGTTACTCGGGTCTCTTTGAAAAAAAATTGTAATAAAATATGGGAGAAGAGAGAAGAAGCGTTGTCACTCGCCTTATAAAGTGTTTCACTTTTCTTTTTAAAGATAACATTTGGGGGCATGCCTTCTTCTGGGAAGCCAAGTTCAAACAGCAGAAAAAATTTCAAAGGCTGCATGGAGAGCATAATCTACAATACTAATAATATCACAGATATGGCCAGGAGGAAGAAACTGGAGTTTTCTAGTGCTGTGAGTATGTTACCTTGTGATCATTTCAACTGAAACTCAAATATATCTAGTGTATATATATGTTTTTTGTACATAAAATCATAGAGTTGGAAGAGACCACAATGGCAATGCCCTGCCATGCAAGAATACATAATCAAAGCATCCCCTACAGATGATCATCCAGCCTCTGCATAAAAAACTCCAGAGAAGGAGATTCCACCATACTGCAAGGCAGTATGTTTCACTGTCAATCAGATCATACCACCAGGAAGCTTTTCCTAATGTTTAGGTGGGATTTCTTTTCCTTTTGTTTGAATCCATTGCTCTTGAGCAGCAGAAAACAAATCTTGTTCCCTCCTCAATATGACATCTTTTCAAATATTTAAAATGTGTGCTTAAAATCTGATTTCTGCCAAAAAAAATGTGCATATTCGCATCATGGTATATCCCTGCAGTTAAGAAAAACACATTACTTTGTTGCTATACACTAGAGTGGACTGCTTCAGCATGTGTACATTTTAAAATCCTGAAACAGCTGGTGAGGGCTGTCAACAAATGAAGCCACAGACACACAGGTGGCTAAATGAAAGCACAATTGGATAGCAATTCCCATGAGAACTCTGCAAGCATTCCTTTGGTATAATGTTTATATATTATATTCTAATGTTTATATATTATAATATATATTTATATACTATTTATACATTTATGAAATTAATCCAAGCTTGAATTTACACACTGGGCACCAACATGGCAGGCAAGTGTCCCCAAAGGGAAGCAATGTTCAAGATGGGAAAAGTAAAAGCAGCAGGAATGTGAGGAGAGTTAATGACAAAAAATCTGCTTATGTGCACATTAGTATATCTGCATCAGCGCTTATGAAGTCCTGCACATCTTGGAGAGTCAATTAAAAAAATTAAAAGAAAACTTCTGGCAGATATCCCATGCATCCATTTTGCAGATTTTTAAAATCCGCTACAACTGAACCTGTCAGGACGCCTGGGGACCATTTACTGGGGCTGACAGCTCTGTGTCTGGACTCTCCTTAAAGTCCAACAATTTTTAAATCCACCTCTTTGTCCCGGATTATGAGGCTATCTATAAGGTCCCTCAGCTATCTTTATAAGATGGTCACTTCTTTCAACTAAAGCACTTTCAGTAATACTCTGAAGGACTCAGGCTCTTATAAATGTGATTTTTGGATTTATGATTCCTGGATTAAGTAACCAGACTGAGACCGTGACTTTCTGCACTCTGTTTCTGATATACAGCTTTCTTGACCCTGGACTGTTTTGACTTTGACACTCTGAATTTTTATTCAGCACTGAGAATGAACACAGCTTCCATGACAGCTGCTCTGCAAATATGCAGAACCACACACCTCTTCCTGCCCCTAGTCTGTCATATAAAACAAAAGAAGACAGAATAGATAGGACCAAGTTTTGCCTGTCACTATGGTAAAAATGGGACATCCTTAATTCTCCATTGTATTCAGATTGCTATACAGTACTTACTGAACTTCCAATGAGTTTCCCAGTTAAATAGGGCATAATGTTAGTATTCTTGGCTATTTTGCATTTTTAGATCCCAGTTTATAGTCTTTTTAAAAAGCATGATATACAAGGAAAGCAAGTGTGAGCTCCCCTTTTCCGGCTCCCTTTGTGTGGAGGGAAGGTCTCTCACCAGTCACTGGGCTTAGGTAAGATGGAGCTCTTCCTGGCTGCTGTTCCTTCCCTCTGAAACCACAGTAATTGTCATGGGAACAGAGACGTGTCCTCACTGGGGTAAAGGCATAATGGAGATATACCTCAATGCTATTCTCACTCTCCCTTGGAAGATATATGCGAGGTGTATTTTTTAAGTAAGGTCCGTTTTGTTGTAGACACTAGTAGTTTGCGTGCATACCGCAACGAGCGTATGCGTCGTGTACCGACATGCCTCGGAAACAACTGTGCTCAGTTTCCACTCTGTAGCTAACCTGTACGGGTCTGTTCTGTGCTTTAAAAATGTTTAAGACTGTCAACTCACCCGCCGCATGTGAGGTTTGCTCAGTGATACGGTTTTTGTCAGCAAGGAACCTGCCTGCTGCTGAAATTCATCGACAGATTTGTGAACTGTACGGTGACACTGTTATGAGTGAAAGCAAAGTGTGTAAGTGGGTACAACAATTCAAAGATGGCCATGACAACGTCCATGATGAGGACCGCGCCGGTCGCCCTTCTTTGATTACAGACGATTTGGTGGCTTCAGTTGAAGCGGTATGCGCGCGAACTACTAGTGTCTACAACAAAACGGACCTTACTTAAAAAATACCCCTCATATATACCCGTATTTTTCAGGGGATTCTATTTTTCAGGATTTTGATGGTCCTAAGAATGTCTACATAACACAACATCTTTCTGTAGCTGTGTCAATGTCCTGTTAAAATTACTGTTAAACCACTCCACCATGTATCACAATCCAAAGCAGTCCAAGGTAATCCGCAGCATTTAGCCAAAATATGGGTGAGACACAAGAGTAGTCCAAAGTCCTTTCCAGAATGTTCAAACCAAGTAATCTCACCAACACTGAGGCTGCAAGCCAAAACATATTCCACACACCAAAGTCAAGGTTCACCAGCAGAGATTCAGGCTGTAACCATTTCACTGATTTTTAAAAAATAATCTTTATTGAAATTTTCATAAAAATACACATTTTCTAAAAACACTTTAGTGGATACAGAAAAGAAAAAAGAGAAAAAGAAAGAAAATATAGAAGAAAAAAGAGAAGAGAAGAAGAAAAAAATAAATAAAGAATTTATCGAAGAGTTTGATCTCCTGGTATCTTTCAGAAGTCTTCCATATGATCATCTTGTTTTATACCTTCACTTCTTATCCTTTTCTTGTTTTTCTTTCCCCTCTTTTTTTGTGTTACATCTTAAATCACTATCTCTTTCTTCTTTTTTCTAAAGTAGTCAGTAACTTCTTTCCAATCTGTTTCTTTCCTTCTCATTTCTTTATTCTTCAGCAATAGAAAAGTGAGTCTGTCCATATTTCTAATTTCTAAAATTTTTATCAACCACTCATCTTCTTCTGGTGTTTCTTCTTGCTTCCATCTTCTTGTGAAGCATATTCTTGCTGCTGTTAAGATTAATAATAATAATAATAATAATAATAATAATAATAATAACACTTTATTTGTACCCCACTACCATCGCCCCAAGGGACTTGGTGCGGCTCACATGAGGCCGAGCCCAAATACAACAATACAAACAGTAATAACAACATTTTTGTACATGCCTAATAAAAATAATTCTGGTTTCCATGATAATTGCATGTTTAGCATAATTTGGATCTCTTTCTGTATTTTCTTCCAATATTCTTTTGCTCTGTCACATGTCCACCACATGTGATAGTAAGAGCCTTTTTTTTTTTTTTTTGCATTTCCAGCAGGTTGTGCTTGTGTTATTGTAGATCTTTCCCAATTTCTTCAGTGTCATATACCATTTTGTGACATCTTAACCCATTGGGTTAGGCTGTAACCATTTCACTGGGTTAGGCTGTAACCATTTCACTGATGTTGCTACCAGCACCTAACTGATCCAGCCTCCAGCTACTTATGCCATTTTCCCAAGTGATCCCTCTTGTTGGCCCTCCTCTCAACCAACCCACTGGATGTCTTCAGTTGAATTGCATCAGTTCTTAATTGCAGCCTAGCTGGAATAGTTAGTTCCTGGTTTGCTTCCTGAAGCCCCTGATCCTACCCTGATTCTATATCCCTATTTTCTTGGGGCTCCTTCTCTGCAGAGATGGGTTCCTCAATGTCTGACTGCTCATCTATGGTCCCTTCTACACTGCCATATAATCTAGTTCAAAGCACATAATCTGGATTTTATATGGCAGTGTAGAAGGGGCCTATATTTGCCACTGACTCAGATAATGGGTGAAGAAACCTTTCCCCTTCCCCTTCATCCTCAACACAAGCCATGACAAGCTGACTGTTTTTTTTTATTATTGTATAATACTACAACAAGAGTTATACATGCAGTTTCAGCAAGAGGATGTTGGAAATGTGGAGAACCTGGGGGCTTACTCGATTTCCAATGTAAATACAGGGCATTAAAATTGCTATCTCTTTTGTTTCAAGCTGAGTTACTTCCATTGCTTTACCTCAAGGAAGAGAAGATCAATCTTTTTATAATTGAATCAGTATGGATTTTCATTTTTCTTCTTTTTGCACTCCTTGTTATTGCCCTATGGAATTGGTTTAGCATAAGACAGTTACAGTAAGATACATAAATTTAGATATTGGAAAAGAAATGCTGCAATATGCCTAGTTCTAAAATTATTTTCAAAATGAATTCTGAACAAACACAGGGTTAGTGTCGAACAACCCTTGTTGCACATGTGAGAATACTGAGGCCCCTTCTACACTGCTCCTATATCTCAGGATCTGATCCCAGATCAGGGGTCCTCAAGCTTTTTAAACAGAGGGCCAGTCACAGTCCTTCAAACAGATGGAGGGCCGGATTATAATTTGGAAAAAAAGAATGAATTCCTAGAACATTGCACATATCTTATTTGTAGTGCAAAAAAACACTTTAAACAATACAATAATTAAAATGAAGAATGATTTTAACAAATATAAACTTATTAGTATTTCAATGGGAAATGTGGGCCTGCTTTTGGCTGATGAGATAAGATTGTTGTTGTGTGCTTTCAAGTAATTTCAGACTCAGGTTGACCCTGAGCAAGGGCCGGGTAAATGACCTTGGAGGGCTGTATCCGGCCCCTGTGCCATAGTTTGAGGACCCCCGACCCAGATTATCTTTTTATCCCAGATTATCTGCCAGTGGAGATTCATATAATTCAGTTTAAAGCAGATAATCTGGGTTCAGATCCCGTGATATAGGGCAATGTTGAAGGGGCCTGAGAGAAGATTCATGAGCTATTTTTTGCTTCACTCCTAAACTTTTATAGACCCAATTGGAACCATCTCACCTGTCTCAAGAGTGCTTTTATCTACCAGCATTTATGGGCATCAGACATGTAGCCGGGTGGGGGGAGGGGGCTTGGGGGGCTTCAGCCCCCCCCCCAATTCTCATTATTTAAACTGTTATGTTTACTCATATCATGATCTGATCACCATGCTCAATATATCCCATATATATGGGGGTATTGGGGTAACGATACAAAAGGTTTGCTAGGGTAGACCCTCTTTCACTCAGACTCAGCCCCCCCCCCCCCGAATCAAACTCAGCTCCCCCCGAAACAAAATCCTGGCTACGAGCCTGATGGGCCTAGACATTTAAGTAAGAAGAGGGACCTCACCAAAATGTGGGGACATTGCATCCCTGCTCAAAACCACAGACCACCTCTGTTTTACAGAGAGCTTGCATTAAAGAAATGAGAGTATGCAATAAATACTTTATTTGTCTCAAATATTGTATGCTGAAACCATGTTCGCACAGTTACTTCAGTTGAACACACCTCTACATTTTATTAAGTCCCCTTTCCTCTTAAATTTATCTTATTTTTGCTCACACTGAGTCTGATCGAAAACATACTAAAATCTGTCTCCAAGGTAGAGAAATAAAAGTAGCTAAACAAAAGGTGCATTGATGCTGTAGGATTAATGCAGTTTGACACCACTTTAATTGCCCTGGCTCAATGATGTCAGGATCTGTGGAGTCTGTTTTGTTCCAAACATTATTTCACTTTTTTGGAGGTAGTACTTTATTGGTTAACAGAACAACCTACACATAGCATTTAGTATCAAGATTGAGCTATTAATGCAGTTTGACACCACTTTAACTTCATACAAGTGCCATTAAAAAAGAGCATCCAGCTGATCATAACTACAACAGTCCCAAATATTTTGAGACGTTGATACTTTATGAAATGTCTCTCCTTATTTATACCTTACCTGAGAACTAAGGTCTTTTGAAGAGGGACCTTCTATATGTCCCATCTACTGGATCAATACTCTGTGAGAATGAAGGCCCCACCTATAATGCCATATAATGCAGTTTGAAACTACATTATTTATTTGTTTGTTTGTTTGTTTGTTTGTTTACAGCTTTTATATTCCACCCTTCTCACCCCGCAGGGGACTCAGGGCGGATTACAGTGTACACATATATCGCAAACATTCAATGCCAATTTTGACATACAACATATACAGATATAGACAGAGGCTATTTAACTTTTTCTGGCTGCCAGGGGAGCTGTCGCTTTCATCGTCCATCTGTGACACTGATGAAGGACTTCCGCATTCCCCGCATGCTTTTTGCTGGAGTGCTTGCTGGAGTCTTTTTTATGGCCTCATAAATTAGTTAATTTAGCCTTCCCACACTTTAAGGTGGTACCTAATTTCCCTACTTGACAGATGCAACTGTCTTTCGGGTTGCAAAGGTTGACAACAGGCTACACAATTGGTTGGAAACCCACTCTGACCCGGGCTGGCTTCGAACCCATGACCTTTTGGTCAGAGTGATCTTAATACAGCTGACACTCAGCCAGCTGCGCCACAATCCCGGTGGTCTACACAATATTCAGTGTAGACCAGTGGTTCTCAACCTTCTTAATGTCATGACCCTTAATACAGTTCCTCATGTTATGTTGACCCCCAACCATAACATTATTTTCATTACTACTTCATAACTGTAATTTTGTTACTGTTATGAATCGTTATGTAAATATCTGATATGTAGGATGTATTTTCATTCACTGGACCAAATTTGGCACAAATACCCAATATGCCCAAATTTGAATACTGCTAGGGTTGGGGGGGGGGGGGTGATTTTGTCATTTGAGAGTTGTAGTTACTGGGATTTATAGTTAACCTACAATAAAAGAGCATTCCGAACTCCACCAACAATGGAATTGAACCAAACTTGGCACACAGAACTCCCATGAGGAACAGAAAATACTAGAAGAGTTTGGTCGACATTGACCTTGACTTTTGGAGTTGTAGTTCACTGTAGTTGTAGAACACTGTGGAATCAAACAATGATGGATCTGGACCAAACTTGGCACGAATACTCAATATTTCCAAATTTGTACAGTGGTGGAGTTTGGGGAAAATAGGCCTTGACATTTGGGAGTTGTAGTTGCTGGAATTTATAGTGCACTTACAATCAAAGAGCATTCTGAACTCCACCAACGATAGAATTAGGCCAAACTTCCCACACAGAACCTCCATGACCAACACAAAATACTGTGTTTTCTGATGGACTTTGGTGACCCCTCTGACACCCCCTTGCAACCTGCCCAGGGGTCCCAACCCCCAGGTTGAGAAACACTGCTGTAGAGTCATTCAAAACAGTTCAATGCAGTCAAGCTGATTATGTGAGTCCACATTGACCATATGATACACCAACTGCTTACCCAGTCAACTTTCAACCATGAGTTTTGGTTTGTATTCTATTTCTACTATACGTCAGTTCTGCATCTGTGCTTGGTGCAAGTTTTCTATATTTTTGTGTTTTTATTATGTAATTCTTTTGTATATATTTTACATTCATATGTTTTTGACTTTGTTGTACCCTGCCTCAAGTCATCAGGAGAGGTGGGTCATGAATGAAAATTATTATTATTATTATTATTATTATTATTATTATACATGTTTTATAATGTTGAAATTATTTGTATTGTTTTAATTTTCAATTGTTTTACCTTTAAAAAAAATTTGAATTGACTTTATTTGAAGCCATCCAAAGATCTTAAAATATGAGATGGGAGAGTAAAACCTATTAAATATAAATGAGCAGTTCTTCCCCAGCTCCTCATAGATGTTAAATAGCAGAGGTCAGTGAACATAAGACATTTTGACTATGACTGCAGATCAATGCAAGAATAGTCCTCATCTCCTAACATCAAATCTGAAAGATACCATGGCCAGTGGTATCACATGTAATTTGGGCTGGATCTATGCTGCCGTATAATGTAGTTTCAAAATTCAGATTAACTGGCAGTACAGATCCAGCCTGAGTCTGACTTCTGAGTAGAACGGTTATAGAAAATATTTTCCTTTGAATATATTTTTGTACATATGGTAGGTATTTCTTAACTTTAAATAATAGTATTCATAGATAAAAGTTTAAATGTTATATTTTTCATGTGTTTATTAATGTGTCTTGTTTTTAAACAGGGGAATTTAAGCTTCTCGTGTGTGGAGCCTCATACCGTGCCCGTCTTTTTCAATGCAACCAGTTTCCTGGAACTGCCTGGCCGTCCAAATCAGGATGTATTTTCAGTCAACTTTCAGTTTCGAACATGGAATCCAAATGGACTTCTGCTTTTCAGCAACATTGCTGAAGGAAGGGGAGCTGTAGAGATTGATCTGATCGAGGGCAAAGTCAGCGTTCATATCAATGTCAATGTCACTGTGGACAAGAAGAATCAGATAGACATATCTTCAGGTGAGCACAATAACTCCTGATATTTCTTTTCTGAAAGGCCAGTTATTTTACAAGTTGGAGATAGCTCTCCACGGAGATTATAATTTTATCCTTAACTAGCGGTCCCCTGCCACGCGTTGCTGTGGCCCAGTCTGGTGATCTGGAAAATAAAGTAATGAGAAAGTGTTGGTTTCTAATATATGTAATTTCTTTCTGCTTGTGGGTAAACAGTATTTCTTGCTGTTCCTTTGCCAGTATTGATGTGGAAATTGTCTGGTTTGCCTACTCTGGAACATGCAACATATCTTTATGTCCTTCTTTAGGAGTCCCTTTTAAATCTTTGATATTGCATCTGTCATATACATGTGTGTGTGTGTGTGTGTGTGTGTGTGTGTGTGTGTGTGTGTGTGAATGGCTGGATGGCCCTTTGTCAGGAGGGATTTGATTATGTTTTCTTGCCCTGGTGAAGGGAGTTGGACTGGATGGCTTTAAGGCAGCATTTCTCAAGTCAAGACCCCGGGGGGGGGGGGTCACCAGGGGGGTGACAGAAGGGTCACCAAAGACCACCAGAAAACACAGTATTTTCTGCTGTTCATGAGGGTTCTTTGTGGGAAGTTTGGCCCAATTCTGTTGTTGGTGGGGTGCAGAATGCTCTTTGATTGTAGGGGAACTATAAATCCCAGTAACTAAAACTCCCAAATGTCAAGGTCTATTTCCCCCAGACTCCATCTGTGTTTTTATTTGGGCATGTTGAGTATTCGTGCCAAGTTTGGTCCAGATCAATCATTGTTTGACTCCACAGTGCTCGCTGGATGTTGGTGAACTACAACTCCAAAACTCAAGGCCAATGCCCACCAAACCCTTCTAGTGTTTTCTGTTGGTCAGGGGAGTTCTGTGCGCCAAGTTTGGTTCAATTCCATTGTTGATGGAGTTCAGAATGCTCTTTGATTGTAGGTGAACTATAAATCCCAGCAACTATAACTCCCAAATGACAAAATCATAATTTTTTGAGTGATGGTCACTCCTTGTGTCGTGAGAGGTTTTGTTGCCAAATTTGGTGTGATTTCGTTCATTGGTTCTTTTGTTTTTAAGGTACTCATTATGCACAGAGCATTTTATATATATAGATTGCTTTGTGTTGGAAGAAAATGTTCCTTAGGTTGCAATGAAAAACTCAAAAATATTTTCTTGCTTATGAATTATGTTGTTAAAAGGTCTCAGTCTAGTGGTAATAATGTAAAATTGTCCGAATACTTTTATTTATGTGACTTGGAAAGTCATACCTAACTTGTTAGCTTTCTAGTTCAAGAAACACTGGCACCATCTACACTGCCATCTAATGCAGTTTGAAACACATTATATGGTCAATGTAGACTCATAACAGATTGAACTGCATTATATTAATCTACACTGCCAGGAGCCCCCAGTGGTGCAGTGGGTTAAAGCACTGAGCTGCTGAGCATGTTGATCAAAAGGTCACAGGTTCGATTCCGGGGAGCGGCGTGAGCTTCCGCTGTCAGCCCTAGCTTCTGCCAACCTAGCAGTTCGAAAACATGCAAATGTGAGTAGATCAATAGGTACTGCTCCAGCGGGAAGGTAACGGCACTCCATGCAGTCATGCCGGCCACATGACCTTGGAGGTGTCTACGGACAACGCTGGCTCTTCGGCTTAGAAATGGAGATGAGCACCACACCCCAGAGTCAGACATGACTGGACTTAATGTCAGGGGACTACCTTTACCTTTTTACACTGCCATATTGAACTGCATTGAACTGGATTATATGCGTCTACACTGCCATATAATGCAGTTTGATCTGCCTTATCATGGCAGTTTAGATGGAACCACTGTGAAGTAGAAGTGGAAAGAGACTTACCAATTCTTGAAAAATCCATGGGAAATATATGTATTTTGTAGCAGGAAGGTTGAGATCAATCACAACTAATTTACAACTATTAATGTATTGACAAGTTATTAAGGTCTTAATACTGCTCAGTCTATGTATGCAACATTTTATAGAGTTACACAGAAACTAAGCCTTCTCAAAAAGACTGCCAATCTACATTTCTAACATTGATTAAGTCCACGTAAAGAGAAGAGGGAAAAGTCCAGTTTTCATTTTCTCAATATAATTGGAATAATTAACTGATGGCCAAACTGGTTCCAACCACATATTTTGGATTAGAGCTTTCATACTTTTGTATAATTTGTCATATGGTGGGCCACTGGGTTGCTTTATCTGCAAGAGTAATTATATTCACTTGTACCTCAAGGACCAACACCTGCTTACTAAGAATATATATGTTTATATGGAAAACATTACTACACGCACAAGTTTTCAAGTAACATAATATATGAAAGCTTCTTTGAATGTCAAAGAAACATGCCCTTCTCTCACAGTGAAAGACATAAAAGTCCATCTGGGTTCTTCTCAAAACTAAAAAACATTTCATTTCTTCCTTCCCAAAAGACCTACTAACAGTGAAGTCTTCTCACTTGTCTCTTAAAGGGGGAAAATATTATGCGCTCTTTCCTGTTAGCCTAGTGAAATAGTATTTTCTAGTGTGGTTCTGGCGCAACATATGGATCAAAGTTAAAGTCTGGCCTGGGGAAACATGACAACAGATCTTTTGCGGTATTTCAGACATTTCCCTATATTTGTAGCAGTTATTCACAAAGGAACTATGATTTCTTCAATTTAAAGGCATAGAGATAAACTGTCTTGGTCAGCTTGAAATCAAAATGGACACAATGCAGCCAGAAGTAGACCTTTTTGTCTCATTTCAGTCAGAATAGTAAAGACCCTTCTACACAGGCCCTAAAATGTAGGAGAAACCAGAATAAAGAGGGGAGTTGCTAAATGACATTTCAGGAAAATGTGTGCAGATTCACATATATAACTGAAAACCATGTGTTAAAAAGGCAGACTTAGAACCTGATTTCAGCCAAAAAATGTGCACATTCGCCTGACTGTAAATCTCTGCAGTCAAGGAAACCATGTGACTCCATCACTATACACTGGTATAGACTGCTTCAGTGCATGTGCACATTAAAAAATCCCAAAACAACTGATGTGGTCTGTAAATAAATGGAGCCATAAACACACAGCTGTTCAGCAGTGGAACTCTCTGCCCTGGAGTGTGGTGGAGGCTCCTTCTTTGGAGGCTTTTCAATAGAGGCTGGATAGTCATCTGTCGAGGGTGCTTTGAATGCAATTTTCCTGCTTCTTGGCAGGGGGTTGGACTGGATGGCCCATAAGGTCTGTTCCAACTCTATGATTCTATGATTCTAGGTGGCTAAATGGAAGCACAATTGGAAGCAATCATAATGAGAACTCTACAACTATTCCTTTGTTCTGATGTTTATGAAATTAAACAGAGCTTGAATTTACATCAGGGAGAAGAGAGATAATAAGAAATCTCCTTGTGTGCACTTTTAGATATACAAATCAGTTCATATGTAGTTCAGTGCATCTTGGAGCATCCATTTGAAAAAAAATAAAAGTAGATTTCCATTAAGTGTCCCCTGTCCATCTTGTGGATTTCTAAAATCCGCTATAAACAAATGTGTCAGGATGCCAGGGGAACATTAACCGGGACTGCCAGCTCCATGTATGGACTTGCTGTCAGATACCACAATTTTTTGCCCCACTTATTTGTCCCGCATTTTGATGCTCTCTGGAAGCACCCTAAGTAGGTAGGACTTCATCACATGAATTGTGAGGTTTGTCCTCTGCTCCCCCTTCTTTTGCTGCTTGGTTAATATTTAGGATGGATGTCCTGGGTGATAAATTTTTGCTCACGTTCCAGTATCACCTTTTCATCTCCAAATAAATTTTGACTACATGGATAATATTTTTATGCATTTGTTTTGAAACTGATGTTAAGTCAAAATGTGAATCAGGCAAGCTTGCAGAGCAGGGGTCTCCAAACTGGGATGCGGCCTGCCTCTCGCCCTAAACGTTGGACTTTGGATCACTCTTTGTCTGAAACGACTTGAAGGCATACAACACCAACAATCCTAATTAACTTAACTATCTCATCAGCCAAAAGCAGGCCCATACTTCCCACTGAAATACTGGTAAGTTGATGTTGGTTAAAATTGTTCTTAATTTTATATATTGTATTGTTCTTTCATGTTGTTTTGCCCTACAAATAAAAATGTGCAGTGTACATAGGAATTCATTCATGTTTTTTTCAAACTGTAGTCCAGCCCTCCAACAGTCTGAGGGACCACAAACTAGCCCTCAACTTAAAGAGTTTGAGGACCCCTGTTGTAGAGTACTGTTGTAGTGTAGAACTCTAGTTGATTTGTTCTGCTGCGGAAAAGAAAAGCGTTGTTGTAGATGTTGTTTCCATCAGAGACATGAGACTTGAAGGAGAAGGACTGAACAGATGTCCATTTCAGGGGAAAATTTGCTTGATGATTTTACTGGGATCAAAAAGAAACATTTTCTTTGACAAGGTTTTTATACCAGCAATTGATACTTGACACTGGTTTGTTAGAACTCTAATTTACTGTTGCATTTGTTTGCTTCTAGAAGAGATTGAAATCTTTGTCTTTCATTTTACCTTGCAGTTTCTGTCTTCAATCATTTATATGCAGGGAGAGGAATTCATTGATAGGCTAGGTAACATGGTAGACATTTTAAAAATAAATGATGTAGTTGTTTTGTTAGCATAACTGTAAGCAAAGGAATCTGGTGTTGCTCCTGTTGTTTGAAATAGTATACACAGCTATTTTATGTGCTCCATTCAGTAAAAATGACTGGATGAATAAGGACTAGGAAGGTAAATGAATAGGTATATGCTGACAGTTTTGAATATCACAATCACCAAGACAAGAGTGAAGAGTGTGCAGTTCTATGTGCAATTTTGTGTGTTTTCTATATGTGCACATGTTTTTTCAATACATTTAATTCATTTTATAGAGTTTTGAAAAGAAATGTGTCACTTTATTTGACCTACTAACTATTAAAAAATAAAATATGGAAAACTTGCTAGAGGTGGAGCATAATCTGGTTATGGTCTTAACTGGAGCAGGATCAGTAATTGGTTAAATGGACGAACCCAGAGGGTGCTCACCAATGCTTCCTCTTCATCCTGAAAAGAAGTGACAAGTGGAGGGTTCCGTCCTGGGCCCGGTCCTGTTCCACATCTTTATTAATGACTTAGATGAAGGGCTAGAAGGCAGGATCATCAAGTTTGCAGACGACACCAAATTGGGAGGGATAGCCAATACTCCAGAGGACAGGAGCAGGATTCAAAACGATCTTGACAGATTAGAGAGATGATTGGCCAAAACTAACAAAATGAAGTTCAACAGTGACAAATGCAAGATACTCCACTTTGGCAGGAAAAACGAAATGCAAAGATACAGAATGGGGGACAATGCCTGGCTCGAGAGCAGTACGTGTGAAAAAGATCTTGGAGTCCTCATGGACAGCAAGTTAAACATGAGCCAACAATGTGATGTGGCGGCAAAAAAAGCCAATGGGATTTTGGCCTGCATCAATAGGAGCATAGTGTCTAGATCTAGGGAAGTCATGCTACCCCTCTATTCTGCTTTGGTTAGACCACACCTGGAATATTGTGTCCAATTCTGGGCACCACAATTCAAGAGAGATATTGACAAGCTGGAATGTGTCCAGAGGAGGGCGACTAAAATGATCAAGGATCTGGAGAACAAGCCCTATGAGGAGCAGCTTAAGGAGCTGGGCATGTTTAGCCTGAAGAAGAGAAGGCTGAGAGGAGATATGATAGCCATGTATAAATATGTGAGAGGAAGCCACAGGGAGGAGGGAGCAAGCTTGTTTTCTGCTTCCTGGAGACTAGGACACGAAACAATGGCTTCAAACTACAAGAGAGGAGATTCCATCTGAACATTAGGAAGAACTTCCTGACTGTGAGAGCCGTTCAGCAGTGGAACTCTCTGCCCCGGAGTGTGGTGGAGGCTCCTTCTTTGGAAGCTTTTAAACAGAGGCTGGATGGCCATCTGTCAGGGGTGATTTGAATGCAATATTCCTGCTTCTTGGCAATGGGTTGGACTGGATGGCCCATGAGGTCTCTTCCAACTCTTTGATTCTATGATTCTAGGTGTCTGCTTCTCCAGAATGGAAAAGACTTTACTATTTAAAATTGCAGGGAGACTAAAAAAGCCTCTTACTTGTTCCTTTGCTGAAATACATTTTAAGCAATGGTTAATCACTAGGTTGTTGTAGGTTTTTTCGGGCTATATGGCCATGTTCTAGAGGCATTTTCTCCTGACGTTTCGCCTGCATCTATGGCAAGCATCCTCACTACCTCTGAGGATGCTTGCCATAGATGCAGGCAAAACTGTGACGGCGCAAGTGGCGCCACCTATGTATAGAACTGTTAGTTGTAGGATTTAAACTGTTGTTTCATGCTTAATCCTGCCCCTTTTTACCCTGCTTATGTATAGTTGTATGGATTGGTTGCTTGTAGCTGTCAATCAGTACTGTTTGGCTCCATCTCTTCCTGCAGGACGGGAGAGCTTCCTTTTTTCTTTTCATTCTGCCATCAGAGTTCATACCACATGGACGTGAGTAAAAGACTTGATTTTAAAGGACCCTGATTTAAGTTATCTCTTAGCACCAGTTCTGAGGTTTTTTTACCCTTGGGACTCATGCTTTATGTCCAGATCGTCCTGGATAACATTGAGGAGATCCCAAGCGCCTTCAAGCCGGTTCTTTTGGCACCAGAGGAAGATCCTGAGTCTTCAAAACATAGGCATCTGAACTGGGGTTGTGGTTTGCTCTGGCATTCACAGCCATTGAGGAAAGAGGAAACTTGATGAGGCTTCTCAGCTTCAAACCCGTTGGACCCAGGGCTAATTGAGACTGTAATGTATGTTTTCCTTCACTCCTCTAAATTTTTCCAGCTCATTGCTTTGAAGAAATGACTTTGTGATAAATAAAACTTATTTTGAGCTATTTGCAGCGTTTTCGGTTTTTGGGAGTTCCAGTTTCCTATAGGAGGGCAAGAAGCAATCCCCTGGGGGAAAGATGCCACGTCCATCCCTCCTTTATTGAGAATAATAGCCCCCAGGCGCGATGGAACAAAAACGTCAGGAGAGAATGCCTCTAGAACATGGCCATATAGCCCAAAAAAACCTACAACAACCCAGTGATTCCGGCCATGAAAACCTTCGACAATACAATGGTTAATCAGTTACATGGCAGCAAATAATTTTGAGTTTCTGAAAACAGAATCTATCAATATGAAATTTAACTATTGTGAAACTTTGGAAGGATTTCCCTCTGCTAGCTTGTTGTAACCCTTGCCATTAATGTATGTGCTTTGACAATTTGGCATTTTCTGTTGACATTAATCGAGTTAAAAGTAATGTTTTGCTGTGAAAGAGCATCACCTTTCTGCTGCATTGTGTCTGCTCTCTGTACAATTCATAGAACTATGTACCAAAGTAAGCCTCAGGGAGAAAAGGAAGCTTTTGTATTATTCTTCTGGTCTTCAAAAAAAAACCCCATGAATCTTTCTTCTTCTTTTAATAGACCTCTTTGCACATTTTGCCATTTTATTTACCAATGCTGCTGAAACAGCAGCATGCACTCATTGAGGTGAAACAGAGAGCTGGAGTGCCTCTCAGTTTCAAAAATAGATTCACACAATTGATAATGTCTTGAGGATGTTTACTTATTAACTTTATGTATTTGATAAAGCAGCTAAATAGGCTTACTTTGGAAACAATAAATGAAAAGCATTTTCTTTTCATATAAGAGTTGTCTATAAACATGAACTGCAGAATATATGTACAAATATAGTGCTATAAAAATATGTACATGCACAAGACGAGAGGAAATCAGGCATTGTTACGGTGCCAAGTTTTGAACTATAATGTTTGAAGTCTTTTAAACATTAAGAAAAGTGTGTTATTGCCTTAGAATGCCAAAATACTTAATTAAATTCTCACCTTGATGTGTAATGGCTTACAGTTCCAAGCTTGTTTTTACATTAACCTCTTAACACTACTGTAACCTCTACTTTCATACCTACAATAGTCAATGTCTGCATTAAACAGACTGCCAGTTTGAGCATTTAATCTAATCTACATTAAGAACCAATTCACATCCCTCTTAACCACACTGACTAAAAAAGAATTTAATAGTATTTTTTCTTTTTCTAGCTCCAATTTGAACAGACTATATTTGATAAATTGAAGACAATCTTGTTATGAAGTTAGTTGTGAGCGTATTGTGTTGACAGAACAGTGCACATTTCCTGCCAGCATAAATGCATTTTTAAACCAAATTCAGGGATTGCCATCTTCAAAGCTGGCTCCAAATCATTCCTGGATAGCTGCTTTTTTTGAAAGCTGGAGGAGAATGAGAAGGTGAATGGGTGTTCTGAAAAGTAGGGGTGTGCAATTCGGCACAAAACCATGCCGTTTTTCAATCTCGTTTTTGGCTAACCCCTTGTAGTGAAACTGACCTTTTTGGCAGGAAGGCCGAAGCCTAGAAAGTCAGTAGCTGACATGTTCTGGGTTAGGCAAGAGAGCCAGAGGCAGGAGGGAGGAGTCAGCCGACTCCTGATTGGTTAGGACAGTCAGGGGTGGAGTTAGGATTGAGAGGGAAAAAAGGCTGGCTTATTTGACAAGTAAGGGAGTTGGAGTTTAGACATCGTGGAGTAAAGACGTATATTTTAGGAAGAGAGAGCTGTAGAGATCTTAGGCAGGGAGGGAAGACTTTTGTGTGAACCTTGAGAATTAGAGCAAGGGATAGGCAAAGGATCCTGGTTCACTGGTCAGAGTAGGGACAGTGAAAGGGAAGCCTGATTTGCTCTGGGAGGCAGTTTGTGTACTGTGCTCAAAGACACACTGTGTCAGTTAGTGATCAGTGTGGGGATAAGGAACTCACTGTGAAACAAAAGTTGAAGCCTTTAAGTAAGACTGCCTCTTTGAAACCAGCTAAGCCTCAAGAAACTGAACTGCATCAAGATTATTGTACCACTCTTTTTAAGAGTTGATCTGTTTATCAAGTTCTAAAATAAACCTGTTTCTTATTTCACCTTCAAATTAGAGTCTGCCTCAGTCTATTACAACCTTTACATCTCAGCTAACTTAAAGAAGATTTCTTTCAGTCCAGTTAGCAAAAGTAACAGTGGTCAAAGAAGAACAAAGAACTTGAATATAACTTTTCCTATTTTTCACCTTCACACATATGGTTTTCCTCAGACCTATTTAATTGAGGTGGTGGCAGTGATTTAACAAATACATCGGTCTACAACTACATCACAGTTGGTCACTTAAAAGATATAGTGCTAAGGAGGGATAAGAGAGTCTTTCCCCCTTGTTATAGTTAACTATCTTTATTTGATTAGTGTCCAGCTGAACGATAACCCTGTAAGCTGAAGGGCAGTGGGTGGGATTGATTGTTTTCCCATGCAAAGATAGCCAGGATCTTTAGTACACTGGTGTCCAGTGGTGGGTTTGTGTTCCCCTCTGCCAGTTTATCGCTTGATTAATATTATACCCCTCATTCTGTTTACCGGGAAATTGCCAAAATGGGGAGAGGGGATGCATCTTTCCTTCAGGAATAATTCGGTCCATTGGCTACAATGGGGAAAATTTAGAGGCTCATTTCTCACTCATTTTTGGGTCTATCTACATGAAACCTACCTCCATTGTAGACCACATTTATGACTGCAGGCCTGCCAAGTTTCATAACAATTCACCAATCCTCTGATTTGGAATTATTTTAAGTTTTTGCTATAAAATCTTTAAAAATAAGACAAACCACACAATTATTTATTTATTTATTTATTTAGCAATTTTGTATACCCGTCTTCTCCCCTCTATCGGGGGACTCGGGCCAGTTTCCAACAATAAAATCACAAAAGAATAATTAAAAACATCATATAACATATTTAATTAAAACGTTATAACAGCAAAATGCAATCACATAATAACAATGGTCAGTCATCATAGTGAATTCGTTGTCCATCATTCATCGTCATCTATCCGATCACAGAAATATTGATTCACTCGTCGAAAGCCAAACCCCATAGCCAGGTTTTCACCCATTTTCTGAACGACAGAATGGAGGAGGCTGTTCTGATCTCCAGTGGGAGAGAGTTCCAGAGTCGAGGGGCCACCACTGAGAAGGCCTTGTCCCTCATCCCCACCAGACGCGCCTGAGAGGCCGGTGGGACCGAGAGCAGGGCCCCTCCAGACGATCTTAACAACCTAGATGGTTCATAGGGGAGAATCCGTTCGGACAGGTAAACTGGGCCGGAGTCGTTTAGGGCTTTATAGGTTAACACCAGTACTTTGAATTGTGCTCGGAAGCTAATTGGCAGCCAATGGAGCTGGCGCAACAGAGGAGTAGTATGCTCCTGTACCCTGCTCGTGTTAGCATTCTGGCTGCCGCACGTTGGACTAGTTGGAGCTTCCGGGCAGTCTTCATAGGCAACCCCACGTAGAGAGCGTTGCAGTAATCTAAACAGGATGTAACCAAAGCGTGGACTACCGTGACCAAGTCAGACTTCCCAAGGTACGGGCGCAGAGAGGGTTCTGGGAAATGTAGTCACTGATTCTGTCCATTCTCAGCCAATCAGAGCATGGACACAACCAGGCCTTTTATTGGCTGAGAAACAGAGTCAGAGAGTCAGAGAAAAGCTTCAATTCCCATCATGCCCCGAGAGGATCTCAGAGACTTTTCAATTCCCATCATGCCCACCCCATGCAAATGCTAGTGGGAGTTCCCAACAAGGCCCTCATGCGCCAACTGAGACTCGTGCGCCAACTGCGACCGTACCTTGTGAAAGCAGATCTGGCCAGGGTGGTCCATGCCTTAGTCACCTCCAGATTGGACTACTGTAATGCACTCTACGTGGGGCTGCCCTTGAAAACGGCCCAGAAATTCCAACTGGCCCAACGGGCGGCGGTCAGGTTGTTAACTGGTGCTCCATACAGAGAGAGGTCAACCCTCCTGTACAAGGAGCTCCATTGGCTGCCGTTCATTTTCCGGTCCCAATTCAAGGTGCAGGTACTCACCTACAAAGCCCTAAACGGTTTGGGACCTGCCTACCTGCGTGACCGCATCTCCGTTTACAAACCCGCACATTCCCTCCGATCATCTGGAGAGGCCCTGCCCACAATCCCAGGCGCGGTTGGTGGGGACGAGGGACAGGGCCTTCTCTGTGGTAGCCCCCCAAGTCTGGAACTCTCTCCCCAAGGATATCAGACAAGATCCAACACTGGCTGTCTTTAGGAAGAGCCTGAAGACCTGGCTGTTCCAGCGTGCCTTTCCAGAATAGGAAACTCCTGGCCTCAAGTCCCAAATGCACCTTGTTAGAGACTCAGGATTATATGCACATTGCACCTACCTCCTACACCCTTCACATTTTACCTGTCAAGCTCAGCACTTTTAATTTTGTCCATTACATTTGGCCCGGACTTTGGTTTTAATTGTGTCACGATGTTATTGTTTATTGTCTTATTGTCTTGCTTGATGTTTTATTATTTGCTTATGAGTTTATTGTGTATTGTATGCTGTGTTGACGGCGGCCTTGGCCTTTGTAAGCCGCATCGAGTCCTTCGGGAGATTTTGCGGGGTATAAATAAAGATAATAATAATAATAATAATAATAATAATAATAATAATAATAATAATAATAATGGCTAACAGCAAACCAAGGGTCTCTGAAGAAACACAGCAACTGGGACCCAGTAAAAGATTACTTTAGACTATGTAAAATAGAGATTGTTACATGAGGGGGGAAAATGGAATGAACTACAACTAAAGAAGCAACAGTGAGGGAGTTAATTAACTGTATTTTTTAACACAGAAAAAGACTTACAAATAACCAATGAAGACAAGGGGGAAGTCACAATTTTTATTTTTATTTTTCATTATATATATATATATATATATATATATATATATATATATATATACATACACACATACACATACACACACACACACACGAGGGTATTTTTTAAGTAAGGTCCATTTTGTTGTAGACACTAGTAGTTTGCACAGATACCGCAACGAGAGCATGCGTCGTGTACCGGCATGCCTCGGGAACAACTGTACTCAGTTTCTGCTCTGTAGCTAACTTGTACGGCTCTGTTCTGTGCTTTAAAAATGTTTGAGACTATCAACTCACCCGCCACATGTGAGGTTTGCTCAGTGATACGGTTTTTGTCAGCAAGGAACCTGCCTGCTGCTGAAATTCATCGACAGATTTGTGAAGTGTACGGTGATACTGTTAAGCAAAGTGCGTAAGTGGGTACGACAATTCAAAGATGGCCGTGACAACGTCCATGATGAGGACCGCTCCGGTCGCCCTTCTTTGATTACAGTGAACTCTTGGTTATCGGAACAGGAGGCAAGTTTTTATGAAGAGGGTATTTTAAAATTGGTTCAGAGGTATGATAAGTGTTTGAACAAACTTGGCAACTATGTCGAAAAATAGAGTGAAGTATGTACTTTCTGAGAATAAATTTACTTTTTTGAAATAAACTTTCGTTGTGTACTTATGTTCAAACGGACCTTACTTTAAAAATACCCCTCGTATATCTTTTTCCTCTAACTCTTCCCTTTTTTTCTCCTATTTGCCTTTTTTTTCTTTTTTTTTTTGAGGGGGGGAGGTTCTCCTCCTTTCCTTTTCTACTACTTTCCTATCGACGACAACAATGTTCTCCCACTTTGGATGTACAAAACCTTACTTTTCTAACCCTACAAAACCCATTACTAAAAATATTGCAAAAAAATAAAATTTTCAGTCTGCCATTGACGTATTAAACTTTTAAGATTTTTTTTTTTTGCAGAACTCTAGGGTTTCACGGAAGACAATTTAAGAACCACTGCCCTAGAAAAGGCCCAGCATGAGGCAAAAGACACAGCCAAAAAAGCAATCAATGTATTAAAATATTTCAAAAGAGCGGGGTTATAGAAAATAATTCACACAGAGCCATTTCTGTACATGTATCTGAAAGGACTGCATCCATTTTGTCAAGTAGGCTAGCCTCATAAAAATTACACCAGTTATTTTTGTTTGTTAACCTGTTATCACCTTTTTTTGTTTGTAGCTTTTGAACACTAAATCCCAGGCAATTCAATAAACACAGCAAATTTACCAGGGCAAGATTCCAACAAATTTGAAATACTTCTGTTTGATGATTTTGTAAATCTGTTTGAAATTATAAACAGAAGTGCGTTTAAGTTGAACTCACTGTTATTTTGCTTTTTATGTTATTTGCTCTTTGTTGTTGTTGTTCATTCGTTCAGTCGTCTCCGACTCTTCGTGACCTCATGGACCAGCCCACGCCAGAGCTCCCTGTCGGCCGTTACCACCCCCAGCTCCCTCAAGGTCAGTCCAGTCACTTCAAGGATGCCATCCATCCATCTTGCCCTTGGTCGGCCCCTCTTCCTTTTGCCTTCCACTTTCCCCAGCATAATTGTCTTCTCTAGGCTTTCCTGCTCTTTAGTTAGCTGTATCTTTCTGCCACACTTTCTATGCAGAGCAGCAAATGCCTTTTTGTTTACACCGGAAGGTAAAGTGCTGTTTTGTTTGCCACTGTGTTAAATCGCAGTCTGGTGATGCAGAACTGTTATATATTATAATTAATATGGAGTTTGGGGGGTTTTTTTTCCAGAAAAAATGCATTCTTTGTAAATGGGAGATTATGTATGTGCTGATGTTTTATAGCATGAGCATTTGTAAAAGCAAGCAATGACAGGAGCAGTGTAATAGAATGAAGCTTTTTTTATCTTTACTGCCAGCTGCTGTCTTTAAATGTAACTATATTTATAAAGGTCACCTCCATACATGTTCCACCTTTCTGTCAATTTAAAAATACAAGGTGTCAAGAAGTGTACTTAAATTCAAACAGTGCATTTATAAAGAGAAGAGATTATTTCCTTGGTGAAAAAGTAAGACAGATACTGGAGGATTTTATTAGTAGTAGTAGTAGTAGTATCATTTATTTCATGCTTCTTGAATTTTTCAGAAAAAAATGTATGTTGTGTCACTCATTCTTAACAACAACTCTTTAAAAAGATTATTTATCGAGTCATCAGCAACCAGTCAGTTATATTACATTTCTAACAGAACAAAGCAAACAAACAGACAAAATACAAAAATACAAAATACAGAATACAAAATTTGTGAGTTTGGTAGTTGATTAAATGTCCTTTGACCAGTATCTGGCCACTTGGAGTGCTTCTGGTGTTGCTGCAAGAAGGTCCTCCATTGTGCATGTGGCAGGGCTCAGGTTGCATTGCAGCAGGTGGTCAGTGGTTTGCTCCTCTCCACACTCGCATGTCGATTCCACTTTGTAGCCCCATTTCTTAAGATTGGCTCTGCATCTCATGGTGCCAGAGCGCAGTCTGTTCAGCGCCTTCCAAGTTGCCCAGTCTTCTGTGTGCCCAGGGGGGAGTCTCTCATCTGGTATCACCCATGGATTGAGGTGCTGGGTTTGAGCCTGCCACTTTTGGGCTCTCGCTTGTTGAGGTGTTCCAGCAAGTGTCTCTGTAGATCTTAGAAAACTATGTCTTGATTTAAGTCGTTGACGTGCTGGCTGATACCCAAACAGGGATGAGCTGGAGATGTCTCTGCCTTGGTCCTTTCACTATTGGCTGCTACTTCCTGGCGGATGTCAGGTGGTGCAATACCGGCTAAGCAGTGTAATTTCTCCAGTGGTGTAGGGCGCAGACACCCCGTGATAATGCGGCATGTCTCATTAAGAGCCACATCCACTGTTTTAGTGTGGTGAGATGTGTTCCACACTGGGCATGCATACTCAGCAGCAGAGTAGCACAGCGCAAGGGAAGATGTCTTCACTGTATCTGGTTGTGATCCCCAGGTTGTGCCAGTCAGCTTTCGTATGATATTGTTTCTAGCACCCACTTTTTGCTTGATGTTCAGGCAGTGCTTCTTGTAGGTAAGAGCACGGTCCAGAGTGACTCCCAGGTATTTGGGTGCGCTGCAATGCTCCAGTGGGATTCCTTCCCAGGTGATCTTCAGAGCTCGGGATGCTTCTCTGTTCTTGAGATGAAAGGCACATGTCTGTTTTAGATGGGTTGGGGATCAGCTGGTTTTCCCTGTAATAGGCAGTAAGAGCACCTAGAGCTTCGGAAAGCTTCTGTTCTACCATCTCAAAGCTCCCTGCTTGAGCAGTAATTGCACGATCATCAGCATAGATGAAACTCTCTGTCCCTTCTGGCAGTGGCTGGTCATTTGTGTAGATGTTGAACATGGATGGAGCAAGCACGCTGGACCAGAGGAATGTAAATGGCAGGTTTTATAAGCTATCTTATTTAAAACGAAGGCTGAGATCGTACATCAGGAGCTAAGCTATATCCATATAACTATGTCTCTTGATGCTAACTCCCCAATTTGGGAGGGGGGGTGAGGGTAGTTCCAACTCTTTTCTGGTAGATGGATATTCTGTAATTGGACTTTGTGGGGTTTTCCCCTGCAGTTGTCTATTTCAGCATGTTTAATTATAAGAAAAGTGTTCTGTCGCACGCTGGGACTGTCACAGCTGTACTTTTCTATAGGATGTATACTTTAAGCCCAGCGGGAAGCCAGGGGCGCCTCAAAGAGAGGTTCTCAGGGATTTTTCTGAAGTGATGGTCTTTAGAGTCTTTGATAATGCAACAAAGTCTTTATTATGGTACAAACAACAAATCTTCAATGGTTCAAACAACACTTCAAGGCTTTCTTAGTCTAGTCCTCAATTTATTTATTTGTCGTGTCAGGACAACTAGTCAAATTATATTACATTTCTAACAGAACAAAGCAAACAAACAGACAAAATACAAAATTTGTAAGTTTGGTAGTTGATTAAATGTCCTTTGACCAGTATCTGGCCACTTGGAGAGCTTCTGGTGTTGCTGCAAGAAGGTCCTCCATTGTGCATGTAGCAGGGCTCAGGTTGCATTGCAGCATGTGGTCAGTGGTTTGCTCCTCTCCACACTCGCATGTCGTGGATTCCACTTTGTAGCCCCATTTCTGAAGGTTGGC
Organism: Anolis sagrei ordinatus; assembly: GCF_025583915.1. NCBI lineage: Eukaryota > Metazoa > Chordata > Lepidosauria > Squamata > Anolidae > Anolis > Anolis sagrei. The sequence goes on along the minus strand of NW_026847660.1, from coordinate 62,969,862 downwards.
TCTGCATCTTGTGGTGCCAGAGGGCAGTCTGTTCAGCGCCTTACTAGTCGCCCAGTCCTCTGCCAACCTAGCAGTTTGAAAACATGCAAATGTGAGTAGATCAATAGGTACCGCTCCAGCGGGAAGGTAACGGCACTCCATGCAGTCATGCTGGCCACATGACCTTGGAGGTGTCTACGGACAACGCTGGCTCTTCGGCTTAGAAATGGAGATGAGCAATGCCAGTCTACAGACAACGTCAGATGAGCACTAACCCCCAGAGTCGGACACAACTAGACTTAATGTCAGGGGAAAACCTTTACTTTTACCAATGTCCCGGTACTAACAAAGACAATTTCAGAAAAGATATAAAATGAATTTAAAATTATTTGGCTTTGAACAAAATAGAAATGACTGTATGTGATAATTATGACATTTTTTATTGAAAATGGAAATGGAAAAATATGTAATTAATGTATGGTGAAGCTGGCACAGAAATTTGGCTATTATATAGAATTAAATGGGGGAAATGCAGCAGAATGAACTAAATGTATGTTATTCAATAACCTTAAAGAGAAGTTTTACATCTAATACCCCCTTTGGATGAACAAATAAAAAGTAACATGTGAGAATACTGCAGTATATGTTAACAACTGCAAGAATCCTATATGCTCAATGGTGGAAAAAGACAGAAATACCAGGTATAAGAAAATCGGGCAATGAAGATGTGGGAACTAATAGAAATGAAGAAGTTAATTTGATTGAAGGATAAATAATTGGACACATTCTTAGAGAAATGGAAATCTTTCTATCAATATACATCTGAAGTAGAGGAAAATACTTTTAAAAATATTTTTATTGATTTTTCCATTGCATATAAAATTAAACTCCAATAAATTGGAGTGTGAGAAGGGGAAAAAAGGAAAGAAGAAAAGAAAAAAGGGGGGGGGAGAATTAATTATATTTACAATGAAAGGAAAATACTTCATGTACAGGTTTGGAGATAGAAACTTGGGATTTTCATTTATTAATATAAAACATTAATATAAAACAAACAGAAGTCAATAACTTGCTGGGTATAAGGTGGAAGAAAAAATGTTAAAGTATAGAGAAACTGACAAAAGGGAGGCTGGACATTTTCTTTTAAAACTAATTTATGTAGACTTGTTTGTATTTTAGAGTTACACATAGAGTAGAAAACATATTGTTAAGATAAGTTGTCTAGTTAATTATGTAATTGTTGTTCAAGTATGGTTATGTTTATTGTATACGTTTTGCAGTTTTATTTATCTGTGTTTTTTTCTGTTACAATTTTGAATTAACAAACAAAAAACTGTCCTGGAACTGGACTATTGCAAGCAAGATCAAAAAAGTCAGACTTATTCATAGATAGTGGACTGGATAGGAATTCCAAGAATACAAAGGACTACTGGATTTGTCAACAAATTTGCCACATCTTCTTATATTTCCGTTTGCTGTGACTTGGAACTCACAGCTTGGGACCTTTTTTTTGTGTTCTTCATCTGTGACATGGTTAAAAATACCATGCATTTTATTATTTAAACCTTTTTCTTCAGATGATAAAGCTTCTGCCAGATCTGCAAGCAATGCTGCAGAGTGAATATGTGTGAATTTATCACATACATTTTACTAGCATTGAATATTGCCAGGCAGGGCTAGCTATCTTCTTGACCAGATTGTCTGAAACCTTATATTCATTTTGTTATCAGTTCCCCCTGATGCAGTTAGTGGTTTCCTGAAAAATGAACAACCATTGATCTTTTGTCACATACAGAATTTTCTTGGCTCTGTGATTGGCTCTATGTTTGGCTTATTGTACAATGTATGCTTATAACTTGTGTAGATTTTATGTTTTTATTTTTAATATGCTTGCACCATTAGACTATTTATTTATTTATTTATTTATTTATTTATTGTGTCAGAAGCAGATTGAGGGTACACACAAAAAAAGTTAAATTTGAGAGTAGAGTTGTAATGCTTGTAAAAACACAAACAAAGTTAAAATTTTGGCATTATATTATATAATCCGGGGATGCCCAGATGTGTTACAATCCTATGGGGAGGCTTCTCTCGTGTCCCCCACCATTAGACTAATACCTTGGATTGACATAGGTCATCCAATACTGCTTAAAGACTGGGAGAATGTCTGGAAGAAGAAATTAAGATTTACGAAAGCCACAAATATTATAGAAGGATGGTACAAGATATATTTTCGCTGGTACTTGACACCTTTACAAATCTCAAAATTCAGTAAAAATTATAGTAACAGATGTTGGAGTTGCGAAAAAGAGCTGGGTACCCACTTCGATCTGTGGTGGGGATGTAAAATAATCAAAATAATCAAAAAGTACTGGGTAGCAATACATAAACACACACACACACACACACAAGTATTTATTTATTTATTTACAGTATTTATATTCCACCCTTCTCACCCCGCAGGGGACTCAGGGTGGATTACACTGTTACATGGCAAACATTCAATGCCATAGAGACACAACATATATAGACAGTAGGGCTGGGCGGTTTCGTTTCGTTAATTCGTAATTCGTTAATAATTCGTTAATTTTTTTAATTACAAAACGATAACGAACCATTCTGGAGCAATTTTAAAAAAACGAATTTTTAAATACGTTTTGTAAATGCTTCGTATTTCGTTATTGTATTCGTTTCGTTATTGTTTTGAGGTCGTTTTGTTATTATTTCCGCATGTCTGGGGTAAGTTTTATGGTTGTTTTTTGTTTAATTAGTGAAATAAAATTATAATATCACACCAACAGTCAACAACAGAGGGAGAGGGAAGCTTCAGAAGTTTTTGGAGATTTTTTAGCGTATTTCGCGGTCGCGTCCGCCATTAACGAATCGATTCGTTATTGTTTCGGAAATTGATTCGTTAATGTTTTGTAATTTTTTTCACATTTACGAAATTTCGTAAATATCGAACTTTTTAAAAGGAAAATTTTGTAATTATTTTAAATAACGAAACGCAAAAACCCCCAAAAAACAAATCGATTTTAGAAACAAATTTTTCCGTTGTTACCCAGGCCTAATAGACAGACAGTCAGAGGCTATTTAACATTCCAACTTTTTCTGGCCACCAGAAGAGCTGTCACTTCACCGTCCATCCGCAATGTACTTCTTCATTCCCCGCATGCTTGCTAGAGATTTTTATGGCCTCATAAATTACTTAAATTAGCCTCCCCACAAAGTGATACCTAAATGTCCGACTTGACAGATGTAACTGTCTTTTGGGCTGCAAAGGTCGACAACAAGCTACACAAATTTGGTTGGAAGCTCATTCCAACCCAGGATGGCTTCAAACTCATGATCTTTCAGTCAGTAGTGATCTTAATGCAGCTGACTTCCAGCCAGCTATGCCAAACTCCCGGTACTGTAACTTTGGGCTGGAAAGAGCAAGAAAATGGGAACTTTCAAAAATGGTTTCAATATTTAGCATACTATATGCTCCAGGATTATATTTTGAAAGGAAGATGAAATACACAGCAGGTTGTTGTAAGAACTGGGACACAATATGGGGAACTCTGATAGCTAAGGTAAAAGGAAAAAGAAAATACAAAGAATGCAATCACATTCTCTTCATGATTGATCCAATCACATAATACTTGAATTGAAGATACAATTGTTCCCAGCTGGTGGGGGGTGAAAGGCATGGGTGGGGAACAAGAAAAACTGTTGAACACAAGTGGTTGATAAATGTGGAATTGGGATTGGTAAAGTTAAATAAATAAGACACATTACATCAAATGAAAATGCATGATAAATTTAATTATTGAGATTTGTATTACTCTACTTGTGTTAACAATTAATAATTATTTTTAAAAAAATTCTGATGTTTACTAAGGCCAACAATTGCTTAATTATTCTGTTGAGCTATGTGGAGTTGTTTTGTTAAAAGTGTTCTCTTCTTCATTTGCTTTTTGATTACTTTTTCTTTTTGATCCAGACCCATCAAGCCATGTAGAAGCCATCCCAGAACATATACACATTTAAAAAAACATATTTTCACTTTTATTATATACTAGCCGTCCCCTTCCACGCGTTACTGTGGTCCACATGGGGATTCTGTGTGGAAGGTTTGGTCCAATTCTGTCATGGGTGGGGTTCAGAATCCTCTGTGATTGTAGGTGAACTATAAATCCCAGCAACTACAACACCCAAATGTCAAGATTATATTTTCTCCACCAGTGTTCACTTTTGGGCATATTGAGTATTCATGTAGAGTTTGGTCTGGATCCATCATTGTTTGAGTCCACAGTGATCTCTGGATGTAGTTGAACTACAACTCCAAAACCAAAGGACATTGCCCACTAAACCCTTCCAGTATTTTCTGTTGGTCATGGGAGAACTGTTTGCCAAGTTTGGTTCAATTCCATCGTTGGTGGTGTTCAGAGTGCTCTTTGATTTTAGGTGAACTATAAATCCCAGCAACTACAACTCCCAAATGACAAAATCAATTTTTTGAGTGAAGAACATACATTGGGTTGTTAGGTGTCTTGTGTCCAAATTTGGTGCCAATTGCCCCAGTGGTTTTTGAGTTCTGTGAATACCACAAACGAACATTACATTTATATATATAGAGAGAGAGACAGGAAACAGACAGACAGACAGACAGACAGACAGATAGAGAGAGAGAGAGAGAGACTAGTTTATATACACAGCATTACCTGTGTTGGATAACCATGTGAATCCTGCTGCGAATGGATCTGGACCGAATTTTGGTCCAGATACCCATCACACCCAATTTAAAATAATGGCAGGCAGGCCTGTAACCGGGGTTCAGCCCCCCCCCCCCCCAAATTCTCAGGGTGGTCCACGAGAAGGCCTTACTGGTACATTATTTAAACTGTTATGTTTATTCATATCATGATCTGATCACCATGCTCAATATATCCCATATGCATGCGGGCATTGGGATAACAATACAAAAGGTTTACTAGGGCAGATCCTCTCTCATTCAGACTCAGCCCCCCCCCTCCCCCCCTCCCCGAATCAAAATTCTGGCTACGCTACTGCTGGCAGGGATACATATAGAGCAGAGATTGACAGAGTCAATGACTTTCAAAGAGGGGGTGCAGAGCTGCCTTAAGTAACCCATTCAAGCCCCACTCCCTCTCCCCACTGTCCTGACGTATGATGCCAAGACAAATTAATGCGGGCTCCTTCCCTGCAAATGCCAGCGAATCGATCTCTCCACACATCAGGTGATCTTACTGAATTGAATGAGTTTTGGTGGAAAGGAGAGGTATTCCCTAAGTACTGAGCAAGGGCACATTCTTATCCATTGGCAGAAAGCATTTTCTAGATTCTTGACCAGTTGATGCAACCTACCAAGGTTGTTTCGTACTGGGATACAACCCCATTGCACCAGAGAACACCATTATGCCTACATTCCCACAGATTTCTTTTTTGTCCTTTTGTCCTTCAGCACATAGCAGTCCTGACTCCCTGGTATAGTCTAGAATAGATTGTTACCTGCAGAATTAGTGCAGCTTGCATGCTTCCTGTGTATCAACAATAAGCTAAAATCCAAATACAAGTAATCATTTCATTGGGAAAATCTGCATGCCTATTTTTAATTAGTCAGTGTACCTCACTATCATTTTATACAGAGTTTTTCAATGCCAAAAAAGTTAAGAATATCAGCATCCTAATTGCTAAGGTTTAGATGCTAATAAATTGGCAGTAAAAATTCCCTTTAGGGTAAAAGCTACATGCAAAAACTCAGTCTAGGAGCCAGACAAAATGTTTTAAGTCTATATTTACTTTGACTTATTTCACATTATATCATTTACAATTATAAACATTAACATGGAATTGGAGAAAATCCTAGCTCTGAACTGGAAATTTGGCACACTACTGATCCCTTAAATAAAGTTCTAATTCCCCCTCACCCCCATTTTTATAAAAATGAGTAAAATTCATGTGTATTGAGAAGTTTGCTGTACATGTTCATATTTTACAGTAAATGCACTCATCTTTATTTTCTCAGTCTTTCTGGGTTTATCTCCCATAAAGACCTTGAAATCCATCAAGTATTTGTTCATCCTAAATGGAGACATGTTTGACTACTGTTTAAGCCTTTCTGCAGAGAGGCTGTGGTAGCCATTTTTAATAAGGGCATACTGTATAAGTCTCTTGAATTTTGGTTTGTCAGTCTCTCTGCAGAAAGGCTTATAGTGTAGATCCTTATAAAAATGGCGAGGGAAGCTTATGAGATTGGAGCTCTGCTTCCAATTCTATGCCAAGAGAAGCTTCTTCCCCTCAAATAAACAGATCCTCTTCCCTTTAGTTCTTCCTAAGTACGTTCAATCTATTCATTTTTAAAGGGAGCTGAAATATTTATTTCTTACGTGCCCCTAAATTTTATCAATGTTGATCACAGCAATTTTTTCCTCCCAAAACCTGCCCTCAGCTTTTACATGAGGTTGATTTATACACAGGTATATACCTTAATCATCCACTAAATCTATATTTATATCAAACCTCATATTGGTTCCTAATATATTGGGGTAAAGTTGTTTGTTCATGGCCAGTTTGGATCTAAGATTTTTTATAAATATACAGGCAGTCCCTAAGTTACAAACTAGATAAGTTCTATAATTTTGTTCTTAACCCGAATGTGTACGTAAGTCTGAACAGGTACAATTTTAAGTGTAACTTTATATATATATATATATATATATATATATATATATATATATATACACATACACACACACACACACACACACTTTGGATAGCATAGGGAATGGTTAACACCCTGGTGGTGTATGTTTTGCTGTCTGTACCTCTTTTCAGAAGATTTCACCTCATTTTCTGTCCCTGTGATGACTGGATCCTGAAAACTTTGGCTTGTTGTGGACACAAGGATTGGTGAAAACGCTTCAGTTGAGACACACTTTCCCTCGATAACTCTTTCAGGAGTGAATTTCCCTTCCTAGGGGTTTATTTATCTCACTTCCTGCTGTCTCACCCCATTTGTGAGTTGGACATTTGTGAGTTGGGGACTTCCTGTATATAAAACTAATCTACAACTAACACATCTTTATTTACTAGGCTTGGTTGATCAGTTCGTAAGCTTCTAAAATCGGAATGAATTCGTATTTAAATGACTTTTAAAATAATTTCGAGCCATGCTGGAATAGTGTGAGGAGTAATAACGAATTGAAACAATTGACCCATTTTTCGGAATTATTTTCAGATATCTGGTCAACGTTTACAATCTTGCAGTTTCCCTGGCCCCCCTGGCAACAAGCCGCGATGCGGAAGGGCAAGGTGGCCATGGCCATGCCCAGCTCTTCCTGAAGGCCACGCCCCCAGTGGCCATCAAGAAGAGCTGGGCATAGCCACGCCCACCTCATTTCCCTGCCTGAAACCCATCGCCGTTCGCAGTCACCCACCCAGGGAAGGGAAACTGCGAGATTTTAAAACTAATCTCGCAGTTTTCCTTCCCTGGGTGGGTGACTGCGAACAGCGATGGGTGGCAGGGAAATGAGGTGGCCGTGGCTATGCCCAGCTCTTCCTGACGGCCACTGGGGGAAACCGCATCGGCGCTTGTCGCCAGGGAGGCCAGGGAAACTGCGAGATTTTAAACTAACAGGGGAGGGGCACCTTCCATTAATGAAGTAAACGAAGCTACTCAGATTTTTACTATTTCTGATCTTTTTTTCAAGAAAATTTGAGAAATAATTTTAAAATCGAAACACCAGCACCCCCTATATATGAAACGAGTTTAGAACCATTTTTTTTTCTTGATCCACCAAGCCTATTATTTACAACATATGACCTGGACATATTATAAACAGATACCTACTACAACTACAATTAAAACTACCTAATTCCAGGCTGCAAAAATAGTTTTTAGACTAGGGATTCTCAATCTTTTTCAGTCATAGAATCCTTTTTGAAGGAAAAGTTTCTCATGGAGCCCAAAGAAATGTATACATATTGGTAACTTGGTGATTTTAACAAAAGTTTCACCTGAGTTCCCCAATACCTAATTAGAAAAAGTCCTTGGATTCTTTAGCTTTTAACGGTAGAGAGAAGAAAAGTATAAACAACCTATCTAAGACACACATACTTATTTCAAACTGAATTAAAATAAAAAGCAAAATTGAATTAACATAAACTTTAATCTCACACTATATCGGAGTCATAACACAAAACAATGAAACAGAATTTTAACACAAAACATTTTCAGTATCATTTTTTTTACTTCTGTGGTCTGTATTATTTCATTGTCAGAGTGGTATTAAGAGATAAGATGTCGGTTATGAAATATATTTTAATTGGGGGAACTTTCCAATGCAGATGTCTTGTCTTCAGAAATCCTTTATTAACTCATCTGCAAATAGTTATTCTTCAATGGCTATCTTTCAGTTTTTGTGTCCCATGTGTCATTGAAGGAACACCCTGCGATATCAGTGAACCAAAATTTTCCTGAAGCCGAGTCATTGTGTACCGGAGATGGACAGTCTTTTCATCTCACACTATTATATTTATTTATTTATTTTGCTTCTGGTACTCCAGGACAAGCAATGAACATTGTCATATTCATGTTCTTAGTGTAGGATTTCTGTAGGCAACTGATTACATTGCAAACAGAAAATTGGACAACAGAGTCATTTAGTCAGAGCATTTATCATCATATGTTGTTATAGTTGTGGTGGTTGTTGTCCAGATACAGTCCAGATCAACACCACCTGTTCTGTCGTGCGCTGGGCCTGTAAAGAATTTCCTTTAGAACAGGACATGCAACCTTTGCCCAGCGGGAAGCCAGGCGGCCCAAGGAGAAGTTCTCAGAGGTTTTCCACCACAAATAGTCTTTGTGAAGTATAACAAAGTATTTTATTAATGAACAATCAAACAGAAACTTCTCTTGTCTTCAATAAAGCTAAACAAATGCTTCCAGGCTTTATGCAACTGGTGACTTCCTAATCTTGCCCACGAAGGACAGGCAACTGTCTTCAATAACTTCTTCTTTACTTTAAATGAAAAAACCCCTTTTTAACTTCTCCCAGGCTGACTGTAATCTAACCCTTACTGATGTAGGCTCCGCTACTGGGTCGAACTGCATCTCGAAGCACTGAGTGGACCTACCAGCAAAGGTTTAGATATTCTCCAGCTGGAGTTCTTTGGTCTTTAGGGCTGTTCTCCCCCAGAAAGTCTTCAAAGCTTTGGGGATGCTTCCCTGGAAATTCTTAAAAGTTGAAGCTTTTGTACAGGGGAAGCTTGCACACGTCCTGTACATAGCTTTCCTTGTTGAGACTAACTAAAAAATGGTTCCCTTCCCTTCCCAATTGCTCTGAGGAAGGGGCGGGACCAAAACTTAACGATGATGGACAGGTGACTCGCCCTATCACTGCAACCAAAGGAAGCCACCTATCTGCAGAATCCCTGACTGCAAGCAAACATTTGATACAAAGCAAATAAAGTGGGAGCTTCTGGTACAGCCGTACCAGCACACCAGCCTAGAACAAGTTTTGACAGCTGGAACAGCTGTAAATGACTGAAATTCATGGAAAGGTGGCCCATTATTTTTGTTGTGGTTTGTTTACTTTTGAACACAAAACATTTAAATTTTTTGAAAGTAAATTGCAAAATGTGCATCATGGAACATATATCCAAACCATAATATTCCAAAGTAATAAACATAATTATCCAACTATTGTTATTATTATTATTACCCCACTATTTCTCCCAATAAGGAGACAATGCAGCTAGCCTTACAAGAATCCAAGTTTTCTTTTTGAGAAGGGTTTTCTAGTTTAGACGACAGTTCATGCAGAGAAGATATATTGATAGCAAGGGGTGAACTGGAATTGTAGTTGTCAAGCTGTCCTCATTAATCAATCTCAAAGCATCTATAGAAGCCCTATACCGTTCCTTCTCGGCATGAGGGATCCTAGCAGTGGATGCAGAATTCATCAGCAATTCAGTCAGCTCATTGATAGTAAACAGTGTGTTCTTACAATCCAAATTGGGGCCCTTCAGAATATTCTTCTCAAGAAACTTAATTCTTCTACGTGGCATTCTGCAGCTTTGGAAAAGGTGGGGTTTCCTTGCATTAAATCTCACATTCATTTGTTTTATTTTATTTAGATATTGCAGAATGGAAAAAAAGATTCCTCAAACAGCCCCCCCCCCCCCCCCAGGTTACATTTGAATAGTTCTCAGATTGCAAAGGTTAGAATTCAATCATATCCTACTCTGCTTGCCGATTTTTCTATCTGGACTTCTGTATTTATATATTTATGTCAAACCCCCCCCCCCCCCCAGTGGGGAGACTCGGGGCAGCTTCCAACTGACATGATTCGATGCTTCCATGTGTACATAATAAAATCAATAATTGTATACAATGAAAACATTAAATCAATGAAATTAAAATATGCTTAACGATAATAGCCCTATCTAGCCAATTTCTGTGATTGGGGACTCCATCAAGCTTGTTCATAGTCCATGGTTTCTAGGCTATATGGCCATATTCTAGCAGCATTGCAGGTTTTGGTCGTGTCAGGAGCGACTTGAGAAACTGCAAGTCACTTCTGGTGTGAGAGAATTGGCCGTCTGCAAGGACGTTGCCTAGGGGACGCCCGGATGATTTGATGTTTTATCATCCTCGTGGGAGGCTTCTCTCATGTCCCCGCATGAGGAGCTGGAGCTGATAGAGGGAGCTCATCCGCCTTTCCCTGGATTCGAACCTACGACCTGTCGGTCTTCAGTCCTGCCAGCACAGGGGTTTAACCCACTGCGCCACCAGGGGCTCCAGCATTGCAGGTGGAACATCAGGAGAAAATGCTGCTGGAACATGGCCATACAGCCCAGAAACTACACAGTACGCCAGTGCTTCTGGCCATGAAAGCCTTCGACAGTAATCTTTTTCTATCATTAATACAAAGGAGCAGAGAAAAAAGTACATTTTTGGCTACAGTGTTCGCCTGGAGAATGGCTATTAGCAATTCTAATTTCTCACAATGGAATAGCCTCTATAAAACAGACCATCAAAGGAAGTTGTTTACATGTAAGCTTGCATTTCCAAAACCTTGACAAGCTTCTCCAACCCTTTGCTTTCAAACCATTCCTACCACTATTATCTATGGAACATGTGCTCATACCTGTTAGGTTAACTTATTTGTTTTACATTATATTTCCTAGGTTAAGTTACATAGTCTTTTTGTGTTTAAATATGTTTCAGGCAAACTTGCATGCAACTAGATTCTTTGGCTGCTTTCAAACACTATAAACTAAAGCATAGTACATTATAATGGGAAACAGGGCAACCAGTGAATTGTATTACATTTCTAACAGAACAAAACAAACAAACAGACAGACAGACAGACAAAACACAAAATTTGCAAGTTTGGTAGTCGATTAAATGTCCTTTATTTACCTTACTTATTTATTTATTTATTTACCTTACTTATACCGCTGTTCTTATATACTTATATACTGTGACCAGTATCTGGCCACTTGGAGTGCCTCTGGTGTTGCTGCAAGAAGGTCCTCCATTGTGCATTTGGCAGAGCTCAGGGTGCATGGCAGCAGGTGGTCAGTGGTTTGCTCCTCTCCACACTCGCATGTCGTGGATTCCACTTTGTGGCATCATTTCTTAAGGTTGGCTCTGCATCTCGTGGTGCCAGAGCGCAGTCTGTTCAGCGCCTTCCAAGTCGCCCAGTCCTCTGTGTGCCCAGGGGGGAGTGTCTCATTTGGTATCAGCCATTGGTTGAGGTTCTGGGTTTGAGCCTGCCACTTTTGGACTCTCGCTTGCTGAGGTGTTCCAGCGAGTGTCTCTGTAGATCTTAAGAAAACTATGTCTTGATTTAAGTCGTTGACGTGCTGGCTGATACCCAAACAGGGGATGAGCTGGAGATGTCTCTACCTTGGTCCTTTCACTATTGGCTGCTACTTCCCGGCGGATGTCAGGTGGTGCAATACCGGCTAAGCAGTGTAATTTCTCCAGTGGTAGGGCGCAAACACCCCGTGATAATGCGGCATGTCTCATTAAGAGCCACATGTACTGTTTTAGTGTGGTGAGATGTGTTCCACACTGGGCATGCATACTCAGCAGCAGAGTAGCATAGCGCAAGGGTAGATGTCTTCACTGTGTCTGGTTGTGATCCCCAGGTTGTGTCAGTCAGCTTTCGTATGATATTGTTTCTAGCACCCATTTTTTTGCTTGATGTTCAGGCAGTGCTTCTTGTAGGTAAGAGCACGGTCCAGAGTGACTCCCAGGTATTTGGGTGTGCTGCAATGCTCCAGTGGGATTCCTTCCCAGGTGATCTTCAGAGCTCGGGATGCTTCTCTGTTCTTGAGATGAAAGGCACATGTCTGTGTTTTAGATGGATTGGGGATCAGCTGGTTTTCCCTGTAATAGGCAGTAAGAGCACCTAGAGCTTCAGAGAGCTTCTGTTCTACCATCTCAAAGCTCCCTGCTTGAGCAGTAATGGCACGATCATCAGCATAGATGAAACTCTCTGTCCCTTCTGGCATTGGTTTTTGTGTAGATATTGAACATGGATGGAGCAAGCACGCTCCCCTGAGGCAGGCCGTTCTTCTGTTTCCGCCATCTATAATGGGAGTGGCCCATAGGAAGTCTTAAAAACGTACTCCTGCACCTCACCTCTGGCAAGACCACTAGAAACTCAGAAGTTCTAGTTCCTTTTTTATTAATTACAATAACATTAAATTATTAATAATGTTAACAATTTGTTTAGAAAAAAGCTTTATAACCCATGGTTGAAGTTTTCTTAATTCAGACAAACTATATACAGCAGGCACGTAGCCACGTTTTGGGGGGGGGGCTGAGTTTGATTCGGGGGGGGGGACTGAGTCTGAGTGAAAGAGGGTCTACCCTAGCAAACCTTTTGTATCGTTACCCCAAAACCCCCATGCATATGGGATATATTGAGCATGGTGATCAGATCATGATATGAATAAACATAACAGTTTAAGTAATGTACCAGTAAGGCCTTCTCGCAGACCACCATCAGAATTTCCATCCCCCCCCCCCCCCGGCTACATGCCTGATATACAGTATAGAGGTAGATGAAGGTGAGAAGAACTCTTCCTTTTCATAGATGTCATGTCATGGGGTCTCCCTTTGCTACAAAAACAAACTATTATAACTCAGTAATAGAAAAAGAAAGAATTTGGTGAACTCTTACCTTTGAAATTGTTTGAGGCAATCTCCTATAATAATGCTTTTCCTGTATACTCGGAATCACAAATAATATGGATTTTGAAAGTTTTATTATAGCACATTTATAACAAAAAATAACTAAACATCCTTCACTCTGAGGACTATAATTACAAGGGATTTGCCCAAAATGAGAAGAAGCACCATTTTAAAAGGCTATCATTATCAAAAATAATTCAGTCACCACAAGGAACCCTAAAACCTTTTTCCTTCTCATTACCTACAAGGTACAAAATAAATATTTGAAACATTATACTATTTGGTGGCATTGTGCATAAACAATTTGTAACTATCATGTAAGAACAAATATGTAATATATATTAATAGGTAAATAATACATTCAGAATTCAATTTCATGTATTACATTGCTGATACCCAATTATAAGTTAGGTTGTGTACAAGGGAAGCACTAGATTCGTTGACAAATGTAACTGAATATTGGAGTACATATTTATTCTGTAATATTAGCAAGCCTCTGAGTCTGCATGAAACGGATTAGATTTAGGAAGTTTTATGTTCCCTTTCCTTGTTAAAAACTATGTGTGGGTCAAAACAATTGTCTTCCTTCCCTACCACTGTGATGAGGGTGCATATGTATGCTGCTTTTATGCCAAAGGCACTGATCCAAGGACAAGAGAATACACCATACTGGCAAAAGGGAAATAAGCGCAATTCCGTCCCTTCTGCCAACACAGGGAGCCTCCAGGTGGAACAGTTCTGAGCTTAGCATTATGTTCTTCTATCATTGTTAATAGCTCTGTAAATTTGCTGATGAATAAACAAGAAGAGGAAGCAGTTGGTTGGATTGATGTGAACACGGTCATGTTCCAAAACATTTCATATGCCAGCAATATTATCCTCTTGGCTTAACTTGTGATGCTGCAGGTGTTCGCCAATATCGACAGCCAAAGATCAGTATGTACCACTCCAATAAACTAGGCTAAATCCAGTATTTGGACAGTGCTTCCAAACAACCAGCAACTTAAGATTACTCTCAGTATAGTACTGATTTGGTTGGATGAGACATAGCAGCTGACATCTATCAAACATTTAGTCATCCATTATTTGGCAGTTCTGGGTGATATTTTGATAGCCACATGAGTAGCAGAACCTTCTTTTTGGGAGAGGGGTGTAGTTTAGAAGATGCACTTTGTCAGCCTTAACTCCTAAGTAGATAATGTCTCAAGAGAAAGGAATCATGGGATTTATATATACTGGATGGCTGCGTGCCAGCAGGTTGAGGGTAAATCCAGCAAAGACGGAGATCCTATGGCTGGGTCGACCGGGCAGTGGGGACATCCAGCTGCCTACCCTGGATGGTGAGGCGCTACGCTCGTCACCATTGTTAAAGAGTCTGGGAGTCCTCTTGGACCCTCTGCTGACAATGGAGGCCCAGGTCTCCGCCGTTAGCAGGACCGACTTTTTTCATCTGCGGCAGGCTAGACGGCTGGCTCCCTACCTGTCCAGGGACGACCTAGCTACGGTGATCCAGGCCACGGTCATCTCAAGACTGGACTACTGTAACGCCCTCTACATTGGCCTTCCTCTGTCGGTGATCCGGAAGCTCAAGTTGGTACAAAATGCAGCTGCTCGGCTTCTTGCGGGAATTCCGATGAGATGCCACATAACACCAATCTTACTACAGCTGCATTGGTTACCAATTGAGCACCGGATCACTTTCAAAGTGATGGTACTCACCTTTAAGGCCTTGCATGGTCTGGGGCCGATGTACCTGAGGGACCGCCTCTCCCCCTACCAACCCCAGAGATCCCTCCGTTCTGAGGACCAAGATCTATTGGAAATTCCCAGTGTCAAGACCTTGCGTCTAACAGCAACCAGACACAGAGCCTTCACAGCAGTGGCACCATCACTCTGGAATACTCTGCCACCTGAAGTCCGTGCCTTGCGGGACTTACCAGCTTTCCGCAGGGCATGTAAGACATACCTGTTTCGACAGGCTTTTAATGTTTGATATTACTGTTTTTAAATTGTTTTAAATTGCTTTTAAATTTTGTTAGATTTTAGCCATCCTTGTAAGCCGCTCCGAGCCCCAGGGGAGTGGCGGCATATAAGTTTAAATAATAAATAAAATAAATAAATAAATATAAAATAATCACAGAAATACAATATAACACAAAATCTACCCTAATAGGAGTCTGGAAGGAGGAATTAAGTTGCAGTGAGAGAGAAATAGATAATTGGATGAAGTCAATCAATAAAATAAAATGCCTAAAGATTAAAGAAATGCAACGGAAAATACTGACAAAATGGTACAAAACTCCTGTGCAGCTGGCGTATATAATGAAAACGTGTCCAAAATTATGCTGGCACAATTGTGGAAAAATAGGAACATACACCCACATGTGGTGGGAATGTGAAAAAATCCAAAAGTTCCAAGAAATAATCAGGAAGGAAATGGAGGAGCTATTAGGGATAAATATAGAATGGAACAAGACCCAATTTTTCACCCAGAAATTGGAAAATAAAGGGGAATACAAAGAAAATGAGGAAATAATAAATCACATGATAGAGACAATCAAAGCCTCAATGGCCCTGGGATGGAAGGACCACAAGAAATGGGATATAAAAACTTGGTATAAATATCTAGCCGATTACCTTCTCCAAGATAATATTAGCAAAAGGAAAAGTTACGATATGACGGGTCAAAGCAGAAGGACATGGGAAGCAAAATGGAAGGGTCTCATACACAGAATAAAGGGGAAAGATAAATATATGGTGTTAAATAAGACTATTCTCATGATTGAACAATTATAATAAACACAACAAATGTACTTAACTGTTCCTGGGGGGGGGGGTTGTGGTGGTGGTGGGATTGGGGAAAATACTGGTATTTTGAATGTTAATTTCAAAGTTGGTATGTTTCTATGTATTATACAATAAAAAAACTTTTAAAAAAGATAAAAATCTACTCCAACTTGGTTGAATATCCGTAATGCATTAGGTAAGGACTATGAGGGCATTGAAACAATGGTATAAGAATTATTTTGAAGTTTTTAAAAATGAATACTTGTTCAAAACCATCTCTTTTAATTCTTACTTTCAATTTTCTATTAATTCATAAAAAAGTGTTGTAGATAGTTCTTTGAAATGTGAGGTTTAGCGAAATTGCTACTCTATGTTAAGTTTTTGGTGTATAGCTCTGTGTTTACATATGGCAGATAGGGGAGAATAGGCACAGACAGGGTAGCAACAGCAGAGATAGGATTCATTTGCATATGGAAGCCGATTGGTCATATGCAAATTAGCGTAGGCCCAGGATTTGAAGTGGTTGCTAGGCCAAAAGGACAGTTGGAGAAAAGCAGAGCTGAACATTCCAAAGGGGCGGAGCCAAGATTTTAAAAATAGGCAGTTAGACAGTCAAAAGAGTTAGTTAGGAATTGCTGTTTGTGAGATGAGTTAGGGATTCCTGTTTGTGAGAGACAGTTAGGAACTTCTGTGAGAGAAAGAGTTAAGAACTCCTGTTAGAAATAAGCAGTTATGAAGATGTGTTAAAGACTTCTGATATATAGAAGCAGTTAGTTAAATGGAGCTCAAGTTTTAGGAACATAAAGAAAGCCAATGGTGCTTTAGTTAGAAAATAATTTCAGTCAAGAGTGTGTAAAACAAGTAACATGTTTGTGAATGTGAAACATTGAAAGTCTATTTCAGAAAAGTACACCAAGTATATTATACTGACTGTAAGCCCCAAGATTGCAACAAAACATAAATGTAACCACAAAAGTTTGGAGCCAGAAGTTATAAATAAACTGTGTTACTTTGTTATACAGCAGTGTGTCTCAGTGCCTGTACAAAGGTTAAACAACACACAGAAAGTCCCAGCCAAGATAAAAGAAGAAACTGAATCATTATAAGAGTAAAGAGGTTTTTCTTAACTAAAGTAATAGTCTTCTCTCTCTCGCTACATGAGGTAATTGCCCCCTCTCTGAGAATAGCATGAGGCACCACAAATACAAAATGAAATTCCTACAGATGGTTTGCCTGAGGAGAACCTGCATAAAAAGGCATGATGGGACCTGTATGTGTGAGTATGGAACTTCTCAGTAGTTCAGAGTAGCAAACTTCCTATTTTCTTTTTTAAAATATCTTTATTGAAAATTTCAGTTTACATAAAAAGTAGGGGGTTCCGAGGGGGAGTGTGGGGGAGGAATAGAGGGGAGGCAAGGGGGATTGGATAAGGGAAGGTAGTGACGGTAGGTTTTCAGGATAAAGGGATTGGGGTAAGTTTGTTGACTTCCCTTCTCATTTCTGGGAAGTTTCATCTCTTTTTATCTCTCCTTCTGAACTTGATTCTCTTCTTCTTGGTCATTTAAGTCCTTTTCCTCCTCTTAGTGTTTATGTACAAATTACCATTTTTCCTTGTTCCATAAATTTAGTTAACAAACACTAGTCTGCTGTTATTTTAATTTGTTTATATCCAAGTTGGTGTGTCAAATTATTTATATTTCTGATTTCCAACATTTTGACTAGTCATTCTTTTTTAGTTGGGATTTCTTTCCCCCTCCAATAACGGGCAAAGACTATCCTGGCGGCAGATGTTATATAGCTAAAAAGGATGTCCTTGCTTTTATCCAAATCAAAATCTATAATCCCCAATAGGAAATACTCTGATTTAAATGGGAATTTGGAGATTCTCTTGAGTTGTCGTGTGTATTTCTTTCCAGTATTTGTTGGCTCCTCCACAGGTCCATCACATATGGTGGAATGTTCCTCTTTGTTTTTCACATCTCCAACATTTCTCACTAACATCTTTTTAACATTTTAAAATTTTACCGGTGTTATATATCATTGGTAAAACATCTTGTACCAATTTTCACGAATATTGTAAGAACTTGTAAATTTAATTTTCCTAGTCCACATAGTTTCCTATTCTTCCATTCTAATTTTATGACCTATGTTGGCTGCTCATTTTACCATGCAATCTTTCACTGTTTCCTGATCCAATAATTTCTTATAAATTTTTGTAATAAATTTGTTTTGTACTTAATGTTTTGTCCCACGGGGAATCGTTATCCATAAAACCTAGTTCTTTATCTTTTCTAAATTGTTCCCTAATTTGAAAATACCGATACCAGGAGATGTTTTTATTTATTTGCTGCAATTCTTCTTGAGTTTTCATTATAATTTCTCCATCCTTTTTTGTCATTATTTCGTTGTAGGTAGGCCATCTAATTTTCCCCATTTCTCTACTTTGACATGCTTCGATCGGAGATATCCAAAGATGAGTTTTCGTATACAATTTTACTTTATACTAGTCGTCCCCTGCCACATGCTGCTGTGGCCCAGTCTGGTGATCTGGAAAATAAAGGAATGAGAAAGTGTTGCTTTCTAATATATGTAATATCTTTCTGCTTGTGGGTAAACAGTATTTCTTCTTGTTTCATTGTCAATGTTGATGTGGAGATTGTCTGATTTGCCCACCCTGGAACATGCAATGTATAGTTGTCCTTCTTTAGGGGTCCCTTTCAAATCTATGATACTATATCTGTGTGTGTGTGTGTGTGTGTGTGTATCATATATATCTATCTCTATGGCTGGATGGCTCTTTGTCAGGAGGGCTTTGATTACGTTTTCTTGCCCTGGTGAAGGGAGTTGGACTGGATGGCCTTCAGTATTTTCTGTTGGTCATGGGGGTTCTGTGAGGAAAGTTTTCCCTAATTCTATCGTTCGTGGGGTTCAGCATGCTCTTTGATGGTAGGTGAACTATAAATCCCAGTAACTACAACTCCCAAATGTCAAGGTCTATTTCCCCCAAACTCCATCTGTGTTCATATTTGGGCATATGGAATATTTGTGCCAAATTTGGTCCAGATCCATCATTCTTTGAGTCCATAGTGGTCTCTGGATGTAGGTGAACTACAACTCCCAAACTCAAGGTCAATGCCCACCAAACCCTTCTAGTGTTTTGTCTTGGTCATGGGAGTCCTATCTGCCAAGATTGGTTCAATTCCATCATTGGTGGAGTTCAAAATGTTCTTAGATTGTAGCTGAACTATAAATCCCAGCAACTACAACTCCCAAATGACAAAATCAAAAAAAATTGAGTGAAGGACATACATTGGGTTGTTAGGTGTCTTGTGTCCAAATTTGGTGCCAATTCATCCAGGGGGTTTTGAGTTCTGTGAATACCACAAACGAACATTACATTGTATTGTCGAAGGCTTTCATGGCTGGAATCACTCAGTTCTTGTGGGTTTTTTCGGGCTATATGGCCATGTTCTAGAGGCATTTCTCCTGACGTTTCGCCTGCATCTATGGCAATCACCTCTGAGGATGCTTGCCATAGATGCAGGCGAAACGTCAGGAGAAATGCCTCTAGAACATGGCCATATAGCCCGAAAAAACCCACAAGAACTGAACATTACATTTTTATTTATGTAGATTTTTCCCAAATTTTAATCAGGGCTGCTCTAATGAAATGATTCCCAATTTTTTTTTCCTCTGATTTCCTTTCATTGTACCAGAAGTAGGCATACTTACAATTTTCAAAACTGCTGAACCCCTTTAGTCTGGGTAATCAGTTACAAGTTACACTGGGTAATCAACTTTAGTGGAGGAATGTAGAGAAAATGGTCAACACTGACAATATTACTCATCTATATTACTCTTCTGCAAGAAAAATGACCAAGTCTTGTAGTACTTTCCAAAGAAATAGGTTAGTCTTCAGGATGCTACAAAACTAGTTCTTTTTTGTAATTAAAATTTGTGCATAGAACTCCCAGTTGGCAAGGGAAAAGGTGAAGTCAGAAAGAACAGAGAATCACTCTGTGTAAAGAAAACTGTCAACACTGACAATTTTGGAATGCATTCCTGCAGCTGAGACTCATTAAAGCATAGGCAATAAACAAAAGCTCACCCAGCAACTGGGAGCCTAGGAAAAATGGCATTGTGCAGGTTACTATATTGGTAGGCTCCTGAGGGAAAGAACAAGCCCCTGAAGAAAACTCTAGTCCAGCAATATGTTAGACTGGGGAAAATTGGTCCTTAGGGAAAAACCAGTTTGGAGTTTCTTCTCGAAGTCTAATTTTTTACTTTGGTGTCTTGCCATGGCATACGTTTCTGCGGCATGTGAGTCTAGTAAGGAGTACGAACAAGAACCTAACACATCTGGTCTGCTGCCAAGCAACTTAAGGAGCATAATTTGTCAATTTGAATTAAAAAAACCTGGGATTTTACCTTGTGAGAAGTTCTCATTCTGATGGTCAATTAATATCCCTTCCAGACTCTCATTCTACTTGTCAAAGATGTGCATAAAACAAATTTAATGAGCTGAATTTTAAAGGAACAGCAAAATTGCAGTTGCAAGCTACTATAAACAGACTCCTCCACAAAGCCAGTTAAATAATGGCATTTAAGAACCACAAGAAAGGCCAATAAAGGCTTATAAAATTTGGAAGTTTTGACTGAAGGAGCTTTTGCATTGACACTATAATCCATTTTGGAACTGGTTTATAGGCTTGGGCGGTTTCGTTCGTTAATTTCGTAATTCGTTATTAATTCGTATTTAAATTAGCTTACGATCCAATATTGAGCCATGCAGGAATAGTGTGAGGAGTAAATTAGATTCGAAACAATTTTTTCAATTTATTTCGTAATTGTTTCGTTATTATTTCGAAATTATTTCGTAATTATTTCGTAATTATTTTCGCATATCTGGTGCAAGTTTTATAGTTGTTGTTTGTTTTATCACACCAACAGTCAACAACAGAGGGAGAGGGAAGCTTCAGAAGTTCCCCTGTCCCATTTGGAGGTTTTTTTAGCATATTGCGGAATCGCTTCCACCATTAACGAATCGATTCGTAATTATACGAAATTTCATAAATTTCGAAATTTTTAAGAGGAAAATTTCAGAATTCTTTAAAAAAACGAAACGCGATGGACCCCTAAAAACGAAACGAGTTTAGAAACAAATTTTTCCGTTGTTACCCAGGCCTACTGGTTTAGGAGGAACCATTTTCACTGCATAGGCGATCAGATCGCCATGCTTGGAACCAGTTTGAGGCCAGAAAGGTAGCATCTTTACACTTGAATTTGGCCCCAAAAAGCTTTGAAGGGATTTTTTCCATTTACAAGAGAATTGTGTATCAGTGTACCCTACACGGTTCCGGCCCAGCGTATCTGTCCGAACGTATCTCCCTCTATGTCCCGCCTCAGAGTTTAAGATCTTCTGGGGAGGCCCTGCTCTCGGCCCCACCACTATCACAAGTGAGGTTGGTGGGGATAAGGAGCAGGGCCTTCTCGGTGGTGGCCCCTCACCTGTGGAATTCACTCCCCGGGGAAATTAGGTCATCGACATCCCTCCTCTCTTTTAGAAGGAAATTGAAAACATGGATATGGGACCAGGCTTTTGTGTAATCTGGCAGATAGACAAAGGACAATTGACAACTAGAATTGATAGGATTTGACAATGTGGAATGAATTTACGGACTCTGAGCTGGCGAACGTTGAGCATTAGATTGGTTTTATTGATTATGATGTATAATTGATTGTTTTAATTGTTTTTAATTGCTGTTTATATATGTTTTATCTTATTGTTTGTGTTGGCATCGAATTGTGCTTTTTGTAAGCCTCCCTGAGTCCCCCCTTGGGGGTTGAGAAGGGCAGGGTAGAAATGCGCAAATAAATAATAGAGGCATATGTGGAGAAAAGAAAGGGGAAGTGACAGTTAAGAGTGGAGATTATCAATTACCTTTCCGGGGGGTGAGAGGGGTCGATTAGCCCCCTGCTGCTGTCTTCGGAGCATTTTTCAGAATTTTTTACTGTCCTTCAGCAAAAGTGGGTGTCTACATCATGCTCTGGATTTTATGGAGTTGATTTCACCCTGGACCTGGATACACTGACATGTGCTACAGCACATTTCTGACTGAACCTTCCTGAGATTTTTTATGCATTGTATACACTTTGATATGAGGTGTAGTTCACATTGCTGATGTGCATTTTGTTGCCACCATGGTCTTGTATCAGCTTGCAACTGCCTTATATTGTCTGTGTATAAGGGCCCTTTACAACATACTACATGTTCTGTCGCGCGCTGGGCCTCTAACAGCTGTCTTTTCTATCGGACGTATACTTTAAGCCCAGTGGGAAGCCAGGGGCACCTCAAAGAGAGGTTCTCAGGGATTTTTCTGAAGTAATGGTCTTTAGAGTGTTTAATGATACAACAAAGTCTTTATTATGGGACAAACAACAAATCTTCAATGGTTCAAACAACACTTCAATGCTTTCTTAGTCTACTCCTCAATGGACTGGTACCTGACTTCAATTAACTGTACTTTCTCTGTAGGAAAAAAAAACCCTATTTAACCTCTCCCAGGCTGTTTACTATCTATACCTCACCGGTGTGGGTCCTACTACCGATTCCAAATGCGTCTGGGTATCAAGTAGACCTACCAGCCGAGGCTTGTAGATATTTCAGATGGAGTTCCATGGATCTGTAGTGCTGTCCTCCCTCAGAGAATTCTTTGAAAACCTCAGGGTTGTTTTCCCTCTGATTGCTGTGAGGCTGAGAGGTTGAGAGCTCTCAGCCAGAACCTTGGGACCTTTTCCCTGGAATTTCTGTTTCTGTTTCCCAGGATGTTCTTGAGAAAAGAAGCTTTTCTACAGGACGAGCTGGTCTACGTCCTATAGTTTAGCTTCCTTATGTGAGACTGTCCAAAAATGGCTCCTTTCCCTCCCAGAGCCCTGAACAAGGGGCAGAACCAAAGCTTAATTATGATGGACAGGAGGTCTGCCCTATGACTGCAAACAGATAACAGAAAGAAAATAAAGTTGGAGCTCCTGGTACAGCCGTACCAGTACACTACATGATCAACAAAGAGTTAGAAACTGTTTTCTTTATATTGTTTACTTTACATTCAACCATAATAATCAAGTTTTCCTATGAGAGCAATCAACAGAAAGTGAACATTTGGATTAAAATAAATTAGAAAGAACTTACACTACAGTGCCATTATGTGTTTAAGAAAACCTCTGATTTTTAGATCAATTAATAGCTGAACTGATTTGAAGGCAAATGACTCTTAGAGGAACCAGAGCATTCGTGGAACAAGGAACAATTGAACTAACCCACATTTTTGATAAATCAAGGATTTTTATTTATTTATCGTGTCATCAGCAAGCCAAACAGTTGTATTTTATTTTTAACAAACAAACAAACAAAACACAAAGTTTGCAAACTTGGTAGTTGATTAAATATCCTTTGACCAGTAGCTGGCCACTTGGAGTGCCTCTGGTGTTACTATAAGAAGGTCCTCCATTGTGCATGTCGCAGGGCTCAGGTTGCATCACAGCAGATGGTCTGTAGTTTGCTCTTCTCCACACTCGCATGTCATGGATTCCACTTTGTAGCCCCATTTCTTAAGGTTGGCTCTGCATCTCGTGGTACCAGAGCGCAGTCTTCAGCGCCTTCCAAGTCACCCAGTTTTCTGTGTGCCCAGGGGGGAGTTTCTCATTTGGTATCAGCCATTGATTGAGGTTCTGGGTATCATCATCAAGGATGATGAAAAAGGACTTACAAACTGATATGGAGGAGATACATAACTCTTTGGAAAAGTTTACTGGGAGGTTAAGTCAGGCCAACCAGAAATCAGTGAAATCTGAATCTGGGGCTCAGGATCAGGTGGAAATTTCAGAGAAATTAAAGCATGAACTGAATGCATTTTCAGAAGTACCAGTGCTAGACTGGTACTTCTGAAATGGGATTATATGGCTATGTGGATTCATATAACCTAGTTCAAAGCAGATAATTTGGATTCAGAAACTGGATTATATGGCAATGTAGATCCAGCCTAAGAGTGAGCATTTGGGAATGGATTTCAGAAGTGGCTTTGTAGAACATACTGGTTAGCCTAGGATTGGGGAGTGTGTGTGCAAAACTGATCAATGAACCAGGTATTATGGCTAATAGTTCTCCGCTGTTGCAAATACCTGACATAAAATATAAGTAGAACAACTGTAAATTCTGGAAGTAACTAGAAAACGTGTTTGATGTTGGACCTTATCCCATGCTGTCCCCCCCCCCCCCCCCCCCCCCAGTCCATTTCTAAACATTTGGAATCTATTGAGCCCTTCTCACAGCACGCGACACTTTGTTAGGAAAATGTCTGAAACAGTCCAAACAAAGGGAGGAGGGAGAAGATGGTCAGAGGGTGTCTTCTGGACTTCTGGACTCACAAACCAAATTATAACTGGAAAAACACCCAAAAACACAAGGGATATGAGATGTTAAATTTGCCCAGGTTAAATCAATCCAGTGATATGAAATAAGGGATATTGCCTGTGGGCAATATCCTACCAAGCATTGACATTTCACTCCCAAAATCCTGTCTCATGAGCCTAGCATAGTAACTTTTTTAATCATTCAAAATACTGGAATTTCAAAATATCTTTGCTAATTTTTTTAAGTTTTGGACTTCTGCAATGGAAATGGAATTATGTTGGAGAAATGTTCTGAGAGTGCCTTGGACCGCGAGAAGATCCAAGCAGTCCATACATCAGGGAATAAAGCCCAACTGCTCATTGGAGGGAAGGATATTAGAGGCAAAGATGAAGTACTTTGGCCATATAATGAGAAGACAGGAAAGCTTGGAGAAGACAATGACACTTGGGAAAATGGAAGGAAAAAGGAAGAGGGGCTGACCAAGGGCAAGATGGATAGATGGTATCCTTGAAGTGACTGGCTTGACCTTGAAGGAGCTGGGGGTGATGACGGCCCACAGGGAGCTCTGGCGTGGGCTGGTCCATGAGGTCACGAAGAGTCGGAAGTGACTGAACGAATAAACAACAATGGAGAATACCAAGATTGGGAGGAAAACTCAGTATCACCAGAGTGCTGTCTGATCAGTGTCTCAAGTCTACTGCAGAGCAGCAGGATGGGAGGGAGGAGACAGCCTAGTATCTTCAGAGTTTTTTTTTTCAAGTTAAAAAAAAAACAAATGAGTGGGTGGGAAATGTACTTGCTCATGTGATAAATCTGAAAATAAATTATTTTGGGAGAAAAGCCAAGAAAGAACATGTGACTATCCATCTTGCCCTCTGGCCAAGGTGGTCCATGCCTTAGTCACCTCTAGACTGGATTACTGTAATGCACTCTACGTGGGGCCACCCTTGAAAACAGCTCGGAAATTCCAGATGGTCCAATGGGCGGCAGCCAGGTTGTTAACCGGGGCTCGTTACAGGGAGCGGTCAACCCTCCTGTTTAAGGAGCTCCACTGGCTGACATTCATTTTCCGGACCCAATTCAAGGTGCAGGTTCTTACCTACAAAGCCCTGAATGGTTTGGGACCCGCCTAATTGCGTGACCACATTTCTGTATATGAACCCACACGATCTCTTCGATCATCTGGAGAGGCCCTGCTCGCGCTCCCACCTGCATTGCAGGCACGATTGGTGGGGACAAGAGAGAGGGCCTTTTCGAGGGTAGCCCCTCGACTCTGGAACTCACTTCCTAAGGACATCAGACATGCCCCAACTCTGGCAGTCTTTAGGAGCTTGAAGACGTGGTTGTTCCAGTGTGCCTTCCCGGAATAACGATCCCATAACACTTTGTCCACCAAAGCACTTTACATTGTTTTAGGTCTGCCTGTATATTTTCCACAATGCCCCATCACTTTTTTCGCCCAAGTCCAGCATTATTTTAATTTCAATTTACATTTGGCCTTCCCATAGATTTTAATAGTGTGTTGTCTTATTGTTAATGCTTGCGTTATTGTTTATTGTCTATGTTTGATTTTAATTGCTTGTATTGTTGTTATTATTGCTTGTATTGTTGTATTTGGGCTCGGCCTCATGTAAGCCGCACTGAGTCCCTTGAGGAGATGGTAGCGGGGTACAAATAAAGTTATTATTATTATTATTATTATTATTATTATTATTATTATTGTTATTATTATTATTAGCAGTGGCAAACAGAACTATGTGCTTTGTAACACTACAGGACTAAAAGCCACAGGATTATGATGCCTCCCATGCACGCACACACATGGGATAAAGCCAGTTCTTACCAACTTTACAAGCTTTTTACCTAAAACTGTACATTTCATCATGCATTTTAAGGTTGAACAGTCAATGCAGATTTGTGTAAGGCTAAGATGAAGCCATTTTACATTACATTTTGTGTAACATTAATCCTAATGAAAATGTCTGAATTGTTCAAAATTTGAGGCATTTATTGGGACTAAGTGGATTTTGGACTTTTTTTTTCTTATAAGCTATAATTTCCGCTGGTGGTGATATACGCATATACATGAATATTAACAAGCTGTACATTTCATTTCTGAAGGAGTTCTGTTTCTTTGAAGGTTGCTAATCAACTTGAACACTTTCTGGCTATCAAGATATTATGAGCTTTCAGTTTTCATTTCTTTCAAAAGTTGTTGAAAATGTTTTGAGGGCATCTTTTTCTTGTTTAGATCTCATGCTCTTTAGGCACATAGTTATTTAAAGCATTCTTTTAAAGCTATACTTGTAAATCAGAATTATCTACATGTTATCATTTTCTAGCACAGCAGGAAGAGATCCATAACATCCAAACGCCTTGAAAGGAGGAAGCAGTTAATAGGAAGGAAGAATCTATGTGCTTTTGCCACGCTCTGAAAAATCTTGAGTAAGAGTAATTTTGCTGACTCACTAATCAACTTGGCAAAATTGAGTATTTGAAATTGCTACTATTGAAGTACAAAGCATACTTGAAAGCTTTGTAATGAAGTAATATTTTATAAGGATCACTGCCTTGTCACAGCGCTGGAGCTTGAGCACCTCAATGATGCCATGAGCGAAACCATCAAAGGACACCCAAGATGGGAAGGTCATGGCAGAGAGGCCAGACTAAGTGTGATCCCCGGAGAAGGTAATGGCAACCCACCCCAGTATTCTTGCCAGTAATAAAACTAAATGGACCAGTACAACCAGAAAATCTTGATAAAATAGTGAAAAGTAGAGACACCACACTGGCAACCAAGATCCACATCGTTAAAGCAGCTGTATTCCCAATAGTCACCTATGGATGTGAGAGCTGGACCATAGGGAAGGCTGAGCAAAGTATGATAGATGCTTTTGAACTGTGGTGTTGAAAGAAAGTTCTGAGAGTGCCTTGGACTGCGAGAAGATCTAACCAGTCCATATTCCAGGAAATAAAGCCCGACAACATTCTGGGAAATGTCATTTGGTAAGGTGGAGTCCTCTGCTCTGCCCGGGATGCACTGCTCAGCATCATGAGGGCTGCAGCAGTCATTTTGAGTCAGTCTAATAATAATAAACATTATTGAATCTGCAAAGAGAAGTAAAGTAAGTAATAGTATAAATCTGTGCTAAGTTGAAGTTCTGTGCTTAATTGTGTAGCATATAGACACACTGTTAGACAGACATTCAAGGGGATAGCTATTGCGGCTTTTGGGGTGATAAATGTTTTTGTCTAAACTTTTTAAAATCCACAAACATGTATTTATTTACTTATTTATTTATTTAAAGCATTTATGTTCTGCCCTTCTCACCCCGAAGGGGACTCAGGGCGGAGCACAGCATATACACGGCAAACATTCAATGCCAGGACACAAATTCACATACAATACATAAACATAAAAAATATTTATCAAAATATTAAAATACACCATTTAAAACTGTCCTAGTCATCCGCGTCAAATCAATTGTGTGAATCTTTCTGAAACTTGGGATGTCAGAACCCAGATGCCTTAAAGAGCCAAACTCAAGAGTATGTCCAAAAGTAGAGTTTATTTAAACAAAGCAAAAGAGACTCAGAGACACTTAACTCAGTGTCTCTGGTCAAAATTCAAAAGTAGCAACTAGTTCCAGTTCAAAAGGTAAACTGAAGCAATAATCCGAATTATCCAGAGAAAAGATCCAGATTAAACTAAAGCGCTTTAAAAGTCACACAAAATAACACAGCAAGTAAAGGGTGAACAAACAAAGAGCCACAAGGAGGAAGACGTAGTCAAACAAAGTCCGAGGTCGAAGTAAGCGAAGTCCGAAGTTGCGAGGTTCCAAAATTCATGTAAGCAGCGTCATAGTCAAAACTGGTCCGAAGTCAGAGAAGGGGAAATCCGCACTCACGAGAATCCAAGCCGAGTCGAAACACACATGAATGGAAACAGCAACCTGCAGATCCAGGACCCAATCCCAACACGAAATAGGCAGCGACAAAACCCAAGGCACGAAACCAACACTTTGCCTTCTGCAAAGCTTCTCCATTTCAGAGCCTACTTTTATCTTACACCTCATCATCCGAAAATGAGCTGACCTCTGCCCCGTCGTCAACTCTTACAGCTGTCCTTGACTCCACACCTGAACTCTGACGCCCATCCCTCTAACTCCTCCATCTTCTGTCAAGACTTAGATCTCCCCAAGACTCAGAAGTACCTCCCAACTGCCAATCCCCACCACCAGAAAACCCCACAAACGTGTCACTAGACGTTGGCTGAGTACATAAATCTTGTACCTCTTGTACCTTAGTCCAACCCAGTGTGTCATCCCCATCCTCATCACTCCCAGACCAATCACTCCTAGAGAAACCCATGAATGACTCTTCATCTGTGGGAGCAGTAATTATATCCCGAATCTTCTTCCTTTGTCGCTCCTCATCCGATTCCTGCTCCCGAGTAACCCTCTTAGTTCCCCTATTCACATCCCCTATTCACATCCACCATATCTCCTTCCTCTCCCTCACTCATTGACCCTTCACTAACAGAAAACTCTTCGAAGGATATATGATCTGCCAAATAGCTTGGACCCAAGCTGTGTAGGACTTTAGAGGTAAAAGATAGCAGAAACAAACTGGCAGCCAATAGAGCTGTTGAAATAGGAGGGTTGTGCGCTTCTTGTAGCCAGCCCAAGTTAGCAATCTGGCTGCAGCTCTTTGGACCATCTAAAGTTTTGGAATACTTTTCAAAGGCAGCCTCACGTAAGAGTATGTTACAATAATCCAAAAGGGATGTAACTTAATTCTCAGACTCCAAAACCATCTGATTGGGGTTCAGCTACAGTTTATTCATCCTCATCCAACCTATTACAACATCCAGGTGCTGTTTCATTAACTACACAACCTCAGCTGACTCTAACAAGAATGATACACAGTTCCAAAAGCTGACTCCACATGAAGCTAATTATCTGATTTTGTGTAGGCATCTTTTTTATTATTCTAACTGCTTCCTTGAGCAGAAACTTTTGAGATCCATAAGATTCAAATTTGCTACATTAGCACATTTCTTTTAGAATTCAAATTCTAAGGCAGAAGGATGCTTTCTCTCATTAGTCTGGCTCCAGCTCATTTCCTGGGGAAAAGAATCTATATCACCTGCAGATTCCATTCACGCCTCATATGCACTCTGATTGTGCTGAAGGAAGAAAACAAGTATGGGGAATTAGATTGGCAAATGAAGATTTCAGTTGTTTTAAAGAGATCATTAAGCTCCCCAAATCAACTCTTTAGCATCTCACTTACTGTATAACCTTTCTGCTATGCTATTTGTTTGTGTACTCTAGGTTCTCAACCTAGAGTCCCCAGATATTTTTGGCCTTCAACTCCCAGAAATCCTAACATCTGGTAAACTGGCTGGGATTTCTGGGAGTTGTAGGCCAAAGACTTCTGGGGACCCCAGGTTGAGAACCACTGATGTACAGTTTTTGTAAGGCACTTTTATTGGTAGCCAAATACCATGATATTTTTGTTAAAATTTATATATGCAGCTTTCTTGCGAACTACTTTTGAACCTGAATTTGTTGAATGTGCATCATGTGCAAAATTCCCCTACTTCACCCTTGGTTTTCCCATCCTAGAATGTCATTGTGCAGAAGTCATTGTTATTATGTTTGTGTATAACTGTTAGAGTATGTATTTGTGTTTGTAACAGTAGCTAAAACTGGAGTCATCTGGTTTGAATCCACAGTGAGCGTTGCCAAGGAGACAAGGCTGGCTAGCTCATGAGAGGGAGAAGTGGGCGGAGCCAAGCAGGAAAAGTTATGTGCGTTTTAAAAAGCAGCAGAGAGAGGCTTGAAAAGGCCTGAGAGAGAGGCTTGTGTGTGAGCAGCTAGTGTTTTTCAGTCTAGGAGGGCTGAAGAAAGAAACCTGGCCAGATTCTTTAGTCAAAGAAGACTAAAGGAAACCTAGTTAAGATCCCTAGTTAAGGAAGGACTAGAGATCAGAGATTTGATCGAGGGAAGATCAAATTGAAAGGCTATTTATAGTAGTGAAACATTGTTCACTAGAGAGCTTCACCTCAGTGAAAGTTAGCCACAAGCTGTGTTATCTGGAAGAGTGGACTGTATTATAAACCACGTGATATTCAAAGTTCCATAAGTTATTTAACAGCCTGCAACCATAAGCTTTGTACACAATAAACTTGTTATCTTTTGTTGAAAACCGTCTCATCTCAACTAATCTGCATGTGTAGAGCCAGATCTCATCGGTGGTGCCTCAAATACCTCACGTTGGTGGCAGTTACCTTAATTTACAAATAATAATTGGCCTCCTCCATAATATACTCTTCTACCCAATTGAGGCCTGAGGTAAATTCCCTCCATAACATCCACATCTGTACAATTGGTGATAGCGGTGGGGATCTTCAAAGATAAAATCCCTATACCCTGTCCATCGCTGTGTTCACATCTTCCCAGTCATGCCTAATATTCTCTCCTTTGTCTTCATGCACTATAGCAGTGCCTCTCAACCTGGGGGTCGAGACCCCCGGGGGGGTCGTGAGAGGTTATCAGAGGGGTCACCAAAGACCATCAGAAAACACAGTATTTTCTGTTGCTCATGAAAGTTCTGTGTGGGAAGTTTGCCCTAATTCTATCCTTGGTGGGGTTCAGAATGCTCTTTCATTGTAGGTGAACTATAAATCCCAGCAACTACAACTCCTAAATATCAAGGTCTTTTTTCCCCAAACTCCACCAGTATTCACATTTGGGCATATTGAGTATTCATGCCAAGTTTGGTTCAGCCATCATTGTTTGAGTCCACAGTGCTCTCTGAACTAGGTGAACTACAACTCCCAAATTCAAGGTCAATGCCCACCAAACTCTTCCGGTATTTTCTATTGGTCAAGGGAGTTCTGTGTGCCAAGGTGGTTTAATTCCATCATTGGTGGAGTTCGGCATGCTCTTTGGTTGTAGGTGAACTATAAATCCCGCCCCAACCCCATCAGTAATCAAATTTGGGCATATCGGGTATTTGTGCCAAATTTGGTCCAGTGAATAAAAATACATCCTGAGTATCAGATATTTACATTACAATTCATAACAGTAGCAAAATTATAGTTATGAGTAGCAACAGAAATAATTTTATGGTTGGGGGTCACCATAACATGAGGAACTGCATTGAGGGGTCGCGGCATTAGGAAGATTGAGAAACACTGCACTACAGTAACACTGAATGTTGATTCATGGCATTTTAAGATGAAGACTCATAAGAGGAAACATATTTTCTGTTAACTTTTCATGTAATATTTATTTGCAACAACTTCTCTCTCTGGTATGCAGATTTCTCCAGTCTTGTTTTCTTTCTCCTTCTCCTAGATCAGTGGTGACCAACCTTTGATCCTCCGGGTGTTTGGGACGCCATCTCCCAGAAGCCCTGGCCAGCTTATCCAATGGTCAGGAACTCTGGAAGCTAAAATCCAAAACACCTGGAGGTCCAAAGGTTGGACATCACTGTCCTAGATTCTTCTGAAATGATTCCAGCTAGTTTAAATTTTTCTAGGAAGCTCAGATATGTAGCATCATCATACAGTTAATTAGAGAAGTCTTCCACTTCTTCTGAATATATTTGTTAGCAATGCCATTTAGCCAAGAATGTTTGGCTACATTAGGACAAAGAGGAAATATTGTTACTTTATATTGCAGTTTGCTACTGCATGATAAAAAAATGATTTGACTACATTTTTCCATCTTAACAGAAGTATTCAAGTTTCTAGTTTTTTATCCCACTTCCTTCTCTGATTTCTTATGCTTGGTTAGGGATGGGAAGAATATTCCAAAACTTTTTAAACTACTAAAGAATTCTTTGTGATTGACTGATCATAAAGAAGAAAGTATAATGTCTAAAAGATCGAAGGAAGTCATGATACCTCTCTATTCTACTTTGGTTAGACCTCATCTGGAAAACTGTGTCCAATTTTGGGCACCACAGTTCAAAAGAGATACTGACAAGCTGGAAGGTGTCCAGAGGAGGGCGACTAAAATGATCAAAAGTCTGAAGACCATGCCCAATGAGGAGCATCTTAAAGGGCTAGGTATGTTTAGCCTGCAGAAGAGAAGGTTGAGCGGAGACATGATAGCCATGTATAAATATGTGAAAAAGTGTCATACGGAAGAGAGAGTAGGTTTGTTTTCTGCTGCCCTTGAAACTACGACTCGGAGCAATGGGTTCAAATTACAGGAAAGGAGATTCCACCTGAACATTAGGAAGAACTTCCTGACTGTACAAGCTGTTCAACAGTGGAACTCTCTGTCTTGGAGTGTGCTGGAAGCTCCTTCCTTGGAAACTTTTAAACAGAGGCTGGATGGGCAACTGTCAGGGATACTTTGTGTTTTTCCTGAATTGCAGGAGGTTGGGCTAGATGGCCCATGTGATCTCTTCCAACTCTATGATTCTATGATTATCTGTTATTTTTTGTTAGTGTCTGAATCAACAAAGAATTGAATAATGAATATGTTGAAAAATGCATATGTTCTTGTTTTGTAGAGAAACAACATTTTCAGTGCAAAAATTAGAGAAAATGCACATTTCTGCGCAAGGGAACCAAATGTGAACTTTGCATAGAAGAATTCTCAAATGGTGCAATTTTCATATTAAGAACACATCCATCAAGATAAAAGAGGATATACAGTACCATATTTATTTATTTATTTATTTATTTACTTCACTTGTATACTGCTCTTCACAGCCCTCAGGCGACTCAGAGCGGTTATCAAATTATCTCTGTACAAACAGTACATTATTTTGGGTTGTTGTAGGTTTTCCGGGCTATATGGCCATGTTCTAGAAGTATTTTCTCCTGACATTTCGGCTGCATCTATGGCAAGCATCCTCAGAGGTAGTGAGGTCTGTTGGAAGTAGGAAAATGGTGATTTGATGGACCAGTGCTGGACCACTCTCACAACCACCATGTCAGACTACACAGAGAAGCCACTGAAATCCACAAGCATGTGGACAATTTCAACAGAAAGGAAGAAACCATGAAAATGAACAAAATCTGGCTACCAGTATTAAAAAAACTCAAAAATTACAACAGCAAAACAACAGAGAGTAAGCAATCAGGCACATCAAATCACCTATCAAAGACAGATTCCCCCAGGCACTTCCAAGCCATTAAATGCTAATCAAGGTGTTCAGTTGAAACATTCACACCTAGCTCCAGCAGACAAAAGTCCTTTGTCCCACCCTGGTCTTTCCACAGATATATAAACCCAGTTTCCTAATTCCAACAGACCTCACTACCTCTGAGGATGCTTGCCATAGATGCAGGCGAAACATCAGGAGAAAATGCTTCTAGAACATGGTCATATAGCCCGGAAAACCTACAACAACCTAAAGTAATGTACTATATGTACAGAGATAATTTGAAATATGGTACTGTACATCCTCTTTTAGCTTGATGGATGTGTTCTTAATACAATTATACCAACATGTATCTCCCAGCATGTAGAAGGATCTAAGCATTACTGCATTAACATTTCCATGTGTTGCTCTTGCTTCTTCTTGTTTATTGAGACAGGGCAAGGATAAATTTAGTACAAAATATATGTGATTAAGCATTCAATTTACCTCTACAGAATGTAGACCAAGAATAGCAAAGGATCAGCAGATTGCATGTAAGCAGGGTAAGCAGACAACAGCTGTAGATGTATGGTGCCCAGAGCCACAATTAGTAGTTGTGACCCATATGCCATGCACGATTCTCTTCTTCTGTTAGAAATATAATCACCATAATCAGTATGACATTTATGTAGAATAATGTGTCTCGGATCTTGATGGGAGGTTTTCTTCCTCCCCTAAATTTTGAGTGTATTACCTTCTGGTAGGCATATGATTTGAAATAGCGTGTGACATATTACTCAATCGCTTTTTTACAACCATTTGATGAATCAGAGGCAATGTAGAGAAAGTGGTGGATTTATTCTCCTGACTGCCATGAGATGAGGCAAGCCACGGATTAGCAAAATCATAACTTTAGAGGGCAAACTACCACTAAATGCTTTTACCAGAAGTTTTCAGATAATCTGTTAAAGAACTTTGAGGCAGACATTTTTATGATTAAACTAGCCGTCCCCTGCCATGCGTTGCTGTGGCCCAGTATGGTGATCTGGAAAATAAAGTAATGGTTTCTAATATATGTAATTCCTTTATGCTTGTGGGTAAACAGTATTCTTTGTTGTTTCTTTGTCGGTGTTGATGTGGAGATTGTGTGGTTTGCCTACTCTGGAACATGCAACATATAATTGTCCTTCTTTATCAAATTGATGATACTATATCTCTCTGTGTGTGTGTGACTCATATCTATCTATCTATATCTATGGCTGGATGGCTCTTTGTCAAGAGGGCTTTAATTATGTTTTCTTGCCCTGGTGAAGGGAGTTGGACTGGATGGCCTTAAGTATGGTGGTTCTGTGTGAGAAGTTTGTCCCAATTCTGTCGTTGGTGGGGTTCAGCATGCTCTTTGATTGTAGGTGAACTATAAATCCCAGAAACTACAACTCCCAGATGTCAGGGTCTATTTCCCCCAAACTCCATCTGTGTTCATATTTGGGCATATGGAATATTTGTGCCAAGTTTGGTCCAGATCCATCATTATTTGACGCATAGTGCTCTCCGGGCAGGCATGTAGCCGGGGGGGGGGGGGCGGCGCTTCAGCCCCCCCCCCCGAAATTCTCATGGTGGTCCGCGAAAAGGCCTTACTGGTGCATTATTTAAACTGTTATGTTTATTCATATTATGATCTGATCACCATACTCAATATATCCCATATGCATGGGGGTATTGGGGTAATGATACAAAAGGTTTGCTAGGCTAGACCCTCTTTCACTCAGACTCAGCCCCCCCCGAAACTCAGCCCCCCCGAACCCCCCCTGAAAAAAATTCAGCCCCCCCCCCCCCCGAAACAAAATCCTGGCTACGGGCCTGTCTCCGGATGTAGGTGAACTATAACTCCCAAACTCAAGGTCAATGCCCACCAAAGCCTTGTAGTATTTTCTGTTAGTCATGGGAGTTCTGTGCCCCAAGACTGGTTCAATGCCATAATTGGTGTTCAGAATGCTCTTTGATTGTAGGTGAACTATAAATCCCAGCATCTACAACTCCCAAATGACAAAATCATTTTTTTTAGTGAAGGACATAGTGAAGGTTATTAGGTGTTTTGTGTCCAAATTTGGTGTCAATTGGCCCACTGGTTTTTGAGTTCTGTTAATCCCACAAACGAATATTACATTTTTATTTATATAGATTATTACACCCCAGTTCAGTTTTAAGCAGTTACTGGTATATTCTTTTGCAAAAAAAAAAAAATGCACAGGGTGCGATTTCTACCAATGACATGATTTCAATTCCAGTGGCATTATCTGTACACTAAAAATGAGTTAAACCTGGCAAGCAAGAAGGCATATCACTCAAATACCCTTATCTGTACACATTTGACACAATATCTACGCAACATAAAAACAAATATTGTCGAAGGCTTTCATGGCTGGAATCACTAGGTTCTTGTAGGTTTTTTCGGGCTATAGGGCCATGTTCTAGAGGCATTTCTCCTGACGTTTCGCCTGCATCTATGGCAAGCATCCTCAGAGGTAATGAGGTCTGTTGGAATTAGGACAATGGGTTTATATATCTGTGGAATGACTGGGGTGGGGCAAAGAGCTCTCTGCTGAATCTAGGTGTGAATGTTTCAGCTGACCACCTTCATTAGCATTTGAAGGCCTGGCTGAGCCTGGGAAAATGTTCTGTTGAGAGGTGTTAAGATGTGCCTGGTTGTTTCCTCTCTGCTGTTATAAAAACAAATAGATACCAATTGATCCAAAACACAGAAACAAAAACCCAGAAAATACCTCATGTGAGCTAACCATTCCATTGGCTTCTCCAGCAAGCAAAATAAGAGAAAGAAGGTCATGATGTTCGAATCACTTGTTTCTGTTGCAGTTCGGTTTTTCTGGAGGATTCTCAATGCAGGCAGAAGCAACTCTCCTTCCTGGCAATGCAGAGATCAAAGACCCCTTTAGTGTTACTTAGTTTCTTGCCTTTTCTAAATTTGGACTCAGATTCATTTCAGAATCAATTCCCTTCACACAGAGACACTGGGGGTGGGTAGAGATTTTAACATTTGATCCTATATTTATCCAAGGTTCTTTTCAACTCTGAATTATAAACTTTTTCTTCTTTCTTAAGACTTATAGAAATTGCTAACACTCAGACTTCACCAGAAAGCAAGGATAAAGAAACCATTGGATTGAAGAATAGAAGGAATTTTCTGGCAGGAAATCAAATGTTATTTAATTGGGGCAGTGTCCATGAATGTTGAGGAGCATCACTCTGTGCTTTTCCAGCTCAGTTTGCTCGTCTCTGTGTGGATAATGTCTACTTAAAATTCATTTGAATCACTTTTCTAAAATTATTATTTATTATTTATTTATTTACAGCTTTTATATTCCGCCCTTCTCACCCTGCAGGGGACTCAGGGCGGATTACAGTGTACACATGTATGGCAAACATTCAATGCCAATTTTTGACAAACAAACATATACAGAACATACACAGAGGCTGTGTAACTTTTTCTGGCCGCCAGGGGAGCTGTCGCTTTCATCATCCATCTGCGACGCTGATGAAGCACTTCCGCATTCCCCGCATGCTTCCCCGCTGGAATGCTTTGCTGGAGTCTTCTTTATGGCCTCATAAATCAGTTAATTTAGCCTCCCCACACTTTAAGGTGGTACCTAATTTTTCTATTTGACAGATGCAACTGTCTTTCAGGTTGCAAAGGTCGACAACAGGCTACACACAATTGGCTGGAAACCCACTCCAACCCGGGCTGGCTTCGAACTCATGACCTTTTGGTCAGAGTGATCTTAATGTAGCTGACACTCAGCCAGCTGCGCCACAATCCCAGTGCTAAATATGTAACCTTTTAAGTCACTAAATATGTAAACCTTTTTGTTTCTGTTATTGATTATTGCAGACTGACAGCATAACTGATGTTTGACAGAATAAGGAAATAAAAAGATAGGTTCTTACCCTGTGTCTGCCCTCTAAAGGTGGACATGGGATGGAAAGAAGGGACAGAAAGAAGAGGTCTTTAAAAAGTACATGGTTAGACACCATGGAATTGCTTTTATTTTATTTGGGAACTAGCCGTCCCCTGCCACGCATTGCTATGGCCCAGTCTGATGATCTAGAAAATAAAGTAATGAGCAAGTGTTGGTTTCTAATATATGTAATTTCTCTATGCTTGTGGGTAAACAGTTCATGGGGTTCAGAATGCTCTCTGTAGGTAAACTGTAAATCCCAGTAACTACAACTCCCAAATGTCAAGGTTTATTTCCCCTAAACTACAAGGGGTATTTTTTAAGTAAGGTCCATTTGAACATAAGTACACAACGAAAGTTTATTTCAAAAAAGTAAATTTATTTTCAGATAGTACATACTTCACTCTATTTTTCGACATAGTTGCCAAGTTTGTTCAAACACTTATCATACCTCTGAACCAATTTTAAAATACCCTCTTCATAAAAACTTGCCGCCTGCTCCAATAACCAAATTGTCTGTAATCAAAGAAGGGCGACCGGAGCGGTCCTCATCATGGACGTTGTCACGGCCATCTTTGAATTCTCATACCCACTTACGCGCTTTGCTTTCACTCATAACAGTATCACCATACACTTCACAAATCTGTCGATGAATTTCTGCAGCAGGCAGCTTCCTTGCTGACAAAAACCGTATCACTGAGCGAACCTCACATGCGGAGGGTGAGTTGATAGTCTTAAACATTTTTAAAGCACAGAACAGAACCGTACAGGTTAGCTACAGAGCGGAAACTGAGCACAGTTGTTCCCGAGGCATGCCGGTACACGACGCACGCGCTCGTTGCGGTATGCGCGCAAACTACTAGTGTCTACAACAAAACGGACTTAATTCTATTATTATTATTATTATTATTATTATTATTATTATTATTATTATTGGCATTTGTACCCCGTCTCTTCTCAATCCCCAAAGGGAGACTCGTGACGGCTTACATTAGTAACGGTGCAAGACTGCTGCATCACAATTACAATAATATAACACAATCAAATGCAAAGCAATAATTAAAACCAATACATATAACATTAATTAACACAATAAAACAAAGTGACAATGTCATCTGCCGCAACGCCATTCCAGTCAATGTCCATTATGGTGCAAATTACGTCTGCTGCCCGAAGGCCTGGTCCCAAAACCACTTTTTTTTTGAAGGCCAGGAGGGATGGAGTCAATCTTATTTCATTTGGGAGTGCATTCCATAGGCGGGGGCCACAGCCAAGAAGGCCTGTCTCTCGTCCCTGCCAAACACATTTGCGATGTTGACGGAAGCGAGAGCAGGGCCTCCCTGGATGATCTTAGGTTGCGAGATGGGATGTAGAGGCAGATGCGTTCAGACAAGTAAGCTGGGCCAGAACCATATAGAGCTTTAGTGGTCAAAACCAGCACTTTGAATTGGGCTCGGAGGTGGATCGGCAGCCAGTGGAGCTGACATAGCAGAGGGGTGGTATGCTCCCTGTATGTAGGCCCTACAACCTAATCCATGTAGGTTGGTAGGACCTTGTAAAGGCTGATCTGGCTGGGGTGGTCCATGCCTTGGTCACCTCTAGATTGGACTACTTTAATGCACTCTACGTGGGACTGTCCTTAAAAATGGCTCGGAAATTCCAATTGGTCCAACGGGCGCAGGCCAGGTTGTTAACTGGTGCTCCTTACAGAGAGAGGTCAACCCTCCTGTTTAAGGAGCTCCATTGGCTGTTCATTTTCTGGTCCCAATTCAAGGTGCAGGTGCTCACCTACAAAGCACTAAACGGTTTGGGACCCGCCTACCTGCGTGACCACATCTCTGTATATGAACCCACATGATCCCTCCATTCATCTGGAGAGGCCCTGCTCACGATTCCACCCGCGTCGCAAGCACGTTTGTTGGGGACGAAGGACAGGGCCTTCTCTGTGGTACCCCCCCCCCCCGAATCTGGAACTCTCTCCCAAGGACATCAGACAAGCCCCAACGTTGGCAGTCTTTAGGAAGAGCTTGAAGACCTGGCTGTTCCAGTGTGCCTTTCCAGAATAGGAAACTCCTAGCATCATGTCCCAAACGCACTTTATTAGAGATTTAAGATTGTCTGCACATCGCACCTACCCTAAAAGCCTTACATTTCACCTGTCATGTCCAGCACTTTTAATTTTAGTCATTACGTTAGGCCCGGCCCTAGTTTTAAATGCGTCATGATGTATTGTTTTAATGTTTTTATTGTTACTGCTTTAATGTTTATTGATTTGCTTTATGAGTTTTAGTGTTGTATTTGTTATGCTGCTGTTTTATTGAGAGCCTTGGCCTTTGTAAGCCGCACCGAGTCCTTCGGGAGATGTTAGCAGGGTACAAATAAAGTTTAACAATAATAATAATAATAATAATAATAATAATAATAATAATAATAATAATGAGCCTTACGTTTGTCTGAGCAATGTAGTGGTATTACCCTCTCGTTCCCACTCTAATTGCTATGGAGCTAATTCTAATTGTCTCAATCGTATTTTGTTTTTATTGTATGTTTGGTACGTTGGGAATTCTACTGGCTTATGAACAAAACTTAACTTCTAATTTTGAAATCTAAACAAAACAAAGACTGCTATATTTGAATAGGAGGCTTCCAGGGTTTCTAGGTAGAACTAGGGAAGATTCATATAGAACTCAATTTTTGGCATTTTTAGATGTCTGCATTTTTTTATTATGTGACAGCATTTTCACTAAAAGGCCTGCATAAAGATTGACGGATTTCTCCTCCATTTGATAGCATCTGTATTAGATCTAGATCTATAGTCTACATCAGACATATTTTCCTTACTTTCAAAGAGAAGTGAATACTGCATGCTGCAGATAAGTTAATGCAATTGCAGCAGAACTGACAGATATAGCTTTAAAAACTGAATGATCTGGGCAGATCTATGGCGTACCCCACAGTGAAGCTATGGCTGTAATCTAATGGGATTTTATTTGAGTGTAAGACTGTGTTGAAAAGGTACAGGGATTCTACATTCACACTGGATTCTTTCTGAAAATCTTAATAAAGAGAAGGCTGTGCAATTTTATGTTCTTGGTGTGTGGGGTGTACTTTAATAATTATTTTAAAACCCTATCTATTATATAGTACAGTATGTAGAGAGGAAAAATGACCTATTATTAACTGCAGTCATTATTTCCTAGTGAAAAAGAGAAGGGAAAGAGTTTTGATTATTGGTATATACTTTACAATTAACATTTTTATTAAAGCATTTGTCTTGAAGAGGTTATGGTTCCTTCAACTATGAGCCCTCATGAAAATTGGAAACTTCTTTACATTCTGCAGACTCTAATTTCCATGTTATCTGCAATATAGGCTTGCTATATAAGTTCCTTACTACAATGCCTTTAGTACGAGGGGTATTTTTTAAGTAAGGTCCGTTTTGTTGTAGACGCTAGTAGTTCGCACGCATACCACAACGAGCGCGTGCGTCGTGTACCAGCATGCCTCGGGAACAACTGTGCTCAGTTTCCGCTCTGTAGCTAACCTGTACAGTTCTGTTCTGTGCTTTAAAAATGTTTAAGACTATCAACTCACCCTCCGCATGTGAGGTTCGCTCAGTGATACAGTTTTTGTCAGCAAGGAACCTGCCTGCTGCAGAAATTCATCGACAGATTTGTGAAGTGTACTGTGATACTGTTATGAGTGAAAGCAAAGTGCGCAAGTGGGTACGACAATTCAAAGATGGCCATGACAACGTCCATGATGAGGACCGCTCCGGCCGCCCTTCTTTGATTACAGACGATTTGGTGGCTTCAGTTGAAGCGAGGATTTGTGAGAACAGGCGCTTCACAATAACAGGTCTCTCAAACGAATTTCCTGACGTGTCAAGATCAGTGCTTTACAACATTGTTTCTGAACACCTAAAGTTTAGGAAACTTTGCTCCCGTTGGGTCCCGAAACTCCTAACAGAGGACCACAAAAACCAAAGATTTGAGTGTGCGATCAAATCAAATCGTCTGTAATCAAAGAAGGGCAAACGAAGCGGTCCTCATCATGGATGTTGTCACGGATAGAGTTAATCAAAACTCAGCTGTTATGTAATTTAGGTTGCTTCTACACTTCCCTATATTCCAGATTATCTGCTTTAAACTGGACTATATGAGTCTTCACTGCCAGATAATCTGGGATAAGCAGATATTCTGGAATGGGATCCTGGAATATAGCAGCACTGTGGAAGGGGCATAAGAAGCCAGGAATAAGAGCCAAGAGTAGTCAGCGCCGGAAGAAATTAAGGTCCATAGCTAATAAATAATGTCATACTTGAGACAAAGTGGCCCTTCTGTTTATCTTGCTAATGATGCAGACATTTTGAATGGAGTCATGAGAAAAGCCCTTCTTAGGGCACATTTGCATGTGCCTCTTGTGCCATAGCTGATTCATAGTAGAATATTCCAGATCAGCCCCAGAGAATCCCCACAGTCAGACTCCAAGCTGCTCTGCCAGTGGGAGGGTGTCTACACAGCCAGTCAAAGTAACCTCTTTTTAAATTGAAATTTTATCATGTGAAATAAAGAAAATGAAAAAAAAAAAGAAATCTAGAAATAGTATTTCCTTTACATTGAACGTGGGAGAACATTTCCTTGTATAGAAAGTAGGAAAAAGAGAGAAAAGAGGAAAGAAAAAGAGGAAAGAAAGAGAAAAAAATGAAAATTTTGAAACTCTAAAAACCAAAAAAGAAAAAAAGAAAGTTGTTGACTTCCTTCTTGCTTTTGATGATCATTAAGTTTATTTGGAATTAATATTATGTTATCATTGTTCTGCTTCCCCTACGTCTTCTTTTTCCCTGAAGATTGAATGTCTTCAGCAGATGAGATCTATTTTCATCTCTTTTAAGTAGTCTTTTACTAGGTCCCAGTTGGTTTCTTTCTTAGGTAAGCCTTGGTTAGATGAAAGCCAATAGGTAAGTCTGTCCATGTCTGCCCAGTCAAAGGCAGGAAGGACTCCATACCACCCAGTGCCACTGAATAGCCATTCTTACCATAGCCATCCTTCCCCCATTCCAGCAGTGACCATGAGGCGAAAGTGCTCGTGGTAATCACAGATGCTGATGATAACCAAAGAACCAGCTTGATTCAAAGAGTGGAGGGGAAAAGGAGATTGGGGTGATCCCCTGAAACTATATATCCCAAAATATTGCAGCTTCATAACTCAGTGCCTGGAAACCCTCTACTGTGTTGGCAACTTACAGCCTTGGGGTTTCATCACATAGGAAGTGTGTCTACGGAGCTGTAGGGTTTGGTTTTATCCTTGGCAACTCCACACAGAAATATTGCCAATCACTTCTCCCTGGGAAGATTACCTGTATAGAGCAAGATTTTTTCCCTCTGTCCCATGGTGTAGATCAGAGCCAACAGAAGCCATTTTCTTTTGATGCTGCTGCATTAAGGTGTCCAGAGCGCCTAGAAGTGGCATTGTTCAATAAAGAGACTGCAATTCCTTAGGACAACAAAACAAAAAGGGAATGAAACCACCACACCAATCCCCAATCAAGACAGCTAAAATACACAAATCAATTGAGTAGTGGTAGTCTTACAAGTATGTGTGTGTATAAAGGGGTGGAGGAGAGAAATAGTTAGTGTTGTGTAAGAAAGACTGGGGCTTGTTACTGTATTTGTAAGAATAATGTCTGCATGTGTGCATGAGAGAGAGAATAGGGTGTATGAGAGAATTCCATTTTGTGAGAGAGATCGTGTGTATTAAAGAATGGTGGAAACAGAATGAGAATAGTATGTCTGTATCCAGAATTCATGAAGGTCTCTCATTTATAGGGTTGCCATAAGCCCAAACTATATTGATAGCAACAACAAATATGTGGAACAGAAAATTGTATGTGTAAAGGGCCCATCCAGACAACACCATTTATTGCGGAAACTTCTGCAATAAAAAGGGGGCTATCCAGATGACATTCTGGCCAACCCGCAATTAATTCGCCACAAACCAGGAAAACCCTGGATTGTGGCAAATTAATTAGATAGTGGGTTTATTCTGCGCCTTCTTGGAAGGCACAGGATAAACACACTACTTCCAGTGTCTGGACTGCAGTTTTCCAGAGTAAATTAGTCTGGAAAACTGTGGGAATACCACCCTCCTCCCCCAAAGCCCCCAAACACTTTTTCAAAGGAAAGAAAACGTGCCCAGCCTCCATTACAGTGTTGCTGGAGCTCTCCCGGCATGTAAAATTGATGCACCAGGAGAGCGGTGGGGCGGGGGAGCAATTTTTGTGAATAAGGGCCCAGGAACATCCACATTTTTAAAGGGATAAATGGCTGTGTGGAAGCAGGGGTGGCTCAACCAATTACGCAAAGTAAGCATTTGCAGTATAGTTGATTTTGCCCAGGGGTGCTCTTGTGGTGCTCTTGGGGGAAAATAGACCTTGACATATGCGAGTTGTAGTTACTGGGATGTATAGTTCACCTACAATCAAAGAGCATTCTGAACTCCACCAATGATGGAACTCAACGAAATATGGCACACAGAACTCCCACAACTAATAGAAAATATATATCAGTGATTGGTGGGGGGGGGGCAAAATACTGTTTGCTTACCGTTGAAAATTACCTAGGGCCACCTCTGTGTGGAAGCACCCTTAGGGAACATCTGCTGAAGGTAACTAGATGTGGTTTTCACAAACACTATAATCCAGTTTGGATGTGGGTTA
Organism: Anolis sagrei ordinatus; assembly: GCF_025583915.1. Taxonomy (NCBI): domain Eukaryota; kingdom Metazoa; phylum Chordata; class Lepidosauria; order Squamata; family Anolidae; genus Anolis; species Anolis sagrei. Next base: position 62,925,667 of record NW_026847660.1, on the reverse strand, counting down.
AAATGTTTTGGTTTTGCTGTGCAGTCCTGACATAAACACTCCAGGAACCAGTTTGAGGTTGGGGCAGTGCCCACAGTATCCACAGATCGAGGATAAGAACTGAGCACAGGAGCCATACTATATGCATTTGAAAATGCAGGGAGGGGCGTCTTAACCAGTCTGATGAGATGTGCTTATGTGCATATCCATGTCCAATCGGAATTATGCAGTTTTGAGCCCTGCATGGAATACACTCTGGTTGACTGCAGTGCATTTTTTTTGTTCCTGTCTTTCTGGTTAGGTTTTTTTTAAATGTGCTGTATCTGGCTTGATCCATACTACAGTGTGCATTGGGAGTATATGTTTTGTGGGCACACTCCACCCTTGATCTGGCTAGGAAGTATATACTAGTGTCTGTGTTGAAGCACCCTAAGAATTTGTGTGAAATACCTATAGATAAAAGAATGCCTGTCAGCTTATCCAGGAGCTATATAAACTTTTCTATTTCATTTGATCACCTGAAATGGAGATTAAAATATGATAGACTTAGCAAAGAAGGAAACAAAAAAGCTAGAATAAACCTGTGTACACTTGTTAATATCTTCTCATTCACAATTTATTTTTTTCTTGTACTCTCTATCACCTTCTGAAATACACCAGCAATTCCTTTCATGCTCATTGCACAATACATCCTTTGCTGTGCATTTCTTTCAGCTGTGTGAAGAAAAGACCATGACATTTAGAATTATTGGTGCCATTGGGCTTTTTACTAAGCCTTAAATATCAGCAGTCTTCTTATTTTAGTACTGAACAAATAATCTACGAGATGTGAAAACACTGGTCTCTCTTTCATCAACATGTGATGGGGATTCAGACTTATACCTACGTGATTAACACTCATTGTACAGGCAGTCCCCAAGTTATGAACAAGCAGGGGCGGCTCAACCCATTACGCAAAGTAAGCATTTGCAGTATTATTTATTTCAGTTACTTCTACCCCGCCCTTCTCACCCCCAAGGGGGGACTCAGGGCGGCTTACAAAGGAAGGCACAATTCGATGCCTATGTCAAAAATACATACATACATAAAAGCAATTAAACAGTTAACAGGTTAAAAACATCAGTACATAACACAATAGTAAACAATCTCATGGTCAGTGTTCAGAGTTCCAAAAATCCATTCCGTTCCGTCAATTCCTGCCCATCATCAAGGTCTTTCCTTTAGCTGCCAGAATGTCCAAAAGCCTGGTCCCACATCCAGGTCTTCAATTTTTTTCTGAATGAAAAAAGGGAAGTCGCTGATCTAATCTCCCCGGGGAGTGAGTTCCACAGGTGAGGGGCCACTACCGAGAAGGTAGTATAGTTGATTTTGCCTAGGGGCGCTCTTGAGGTGCTCTTGGGGGGAAATAGACCTTGACATATGTGAGTTCTAGTTACTGGGATGTATAGTTCACCTACACTCAAAGAGCATTCTGAATTCCACCAATGATGGAATTGAACCAAATATGGCACACAGAACTCCCACAATGAACAGAATATATATATAAGTGATTGGTTGGAGGGGGCGCCAAAATACTGTTTGCTTACCGTTGAAAATTACCTAGGGCCGCCTCTGTGAACAAGATAGGTGCATAGGGAAGGATCAACACTCCTGGAGTGTTTGTTTTGCTGTCTGTGCCCCTTGTTCACAAGATTTCACTACACTTTCTGTCCCTGTGATAAATGGCTTGACCCGACTTACCAGGCTGAGCAGGTTGCGGCGCAGAGTGTCCTCACCGCCATTAGTCCCAGGGGGCTTCTTCTTCCCAGAAGCTCCCTGGGTAGCGGGGAAGTTTCCCACCTTTGGGGCCTCCTGGCCTACGACCGAGCTAGCCCCGCCCTTTTGTTGGCGGGGCTGGGGCCAGCCTCTGGCTTCAGCCCGGGCAACTTACTTAAGGCTGCCCAAGGCCTACGAGCAGGCACTTGGCCTGCTCCAGCTTTTCCATCCCACCCACCCTGCATGTTAGTTGGCTTCCGGAATTTTGTCGGTCTGTTATGTTAACCTATTTTGTAAACTTGTTGTTTAACTTGTCACAACTCTGTGTTTGGCGTGTGGCATGGGCCCTGGATCTGACCGGTTATCTCCCCTTGGTGGAAGGGGGGATAACGTCTGTGGCCCCTGGGGTGCCGAGATTATGTTGTCCGGCAGGCCCGTAGCCAGGATTTTGATTCAGGGGGACTGAATTTGATTCGGGGAGGGGGGGCTGAGTCTGAGTGAAAGAGGGTCTACCCTAGCAAACCTTTTGTATCGTTATCCCAATACCCTCATGCATATGGCGTATATTGAGCATGGTGATCAGATCATGATATGAATAAACATAATAGTTTAAATAATTTACCAGTAAGGCCTTCTCGCAGACCACCATGAGAATTTATGGGGGGGGGGACGACTGAAGCCCCTCAGCCCCCTCCCTCCGGCTACATGCCTGTTGACCAGTATTGTGCCGATGGCACCCAGGCTTGTAGCGACATCAGACAGCAGCGGGCTGCCTGATTCTTGATCTAGGACCCATGCATGGCTGCCAACCCTTGGTCCTGTTATCAATTAATGAGTTGTGGCCAATTTTCACTCCAATTCATCTTGTGGATGTCTGGAGGGAGGTGTATCACCCATGCACACACAACTGAATTTTGAAAAATTTGACTTATTGTGGAAACAAGGGTTAGTTTGAAAGCTTCAGTGGAGACACCTTTTCCCCATGAGAACTCTTCCAGGAATGAATTTCTCTTCTGAGGGGTAGATTTCTCTCACTTCCTGAGTCAGATCAGCCGAATCAACCCTGGCGATCAATGGGGTGACAGATGTCGCAGCCAGATCGTCCTCACATCCCACTTCCTGAGTCATTTGTAAGTCAGATGTTTGTAGCTTGGGGATTGCCTGCATGATTAACACTTATTGACAGGGTTCCTTGAAATGATTCTGCTTTCTTTCCATTCTTTCTGAGAATTGTTGCATAGATGTAGTCAAGGCCATATTTTTCTTTACAACCTTTGATATAAATGTGCAACTATTACATTTTCCTGTTAGTAATCTGATAAATATTCCTTGAAAGTTAGCAACACTATGTACTGCAGAAATTACATATAAGGGGAAGGTCTGAAGAAGAACGGAACCAATAACTATTTATCTTCAATCTGTTCACTGATGCTGCTGCGACTTTTTTGTACAAGATCTTATCCCATCTTTGATGTTTCAACATATACATGATATCAGAGTAGTGTGGGATAAAATCAAAGGGGAAGTGCAATTTTGCTACTTTTGAAATGTAAAAATCACCCCTAAATATGTCATGACCCAAAAAAGTATATCTAGTATAGTATAACTAGACCCAAAAGTATATCTTACATATTGTTGGTCCAAGCTCATGCAGTCCCATGAGTTTTTTTAAAAAAAATCCAAATAGGGATTTCAGAGGTTTCCGTTCACAGATTTAAACTTATTCTTCTTCAAACTATTTATTATTATTATTATTATTATTATTATTATTATTATTATTATTAAACTTTATTTGTACCCCGCCAGCATCTCCCGAAGGACTTGATGTGGCTTACAAAGGCCAAGGCCTCAACACACAGTATAACAATACAAAACCTAAGGCAAATTAAAAACAATTAAAGCAATATAACAACAAGCGATAAACAATACACTAAGACACAATAAAACTGGGCCGGGCCAGAGTAATGGGTACAGGATTAAAAGTGCTGATGTGACAGGTGGTATATAAGGATTATAGGGCAGGTGCAGTGTGCGGTGTGCAGCAAAAGAAAAGGCCCTGTCTCGTGTCCCCACCAAACACGCTTGTGACGCAGGCAGGATCACGAGCAGGGCCTCTCCAGATGACCGAAGTGAACGCGTGGGTTCGTAGACGGAGATGCGGTCACGCAGGTAGGATGGTCCCAAACCATTCAGGGCTTTGTAGGTAAGCATCTGCACCTTAAATTGGGCTCGGAAAATAAACGGCAGCCAGTGGAGCTCCTTGAACAGGAGGGTTGATCTCTCTCTGTAAGGGGCCCCAGTTAACATCCTGGCCGCTGCTCATTGGACCAGTTGGAACTTCCGAGCCGTTTTCAAGGGCAGCCCCATGTGGAGCGCATTGCAGTAGTCCAATCTGGAGGTGTCCAAGGCATGGACCACCCCGGCCAGATCAAACTGAGTTTCTTTCCTTAACAGTTCACTTCACGTACCAGCTTATTCTTTCCCTATGTTATTTCTGTTGCAGTAAAAATGCTTACTGGGGTTCTCTCCCCCTTGTTGCTCATACACTAACTACTAATCTAAATAAGTCAACTTGACCTATCTAAACCACACAAGCTAAAACCTAAACCTTCCTGGTTCTCAACACAGTAGAACCAGCCTTTCCTGCAGTTCTCAGACTACAGACTGACTGTTTTAAAATGCCTGCCCTGCCAAGTGGCAGTTGGCTCTGCCCCTTTTTCCATGGCAACCCAGCTCAGAGTGAGCTGAGCTGGCTACCATCCCCCCCCCCCCCCCCAGTTATGCTATGTTAAATACTTACCCTTTTAAACACCTATCTATAATTATATATAACTGTAGGTTAAAATCCACACTCCATCACAGGTGGTATACCAATACTGCAAATAAATAAATAAATAAATAAATAAATAATAGTTATACTGGTGTAAGTTCTGAGTGATACATTCCCTAATACATAGAGTTTTCCAGTGCATATTTTATGTCTTTTAAACAAAATATTTCGTTTTCATTTTTCTGGAGCTTACATTTCACAAATTATAGCTAATTCCTTGCACCGCCTGTGTCACCTGATCATGTGCAATGAACAGCAGACCCCAAAACATACAATAAATAAGCAAGAAATGCATAAACTAGTATGAAGATAAAATAACATTTTAAAAATATTAGATTACATTTAGTGCCAAAGGACTGAGGCCACTGGCAACATTTCTGTGTTCAGCTCCATGGGTCATAAAAAATTAATAATAATAATAATAATAATAATAATAATAATAATAATAATCCGCCCTATCTTACCGAGATGCTTAATTTGGTGACTCCCGGATTAAAAATAGTTGTGACAACTTTGCTATTCAACACTCAATCAGATATCGAGATTAAATTCTACGAACATTTTAAAAACTCATGCAAACTGCAGATTTCTTTCTGTGAAAATATAAGCCTCACTGGGATTTCTTAATGTGCAATTCAAACAGCTTTATCATAAGCAGACTTATTAATGCAACAGAAGATCCCCAAAGCATTGGATTTCTACAGAAACCTTCTGAAACATACTCATTTTGATTTAGCATAATTTTAATTAATATTGGGATGAACTCTGATGATTCCTAGGGCACACAGTCAGAACAAATTCAAGCTACAAAAATACAAAGAACCAAGCCTCACTTACTGGTGACTGAACTTGGTCCAAGCTGCAATAGAAACAATTCTGAAAAGAAATGTTTGCCCCATGTTTACTTTTTATAAACATCATTAACAAAGAAATATGTAATGAATGCTTTCCCCTTTATGAAGTGCTGAACAAACTGGGAACCCTCAACAAACATATTACTCTAATTACAAATATTCAAGAACATGTCAGCTTTTAATTACCAGCATGGCAAACTCTGTCAGTGTTTAAAGGTCATTTGGCTTTTTGTAAAGCTTTTAGGAGACTACAAAATCTATAGGGGGAAGATAAAGAAAACTGCAGTGAACTACATATATAAATTGTGTTGAGACTTCAGAACTATATATGTCTTTCATACAAAGTGAGTTTTTCTTTCGACCAGGGATTGACACCTGGTGACCTTGTAATATTCTATAGAAAGGTTCCTTCAGTTCTGGTCATTGATAATCATAGAATCATAGAATCAAAGAGTTGGAAGAGACCTCATGGGCCATCCAGTCCAACCCCCTGCCAAGAAGCAGGAATATTGCATTCAAATCACACCTGACAGATGGCCATCCAGCCTCTGTTTAAAAGCTTCTAAAGAAGGAGCCACCACCACACTCCAGGGCAGAGTGTTCCACTGCTGAACGGCTCTCACAGGAAGTTCTTCCTCATGTTCAGATGGAATCTCCTTTCTTGTAGTTTGAAGCCATTGTTTCCTAGTCTCCAGGGAAGCAGAAAACAAGCTTGCTCCCTCCCCCCTGTGGCTTCCTCTCACATATTTATACATGGCTATCATATCTCCTCTCAGCCTTCTCTTCTTCAGGCTAAACATGCCCAGCTCCTTAAGCCGCTCCTCATAGGGCTTGTTCTCCAGACCCTTGATCATTTTAGTTGCCCTCCTCTGGACACATTCCAGCTTGTCAATATCTCTCTTGAATTGTGGTGCCCAGAATTGGACACAATATTCAGGTGTGGTCTAACCAAAGCAGAATAGAGGGGTAGCATTACTTCCCTAGATCTAGACACTATGCTCCTATTGATGCAGGCCAAAATCCCATTGGCTTTTTTTGCCGCCACATCACATTGTTGGCTCATGTTTAACTTGTTGTTCCCAAGGACTCCAAGATCTTTTTCACACGTACTGCTCTCGAGCCAGGAATTGTCTCCCATTCTGTATCTTTGCATTTCGTTTTTCCTGCCAAAGTAGAGTATCTTGCATTTGTCCCTGTTGAACTTCATTTTGTTAGTTTTGGCCCATCTCTCTAATCTGTCAAGATCGTTTTGAATCCTGCTCCTGTCCTCTGAGTATTGGCTCTCCCTCCCAATTTGGTGTCGTCTGCAAAATTGATGATCCTGCCTTCTAACCCTTCATCTAAGTCATTAATAAAGATGTTGAACAGGACCGGGCCCAGGACGGAACCCTGCGGCAAGCCGCTCATCACAGATGAAGAGGAAGCATTGGTGAGCACCCTCTGGGTTCGTCCATTTAACCAATTACAGATCCACCTCACCGTAGTTTTGCCTAGCCCACATTGGACTAGTTTGTTTGCCAGAAGGTCATGGGGGATCTTGTCGAAGGCCTTACTGAAATCCAGGTACGCTACATCCACGGCATTCCCCGCATCTATCCAGCTTGTAACTCTATCGAAAAAGTTTGTGGAAGTTAGTAATATATCTGAAAGACTCCTGATTGTCTACTCTTGCACTAGACTTTTAACTGTCCTAGCCTATCTTACACGATCCTGGGATCTGTAGTTTGTGTGGCACTAGAGATCTATAAATCCCAGCATTCTATAGGATAGAGCCAGAGCAAGTAAGGTGGTATCAAGGTGCTTAATGGTGTGATATGAAAGAGATCCTTGGAATGGCATAGTCATCTATGGAGAACAATGAGCACTGATGGGATCAGTTAACTGCTCTAAGAAGCAAGTCACCTGTTCAGGATGTCTAGGGATAAACTGCTTCATCAAGGTTTAGTTACTTGGTTATTATTTTATACTAGCTGTACCCAGCCACACATTGCTGTGGCCATCAGAAAACAGGATTTGCAGACATTAAGCAATCTGGGCTAGGAAACTCCTTCCACCAAAGGTTTCCTGCTGGTTAGTAGAAGCCATGCTCTTAAGGTGCAAGGTGGTATGGAAAATAAAGTAATGAGAAGCAGCCACTGAAGCTGCAAGACTTTTCAGTTATATTCATGCTGGCCAAAACACTCCAAAAGCCTCTTTGAAACAGAGGCTGGGTGGCCATCTGTTGGGGGTGCTTTGAATGTGACTTTCCTGCTTCTTCACAGAATGGGTTGGCCTGGATGGCCCACCAGGTGTCTCCCAACTCTAAGACTCTCTGATTCTATATTCTTCTCTTCCCTTCACCTGTTTCCCCCTTTCTTTCTTTCTTTCTTTCTTTCTTTCTTTCTTTCTTTCTTTCTTTCTTTCTTTCTTCCTTCCTTCCTTCCTTCCTTCCTTCCTTCCTTCCTTCTTTCCTTCCTTCCTTCCTTCCCTGCCTTTTCCCTTCCTTTCCTCTCCCATCCCTGCCTCCTTTCCCTTCCTTCCTCTTTCTTTCCTTCTACCTTTCCTTCCATTCTTCTCTTCTCTTCACCAATCCTTTTCTTCCTTTATTCTCTCCTTTCCCTTTCTTTCCCCTCCTTCCATTATGATCTTATTGTGAAAGGGGGGATGTGGAGCCCAAGTGGGAGAGTTGCTGGCTTTCTCATGTTTCGCATCCGCTCCTGCAGTCAGGCTGCAGTCTCAGATAAGAAATTTGTCTCAAACTTCTAGCCTCAGGATGCATCAGGGTTTTTTTAGTAGATGAATACTTGTTTACCAATATTGGACTCTCAGTTCCACATGCATTGCTGATACAAGAAAGATGGAAGAGTCACAGCAGGGATGGTTTACAACAGGGGTCCTCAAACTAAGGCCCAAAGGCCGCATATGGCCCTCCAAGACCACTTACCCAGCCCTCGCTCAGGATCAACCTAAGTCTTAAATGACTTGAAAACACACAACAACAATAACAATCCTATTTCATCAGCCTAAAGCAGGTCCACACTTCCCACTTAAATACTAATAAGTTTATATTTGTTAAAATTGTTCTTCATTTTAATTATTGTATTTTAAGTATTTTTGCACTACAAATAAGATATGTGCAGGAATTCATTCATGGTTTTTTTCAAGTTATAATCCAGCCCTCCAACAGTTTGAGGGACTGTGACCTGGCCCTCTGTTTAAAGTTTGAGGGCCCCTGGTCTACAATGTTGAAAAGAACCTTTATTAATTAATTGAATATTATTTTGCTTCCTTTGATTCCCAAGTGGGAGAATTATTGTCCTTCATACATTAGTAACAGCTTCATTATGATTTTTTAAAATAAACATTGATGATGAAATTCTAAGTCTATCTATATAAATAAAAATGTAATGTTTGTTTGTGCTATTAACACAACTCAGAAACCACTGGGGCAATTGACACCAAATTTGGACACTATGTCCCTAACAACCCAATGTATGTTTTCCACTCAAAAAAACAATGAAAACCAAAAGCAGAAAGGACTTATAAACTGCATGTCCACAAAGGAGAAACTGCATGTCTACAGAGACCCATGACCACGCCTCCCCTCCTCCTCATGGGGAAATAGACGGCCGTTAAAGCCAGGTGCACGTGCACAGCCACACACACACAAGCGAGTGGAGTGGAGTAGGTGGAGGCAGTCTCCTCCTCCTTTCCCTGTTGGAAGAGGAAAGGGTGGATGAGTGCCAGCAGCAGCAACGGAGCAAGGAAGAAGGGAAGGGGGAGGGGGAGGGGGAGGAGGAGGAGGAGGCAAGGAAGGTCCACGGTGCTTGAATGAAGGACCTTTCTTCTCTCCCTCCCTTCCCTTCTTTCCTCCCTTCCTTTCTTTCCTTTTCTTCTTTCCTTCTCCTTCCTTTCCTTCTTTCCCCCTTCCTTCTTCCTGTCCCTCCTTCCTTTTCCTTCTTCTTTTCCTTCCTTCCTCCCTTTCCTTCTTCTTTCCCTTTCTTCATTTCCTTCCCCTTCATTTCCTTCCCTCCCTTTCTTCATCCCCCTCCTTTTTTTCCCTCCTTCCTTCCTTCTTCCTTTCCTTCTTTCCATGTAAGATATAAATACAATATTAAATGGAAGGGACAGTCAAGAAGTAACAAGAGAAGGAGGGAAAGAGGGAAGGAAGGAAGGAGAGAAGCAGGGAGGGAAAGAATGAAAGAAAGATAGAGAAGCAAGGAAGGAGAGAAGGAAATAAAAAAGTGAAAGGAAAAAGAGAGGGGAGGAAGGAGAGAAGGAACGAAAGATAGGGAAGGAAGGAAGGATGTAACCAAAGAGCAAAGAAAGGGAGGAAAGAAACAGGTAGAGATGGAAGAAAGATGAGAGATAGGGAAAGAAAAAGAGGAAAGGAAGGAAAGAGGGAAGGGAGGAGAGAAAGAGGGAGGGAAGGTTGGCCACAGCAACGCGTGGCGGGTACAGCTAGTGTATTAAAAAAACACAACCGCTGCCCGGGTTATTTGAGAAAGGCATTGTTTGTTTTGTGAAGTTTGGTAATATCAGTTTGGTAATGTGTAATGCTATTTCTTAGGGGAAAACAGTCTTACTTTTTTGGGTTTTTAAAAAAATGAATGGTCCCATTAGAAAATGCATAAGGTTGTGGGTGAACTACAATTTCCAGAATCGTGGGTCAGTCCTTCCCAAACCCTGCCATTACTTAAAGTTGGCCATGTTGTGTCTGTGTGTCAAGTTTAGTCCAGATCTGACAGCTGCTGGGTTCAGTGATATTTAGATAAGGGTGAACTACAACTCCCAGATCCCCAGGGCAATCACCCCCAAGCCCAGCCAGTATGCACAATTGGCCATGTTGGTTCTGTGTGGCAAGTTTGGCCCAGATCCATTGTTGGCTGGGTTCACTGTTCTTTGGATAAGGGTGAACTACAACTCCCAGGGTAATCACCCCTAAACTCTGCAAGTATGGACAATTGCCCATGGTGGGTCTGTGTGCCAAGTGAGTTCCAGGTCTATTGTTGGTGCAGTTCAGAGTGCTCTTATATGCCACATACAAACATACAGATTTTCACTTTTATTATATATATATATATATATATATATATATATATATATGACCAGGGTGGGACAAAGCACTCTTGTCTGCTGGAGCTAGGTGTGAATGTTTCAACTGACCACCTTGATTAGCATATAATGGCCTGACAGTGCCTGGAACAAACTTTTGGATGTCCTTGTTTGTTTCCTCTCTGCTGTTTTGCTGTTGTAATTTTAGAGTTTTTTAATACTGGTAGCCAAATTTTGTTCATTTTCATGGTCTCTTCCTTTCTGTTGAAATTGTCCACATGCTTGTGGATTTCAATGGCTTCTCTGTGAAGTCTGACATGGTGGTTGTTGGTGTGGTCCAGCATTTCTGTGTTCTCAAATAATATGCTGTGTCCAGGCTGGTTCATCAGGTGCTCTGCTATGGCTGACTTCTCTGGTTGGAGTAGTCTGCAGTGCCTTTCATGTTCCAAACACAAATCACAGATATATAAACCCATTTTCCTAGTTCCAAAAGACCTCACTACCTCTGAGGATGCTTGCCATAGATGCAGGCGAAATGTCAGGAGAAAATGCCTCTAGACCGTGGCCATATAGCCTGAAAAAACCTACAACGCAATAATAATAATAATAATAATAATAATAATAATAATAATTCCCTAATAGCCATATGAGTGTGTGGAAATAAGGCCTCCAAACACAAAACTGAATTGAAAGTAGGCAACCCTTTGCTATTTTTGTCTGTATTTTTGTCTGTATTCTTCTCCGACATATTTTCTTCATTCAGTTTGAGGCACAAAATTAATTAATTTATTTATTTACGATATTTACATTCCGCCCTTCTCAACCTGAAGGGAACTCAAGAACGGATCACAGAACACATATACGGCAAACATTCAATGCCGTTATACACTGAGAAGACAGACAACTGTACATAGATAGAGGTGTATATATAGGCTTTCCCCCCATCTTTGGCATCTTGGAGGCCGTGATCGGTTGTGGCCACAGGGGGGTGTTGTTGCTCCATCTTCCTTGCCGAAGAGCTTTTGTTCGTAAACTTCCTCCTTGATTGAATCGCTGGCATTTTTCTGGCATTTCCTTATGGGTACCTTACATACCTTGTGAAGCTGAGCATCCCCCCCCCCC
>NW_026847660.1:62868661-62913996 GCF_025583915.1 Anolis sagrei ordinatus | reverse complement strand
AAGGGAAGGGAAGTAAGAGAGAAAAGGATGGATGAAATAAATGTTGTAAAAAGTGATTATATAAAAAAGGAAGATGGAAAGAGAAAAAGGAAGAGTTTTTAGAAATAAATGCAGGAAATTATCAAGGTACTCTGGTCTCTCGTTAATCTATTTTCTAAAAAAAGAGAAAATTGGCAAAGCGCGCCCAGTATTGATAGAGAAGGAATATGGAAATACATACTGACATGAGAATAAGTTGATTTTTTCCAGTTTTCCAGTCTGATGGCCATTCTTGTGTTTTCCATATTTGCTGGCAAATGGCATGCATCACCTTGACAGCATCATCTTTTAAGATTTTAAACAGTTCAGCTGGGATCCCGTCGTCTCCTGCTGCCTTGTTGTTAGCAATGCTTCTTAAGAAGCAGTGGGTGGGGTCATGCAAATGAAGAGAGAAAGGAACACTGGGATGTGCTCGCCATAACCTGCAATGTCCTTCGACAGAGTGGCTTGCTGTCTTCTCAGCACTGGGAACAATAGCCTATTTGTGGAGGCCAAAGGCTGTCTGTGTGAACAGACACCTATGCCACATACACACATACAGATTTTCACTTTTATTATGTGTATAGATTTGGAAAAAATATGATCTCTGAGCACTTCAGGCAAACAAACAAACAAGCTTGGTCATCCATGAGACAGATTCCTTGATTTTTTTCACAATGTGAATAAACTTAAAGTAGTGTTTTCAGAAGCTAGGCCAGACTACATTCAAGTATTACATGTAGCCTCATTCTCTTCCCTAATTTAATAGATTGTTTTCCCAGCATGTAACCACAACATTGGTTGACAATGCAACAGCATGCCACTTTATCAAAAGTTATGCTGTTCCATCAAATGCAGGCATTTCTTGCTCTGCTGGTCTTTCAGGTGTGACAGCAAAGCTAATAGTTGCATTAACTTTTCGTGATAGTGAAGCATTTCTGCATGAACACTCTGGCTTAAACAAAACAATTACTGTATACATATTTTGAGAACAAGCAGTAGACAGATGACAAAGAGCTAAATGATGTGCTGATGTTCTACATGGGAATAGAATTTCTAATACGCACACATCCCCAGGACATTTCCAGGCCATCTATCTGGATACAGTTGTTAGTGGCAACAGCATGTCTGTTGGAATGAAAACTAAGTTGTGTTCACCCATGTTTCACTGAAAGTGTCAAAAGATCCTCTGGGATAACCAGTTGACTGATTTATTACCATTCATCTGGTGAGTTGTGCAGCTCGATGATTTATCTTTATCGACAACTCATGACAGCCCCTATTAAATATCAAGATGTTGTTACCATGAATAAAGAATGATGCAAGGATAATTTGTTTTCTTAATTTACTGGTGATGGTCTTATAATTAGTAATTGTGTATATGGGGAAGTATCTCCTGTACATTGTAAACTGAATTTTGGATTGAGTCTCCATGGGAGAAAAGGAGGGTGAAGAAAATATGCGAGTTTTCATGTATACAAAAAGGCTTTTGGAAGTTATGTGGGGCCTGCAAAGACATTTATTTATTTATTTCGCGCACTTCTACCCCACCCTTCTCAACCCCCGAGGGGGGAATCAGGGCGGCTTACAAAAGGCACAATTTGATGCCAACAAACAGATAATAAAATAAACATGTATCAACAGCAGTTACAAAACAATTAAAAACAATCCAATTATACATCACAATTAATAAAAACCAATCTAATATTCAACGTTCGCCAAGCTCAGAATCTGTAGTTCATTCCATATTGTCAAATCCTATCAATTCTGGTCGTCATTGTCCTTTGTCTATCCGCCAGATTACCCAAAGGAATATCCATGTTTTCAATTTCCTTCTAAAAGAGAGGAGGGATGTCGATGACCTAATTTCCCCAGGAAGCGAATTCCACAGGCGAGGGGCCACCACCTAGAAGGCCCTGCTCCTTGTCCCCACCAACCTCACTTGTGATAAAGGTGGGGCTGAGAGCAGGGCCTCCCCAGAAGATCTTAAACTCCGAGGCAGGACGTAGAAGGAGATACGTTCAGACAGGTACGCTGGGCCGCAGCCGTATAGGGTTTTGTAGGTCAGAACCAGCACTTTGAATTGTGCTCAGAACTGGATCGGCAGCCAGTGGAGCTGACATAACAGAGGGGTGGTATGTTCCCTGTATGACGCTCTGGTGAGTAATCTGGCTACCGCCTGCTGGACTAATTGAAGTTTCCAAACAGTCTTCAAAGGCAACCCCACATAAAGGCTCTGTGTTTAATTTTTTTTTGTTTTTAAAAGCCTAATTTATTGGGGTTACTCTTCCAAAAGAATATATATCTGGACCCATGAGGGGAACAGCACTGCAAGGAAAGATATGCATTAGATGACCTCAAGGGATAAGGCCAGAGATTATTATATATGGTATTGTGCACCTCTCTTTGAATCTTTGCTTTGCAGGATTCCAAGCAACAAGAGGTACAGCAACTCACTATTATATCTTTCTTTGCAATCAGTGAAATCACAGAGTTGAGAGAATGCAGGGGCCATCTAGTCCAACACCCTGCCATGCAGGCACACACAATCAAAGCACTCCCAACAGATGGCTATCCAGAGGAAGAGTCTCCACCACACTCTGAAACAGGCCTGTAGTCGGGGGGGGGGGAGGGGGGGTTAGGGGTTCAACCCCCCCTCCCCCGAAATGTTTCAGGTTAAAAAAAACTGGTTTACTCATGAATTTTAACTAGTTAACCAAATCGCCATGCTAAGTCTATGAGATGAAAAAAATTAAGAGTCCCTCCAGAACTGCAAGAACTATCTCAAGCAAATATTGACAATTTATTCACACTGTCATTACTTGCAGCAATAGCTGATGTAGTGAAGCAACCAAGTTTGGGAGGGGGGTGTTGAATGCTCTCATTAAGGAGGCCAGACTTGGTGGAGGTGGTTGACAGGGGCGGAGCTGCAGGCTATTGAAGGCTGCTCTGCCACCTGCTGTGCTCTTTGCTTCAGTGTGAGCTAGAAGGCAAGTTTCAACCCCACCCCCCGTGAAATTTTCAACCCCTCCTAAAAAAAAATTCTGGCTACGGCCTTGCTCTGAAACAACATATTCCACTGCCAAATGGCTCATACCATCAGAAAGTTCTTCCTAATGTTTAGGTGGAATTTAGGTGCTCTCCTCCAACCCCCTTGTACTGATGATATGAAGTAGAAAGAAATAGAGAAAATAGGTCCAAGTGCTGAGAAAACGTTAAACTAGTTCCTCCTGCTACTTTGCTGTTTCTGGCCAATCCTCTGAGAAATAAGACTGGATACTGTGGAGAAGGAGGGAAACTAAGCAACACAGGGAACTCAGGGCATACCATTCAGGGGGAAACATGCGAGTAGATCAGAGCATGAAAGAATGTTTGGATACTAGATTGGGATGAGCTACTCACAAGTCCAGGGGAAACTGTTTAGGTTTACTAAATGCTCAAGGCAATATGTAAAAATTGGTTACAATATGTAAAGTAGACCAATACAGTTTTAGACTGCCGTACATCGGAAACCATTAGAGAGCACACAATAACATTTGAATTGTCTATACCATGATCTTGACTATCAATGCTGAATTGGAAGAAACTGTTATAATGACTGTATCATTGATTATAGTGCAATAATTTCTTTCTCATTTGGACCTAGTTCACTTAGCACATTAGTTCCCAAATTTTCAGCAACAAACGTGTCAAGACCCAGAAGCCTTAAAGAAGCCAAACACAAGATGCAGAGTCCAAACACAGTTTTATTGTTCACAAAATAGTCTTTAAAGCACTTACTTCAGTGCCTTAGGTTCAAATAAAGTGTTGATATCAAAAATAAGGTGAAAAAAGCAACTGAAATATAACCCGGATTATGCTGGCGTACAATCCGGTTTAACTAAGGTATTCAGCAATCTGCTTTAAACCCACACAGTTCACAGGAGGTACAAAGGCACAATAGGAGCAGGCAAAAACACAGTCCAAAAACGGTCCATAGCACGATGCAAGCAAGTTGACAAAGTCCAAGAGGCAAAAACGCGTTGTCCAAAACAGTCTGGAGTCAAAGCGGTAGAGTAGAAGTCGTTGTTCACGGAATCACAAGAAGTAAACACAGGAACACAGGAATCTGTAGTCCAAGGACCCAAACTCGAGAATTGGCAGTAACAAAGATTCACACCCCAAAAGAGACACTTTGCCTTCTGCAAAGATTCATGCAAACAATACTCACTTTTATCCTAAAGTTCTTCATCAGAAGATGAAGTGCTCCCCACCCTTTCATCATCACTCTCAGCTGCCCCATTCCCTGCAGCTGAACCCGAGCGCCCATCCCTCCACCTCTGCCAGCGTCTGTCAAGACTTAGATCTTGCCAAGTGCTCCCCGGTTGCCATTCCCCTGTAAACGCCTCGAAGTCATCGCTAGAGGTGGGTTGGGTACAAATATCCCTAATCTCCTGTACACGGGTCCAATCAAGCCCATCCTCCTCCCCCACATCACTCTCAATCCCATCACTCCCTTCAAAGCCCATTAAATCCTCGTCCTCTGTAGGAGCGGTAAGTATATCACGAATAAGCTTCCTCTGAGCTTCCTCGTCAGACTCTTGGTCGCGAGTAGCCCGCTTGACTCCCCGGCTTTCCTCCCCATCCCCCATTTCACATTCGGAGAAGCCCTCAGAGGTTTCAGAATCACTCGGGGCCATGATTATCTCTCTAATCCGCTTTCGCTGCTGCTCTTCTTCCAGCACCTGTGCAGCCCTCTTCTCCCTCCTACAAGTAGTAGCAATGTTACCATCATGCTGAACTACAACAAAACGTCAATGGTCTTAAGCTGCAACAACATGTGTGTGTGACCCGAGCCTATGAAGCTTTTTAATGTAGCCTGATACTTCACATTTAACTTACATTGCTTGCATTCTTTATTGAATTATCCACTATTCTCCAGATTAATAGTTTTGTGAATGAGCATTCTTCTATTATTGCACCATTCCGTCAATAAATGGACTGATGTTAAGATCCATTTAACTGTATTAAGTCTAGCTCTAGCACTCACTTATTCCACTTGCACAGTTCACTCTATTCTGATCTCTAAATTCAACTATAAAGACATTTTAAAATGATTTCCTTTAGTGTTATTGGAAGAATAATTAACATATGGCATCCTTTACTATTTCTTACTAGATGTTGAGATGTTGCAGGGAAAAAATACTACTCATTAAACCATTTCTTCCTCCTTGTCTCTTATAACAAAAACATCTGTTTCTTCTTGTTCAATCAAAGTGACAATCTCAAGAGTCCCAATTTTAAAGTAATGCCATTTAAAAGAAATTCTAGCAAGGCAGAATATGCTTCATTAACATATCTAATTTGCACATGAAACCAAGTTCTTATGACTTGCAGGAGATTTGCAGCTGCATACTTTAAGCAACTTAAGCATTTTCTAAAATAATTTGTAGCATGAACAAAAGCAGAAAACACAATTCCAAAATGAAATAAAATATTTTGTGCCAAAATACCAAACTTAATTGTATATCTCCTGAATGTTCTGCTATGTAAACTATAATGCTTTCCAATTTTCATTCAAAAATTCTCCTCTCAGTGTGAGCTATATACAGTTCTTCACATATGAGAAATATTTACAAATTTTACATGTTCCGAATTTAGGCACTGTTGCTTCATAATCTCTTAATTAAGCAAAGAGAAAGAAGAACCGCACTGAATCTGAAAACTAACTTTTTGCTCTTGAGTAGATTTTTCCTACTCCATTAAATCTGCATAATAACAATAAAACCCTCATCACAATAGAGAGAAAAATCCACTTAAAATCCAGTTACTGCCTCCTGCAAAATTCTGAAGTTTGTAGTTTAGTGAGGCTTTTAAAGTCTCCCCCCTAAACTACAAACCCCAGAAATCTGCAGGATTTTAAGTGGATTTTTCTCTAGTGTGATGAAGTCACAAGTTATGTTCTTCTGAAGTAAATTATTTAGATTCATTTGAACCCTAATCCACGTCTTGCTTTTAACCCCCATTTACAGGGGGCCAAAAAGGGTTTGTTTATGTGAATAGCAACAGGACACCAAATTGTTCCTGGTGGCACCTTCTGCAAAGCCAGATATTAACTTATATTATCCTTCTCTACCATCCTAGGCCATGTCCTTGAACTAGGAGGTCAGACAAAATGATGACCTGGGTATCAAGACCCTTCTGTTTCCTACCCATAGTCTTGTAATCCTATGCGATCTCTCAAAGACTACGCCTTACAATGTCACTGCATCCCACATGGACCAAAAGGAAGGGACCAGGCCATAGCCAGGATTTTGATTCGGGAGAGGGGCTGAGTTTGATTCGAGGGGGTGAGTTTGATTTGGGGGGGGCTGAGGATCTACCCTAGGAAACCTTTTGTATCGTTATCCCAATACCCCCATGCATATGGGATATATTGAGCATGGTAATCAGATCATTATATGAATAAACATAACAGTTTAAATAATGTACTAGTAAGGCCGCAGAGTCCCCGGTGGTACAGTGGGTTAAATCCTTGTGCTGACAGGACTGAAGACTGACAGGTCGCAAGTTCGAATCTGGGGAGAGGCGGATTAACTCCCTCTATCAACTCCAGCTCCTCATGCAGAGACATGAGAGAAGCCTCCCACAAGGATGATAAAAACATCAAATCATCCGGGCGTCCCCTGGGCAACGTCCTTGCAGACGGCCAATTCACTCACACCAGAAGCGACTTGCAGTTTCTCAAGTCGCTCCTGACGCAACAAAAAAAACCTAGTAAGGCCTTCTCACGGACCACACTGAGAATTTGGGGAGGGGGCTGAAGCCCTTCAAGCCCCCCGCCCCAGGCTACATGCCTGGGAAGGGATAATGATCTGTGGGCTTGACAATGCTTTTCAGCCTCTCTGTTACATCTCAGATCTTGACTCCAGCACATATCTGAAGTAATCATGTCAGGTCCAAACACCTCCTCAGCAGGGAGTCTACCACCACTACATGTCTTCTAGGAGATTTGGCAGTGGCCATTTTATGTGATGACTTTTCCAAGGATACCTGCCCATTTTCCGAGGACAGGCACTGTTGTACTTCTGCCTGTTCTCCACCATCACTAATGCTACAGAGAGCTTTGAAGCGATTCTGCAGTCCCAAACTAAAAAAAATGATTCCTGGTCTTTCTACTTCTATCTGCAATTTGCTCCAAGTATCTACCTCCTGTCTTTGGAGAGTCATCCACTCCTCAGAAAGATTCCTTGTGTGATTCTCAAGCAAGACAATTTGCTCTGCTGATTCGAAAGCAACCACTTTTCCTTTGAAGAGTGGGTGCATGGGCCTCAAGGTGCTGGACCTTAACTTCCAAGAGGGTCACTAATTTGAACATACTGCAAGTATAGCTAGCCACACCTTCAAGCAAGAACACAAACATTCCATAGCTGCTCCAGGTGACTCCATGACCCCCCTCTATTTTTATCAGAATTAAATACAGAATAGCACATAAATTTGGGTCTCCCCTGGCAAACACCCACAGAAACACCCTTCACCTCTGTGCTCCTATGTGATGTAGTAGTTTACCTGCAACTAAGCTCCTGATGCTACCACTATTGTAGTTGTCCTCTCTTCTGCCGGCATGGCTCCAAGCTCACCACTCTTTTGTGGCTCTATCTCTGACCCCGAGTAGCAGGACAATCATGATTATCTGACCGTGGCAGGAGCTATGTCCCTTGTCAGCTTTGGAACAGCTCTTCAACATTACAGGAAGCCCAGGAGTTAGAAGAGAACAATTCACTGTTCTAAAAGCCATCTAAGGAGCAAGAAGAGGAGCACAAGTACAAGGCATGAGAGCCACAGCAGTCACAGCAGCAGCGATGGATGAGACAGGAGGCAGCTTGGGCAACCAGGAGAGAGACTTGTTCTTCCACTTGCTTACTCTGATTTAACTGACCTCCCCACTCTGAGTGGTCCAAAAGAGAAGACACAGCACATGAGAAGGTCCATCGTGGAGACATTAAACCTAGTGTTGCTGCTGCCTTTCATCACTCCACTCAGAGAAGGGGATAACTCCTTTTTTAAATAAGAGTTAATGCTTTTGATGAAAAAAAGAATTATTTCCTTCTCTGAATAAAGTGCTGAAAGCCAAGAGTTTAGTCTGTCCTGGGAGAGCTTAAAAGAAGTGCCGGTCCTCCTACTCTCTCTACTGTGGTGGGGAAATGTCAAAGAGCTGTTGCCCCTCTCCCCGTCCCTTTTCATTGACCTGTGGATAAGTTATACCTGAGTATATATGGTATTAAATGTTGAGAATCTTAGCCAAATAAATGCCCTTGTAGAGATGCACCATCCTCCCTCTACTATGTATTTATTTATTTATTTATTTATTTATTTATTTATTTATTTAGAGCTTTTATAACCCGGTCTTCTCAACCTCCGAAGAAGGACTCAGGCTGGTTCACAACAAGAGATTCATAAACAATAGTATAAAAACATCACACTTCATAATACACTAATCCATAAAATACATTAAAATACAAACATAATTACATAAGGCCAAGTCGTCAGAATGAAATCACAATTCAACACCATCTGTCCGTGTGGTCAAGAGTTATTGACTCACTCATCAAATGCTATATTTCAAAGTTAAGTTTGCACCAGCTTTCTGAAAGTCAGGAAAGAAGGGGCAGTTCTAATCTCCAGTGGGAGAGAGTTCCAGAGCCGAGGGGCCACCAATGAGAAGGCCCTGTACCTCGTCCCCATCAGACGCGCTTGCGAGGGTAGTGGGACCGAGAGCTGAGCCCTCCAGAAGATCTTAACAACCTTGATGGTTCATAGGGGAGAATCCGTTTGGACAGGTAAACTGGGCTGGAGTTGTTTAGGGATTTATAGGTCAACACCAGCACTTTGAATTGTGCTCGGAAGCTAGTTGGCAGCCAGTGGAGCTGGCGCAACAGAGGAATAGTATGCTTCCTGTACCCCACTCCTATTAGGAATCTGGCTGCTGCTCGTTGGACTAATTGCAGCTTCCAGGCAGTCTTTAGAGGCAACCCCACATAGAGAGCATTGCAGTAGTCTATATGGGATGTAACCAGAGCATGGACCACTGTGACCAAGTCAGACTTCCCAAGGTACGGGCGCAGCTGGCGCACAAGTTTTAATTGTGCAAAAGCTCCCCTGACCCGAGACCTGGGGTATTTCAGATGTATGTATGCCTATACTACATACATATGTATGCCTGTACTACCTGGGTACTAGTATTTCAGATGTATGTATGCCTATAATTTTACATGGATGCTTCCTATGTCAACATTTACCCGGATTTCCGACATTCATAAAATTTATTTCAGATGGTCAAATGTAACACTTTCCTAAAATTTACATATGACAATAATGGTTGTATGCCTTTATATGATGTATAAGTATTTTATCCTAACTGCAGTACTGTGTACAATGTAATACTCTTTATCACACCCAAGAGATTAAATCCAGTGCCTGAAGCAATTCAAAATAATGCAACTAAAGAAATCTTTCTTTTCTCGTCTCCTGTCCTTCTCCTTACAGGTGCTGGACTCAATGATGGGCAGTGGCATGAAGTTCGGTTCTTAGCAAAGGAAAATTTTGCTGTCCTTACCATTGATGGAGATGAAGCCTCCTCTGTTCGGAGCATCAGTCCTCTGAAAGTTTTGACGGGAGAAAAATATGTATTTGGAGGTAAAGAAAATTTCACACAAATGTTTTGGAGAAAAGTGATTTTGAAAGAACAGCATGTTGCCACTGAGAAAGGTCTTTTTTCTGTGTACAATGTGGGTCATATCATCAGAAATGTCAACCCAGTGTATTTACGTAAAAGGTTTCTGTACTACTAATATAAAATCCTGTCAGATACTGTCCTTTTGAAGACACACATTTCCAATTCATGCAGCATTACAATCCTTTTTATAATGTTGAAACATTATACCTAAAGGTAGAATCAGGATGGTATCTCCTGTGCCAGGGATATCAGTTTTGAAGTTCATGTTGAATGTTGCACTTTCAAGCAGGTATATTTTTTTTTGTAAAATCACAGGCAGCATTCAGTATCTTTGAGCATTTTTCACAGGGAACAGTCTTAAGCGTACAAAGTTTTCAGCAAAGCCTTAGAGAGCCAGACTTGGAAAAGGTCTGGTATCTTGGCTGCATAAATACTTCTGGAAGTGGATCTTTGCAATCTCAGCACAAACTGAGTCAATCATCAGTTTTCAGGTCTATATGCAGAATAGCAAAATACCTTCCAAAATGGTCTCAGAAATGTATGAAAATCTTTTGAAGTACATTTCAAATGAACATTTTGAGATAAAACAATCTTAAGATCCATATTTAAAGCAAAATTTCTACTGAACGTAAAAAATAGATTAATGTGATCACATAGATTTGATGAAATAGATATGTGATAATACAAGCAAAATAGACAGTTGAGATACAAACTGATTTATCCATTTATAATTGTCTGGAGGTGCTATGCAATCTGTGGAAGCTACAAATATTCTCAGAATATGTACCTTTAGAGTTTCCTTAAAAAATCTGACTTTTTGAAAAGATTTTGAGAAGATATCAAAAATCAGCAAGGGAGAGAGAGAGAAAAAGAGATTGAGAATATTAATTTTCCATAAGCAAAAATAAACTGTAAACAACCACAAGAGGTCATGAAATTACTCATTAAACCCATAACTTCTAGTTTACACGGAACAGTGGCTTCAAACTACAAGAAACGATATTCCATCTGAACATTAGGAAGAACTTCCTGACTGTGAGAGCCGCTCAACAGTGGAACTCTCTACCCCAGAGTGTGGTGGAGGCTCCTTCCTTGGAAGCTTTTAAACAGAGGCTGGATGGCCATCTGTCAGGGGTGCTTTGAATACAGTTTTCCTGCTTCTTGGCAGGGGGTTGGACTGGATGGCCCATGAGGTCTCTTCCAATTCCTTGATTCTATGATTCTACATTCCTATGACTAGACTGCACAAGATGGTCATCTAAATACATAATTAGTTTACTAATTTTTACTAACTTTTACTAGTGAATTCTATCTTACCAAGCATTATGGTCATTTCTACTGAGTCATGTCTTCTCATGATATGGCCAAAGTATGGCAGTCTCAATTTTGTCATCTTTGCTTCCCCTGAAGATTGTAGAGTATTCCCACTTTTGGTTTTCAAATTCCCTTTCATTTCTTGGATCTTGTGGGAGAGGTCTTCTGTTCTTCTTCTTCTTCTTCTTCTTCTTTTGTCATCTTCTACTTCTCTGCATTGGTTATTATAATAGTTCTCCTTGTTATATTCAAGGGTCTGACTCTATTTCTGTCACCTTTTACATTTTCTTTTTGTCTTCCTTTTACTGTTTTTGTCTGTCACCTGTTGAGACTTTTTTATGTTCCTCATTGACAATTGTCCCTGCCTTCAGTTGAGAGGTTTTCAGGCTCCTTGACAATTGGGTATAATAGTGCAAATTTATTTTTCATATGACCTTTACATTTCACATTATTTTTAAGATTCTACAGGAATGTTCTTTAGACTGTATTTTGACATTATGGTTGGTTTGGTCTTCTTCTTTAGTTGTACATCTAATTTTTTTATGTCTTGTGCCATAATCTGCTCCTAGTCTTGTTTTTGCTTCTGCTTCCAATTACATAGTCTATTTGATTTCTAAATTGGCCAAAAGGTAATGTCCAAGTATACAATCGCTTCTCAAATTGCTTGAAAAAGGGAGCTGTGTGACTTGTTTCACTGATGGTTAGTGTGGTTGAGGTGGCAGCAGATCTGAGTTTCTGCTAGATTAGTAATCTATCCTCAAGAAAGAGGAAGGAGACACCCGTATCTTATTGTATTGCACAATATACTGGAGGCATAAGCCTATTTTACAAAATAGAGAATACTTTACAGTAGCTAAGTCTTGTCTTTGTGATCGAATTTTAACAACACTTTGAGGAGGGGATGAAAATGAGAAATATCCAATTATTATGCAAACTGGAAAGTGAATAAAAACTGTTTAAAACCTATACAATTAATCTGCTCTTAAAGGAATGATATGAACGGAAATCTTTACTTAGTGGGGGAAGTTATAGCTAATAATGTAGCTGTATGTGTAAGGGACTGTCACAGTACTGTGGTTGCACACAAAACTCCTCCTCATGCGCATCTCAAATGAGATGTAAAAATGGAAGTGCTTATTATGTGGGTAAATTTGAACAAATAGGTGCCTTCCTATGAAGACACTAGTAGTGTCTAAGAAAACACCTACAGATCTATTCATCTGATAGAACAGCCATACACTATTAATAAAAGAAAAAAAGCGAGACAGCAGACCAGAGAACAAAAACCTGACTAGGATGGATACACACACACACACGAAGTCTATGTTGAAAAACTACATAAAGCCTGATAGAGTGCATAGAATCCAGTGGGGTATTAGCTGTAAATCTGAAAGGTTGGTATGATTTTTATTCAGTCCAACCACATTTGTTTTTCTGGGAACTAAAAGTGTGGGTTTTTTTAATAGGTTTTTCCCTACTTACCTTACACTGTCATGGAGAATTGGACAAATCACTAAGCTTGGTGGCTAGCCTGTCAATTTATTATCTGGACTTGGGAGCAACCCTGAGTTTCAGGGATTCCTCTTGAGGGATATTTATTTATGTATTTGCAGTATTTATATTCCGCCCTTCTCACCCTGCAGGGGACTCAGGGAGTATTACAATGTACATATACATGGCAAACATTCAATGCCATAGACACACAACATATATAGACAGACACACAGAGGCTACTTAACATTTGAGCTTTTTGATGAAGGTATACTGGCCACCAGGGGAGCTATCGCTTCACCATCCATTTGTGACACTAATGAAGTACTTCCTCATTTTTTTGCATGCTTGCTGGAGATTTTTATGGCACTGTAAATAGTTAAATTACCCTCCCCGCATATGCGGTACCTAAATTTCCTACTTGAAATTCTTCAACCTACAAGCTACACAAATTGGTCGAAAGCTCACTCCGACCTGGGCTAGCTTCAAACTCATGAACTTTTGGTCAGTAGTGATCTTAATGCAGCTGACTCCCAGCCACAATCCCGGTGCGTTGATGTTTTGGCTCAGGGGAGTATGGAGATTCTGGTCTGGGGAGACTGATCACACCAGCCACTCTCATAACAAAGTTGGAATTGCAAAACAAAACAAAAAAAGGTAACAGTTAACAAAGTTGCCCTTAGTCTATCCCTCCTCTGTCATCTTCCCTCCTTTTCCTTCGAGTTGAGTAGCAATGATTTCTACTCCAACAGGCTCATAAATGCCATTGATGCTAAAATGTCTTTGCCTGAATCTGAAAGATATTTTTAAAAAAATCTTTTCAAGTCTACTCTTCAGGCATTTTGTTTCATTTCATTTCATTATCTCTCATCCACACAGACCCATTAATAGAACTAATGAAAATCAGTGTTTAAATAAGCTCCCAGAAAACTAACACACACTTCATTAAGGGTAGATTCAAATTTTGTCAATAGTCATAGTGCATTCTTTAATGAAACTTGTACTCTTATGACAGTGGAGAAAATGTCTGGTGCTTGTCTTCAATAAATATTGAGATATTAAGAATGATCCATCACAAAGCACACAATGTACACCATTCTTGTCTTTGTGGTTATTCAGTATTCTCCATGCCCCTTCAAAATTGAATGTGCTTCTGAGAGAATTCACTTAGATCAAGGCATGTCTGGGTTTAGGCCAGGACATGGTACTGAGACAGCCTTGGTTAACTTAGTGGATGATCTACGCCGGGAGCTAGACAGGGGGAGTGTGACCTTGATGGTTCTGCTGGACCTCTCAGCAGCCTTCGATACCATTGACCATGGTATCCTTCTGGGATACCTCATGGGAATGGGCCTTGGAGGTACTATTTTACAGTGGCTCCAGTCCTTCTTGGAGGATCGTTCCCAGAAGGTGTTGTTAGGGGACACCTTAACCCCATTGCCATTGTAATGTGGAGTCCTGCAGGGTTCAGTACTGTCTCCTAAGTTTAACATCTACATGAAGCAGTTAGGAGAGATCATCTGGATTTTTGGGGTTTGGTGTCATCTGTACGCAAATTATGTCCAGCTCTGTCACTTCTTCCCACCTGCTACTAAGGAGGCTGCTCAAGTCCTGAACCAGTGTTTAGCAGGTGTAATGGACTGGATGAAAGCAAACAAATTGAAACTTAATCCAGACAAGATAGAGGTCCTCCTGGTCAGTCGCAAGGCCAAACAGGGCATAGGGTTACAGCCTGTATTTGATGGGGTTACACTCCCCCTGAAGGCGCAGGTTTGGGAGTGATCCTGGATTCATCGCTGAGCCTGGAACCCCAGGTTTTGGCAGTGGCCAGGGGAACTTTTGTACAGCTAAAACTTGTGCGCCAGCTGCACCCGTACTTTGGGAAGTCTGACTTGGCCACAGTGGTCCATGCTCTAGATACATCCCGAATAGACTACTGCAATGCACTCTACATGGGTTTGCCTCTGAAGACTGCCCGGAAGCTTCAACTAGTCCAACGCTCGGTAGCCAGGTTACTCACTGGAGCTGGGTACAGGGAGTGCACAATGCCCTTGTTACGCCAGCTCCACTGGCTGCCTATCAGCTTCCAAACACAATTCAAAATGTTGGCTTTGGCCTATAAAGCCCTGATCAGTTCTGGCCCAGTTTACTTGTCCGAATGTATCTCCGACTATGATCCACCTAGGGCCCTGAGATCATCCAGGGAGACCCTGCTTGTTGTCCCTCCATTATTGTAATTGCATTTGGTGGGGACAAGGGACAGGTCCTTTTCTGTGGTGTCCCCTCGACTGTGGAACTCCCTCCCAAGTGATATTAGATCCCTCGTGACCTTCTGGAAAGAAGCAAAATGCTGGCTATGGGATCAGGCCTTTGTAGATTAGGTTGACCTGATGGTGACGGCTTTTATGGAACTGACTGACTGCTCAGTCAGTCAGTCAACTGTTGACTGTTTGATTGTTTTATACTGTTTTATACTGTTTTATTGCTATATTGTTATTTAAATTGTATATTTATGTTTCGGTTGTGGGCACCATGGGGTGCCGGTTTGTTAGCCGCTTTGAGTCCCTCTGCAGAGGTCAAGATAGGATGGGGTACAATTGCCCAAAATAAATAAATAAATGTCTAAAGTCTTGCCCGGGTGCCAATTGCAGCCCATGTTCAAATTTCCACTGCCACGCAGCCTCTGTCATAAAATCAATAATATGCAGCCGGAGGCGGCCCTACGTAATTTTCAACAGTAAGCAAACAGTATTTTGGCGCCCCCTCCCCAACCAATCATGGATATATATTTTCTGTTAGTCGTGGGAGTTCTGTGTGCCATATTTGATTCAATTCCATCATTGGTGGAGTTCAGAATGCTCTTTGATTGTACTTTGCGTAATGGGTTGAGCTGCCCCTGTATGCAGCCCACCAGGACTGTTGACCAAAGTATAAAATACATAGGTACAAAAAAAAAAGCTTTTTAGATTTCACCGGAAGATGACAGTAGACGTGAGCCGCACTCGCACCACGTGACCTTTCCAGAATTATTTCTGGAGTATGGACTGGTTTGGTCTTCTTGCAGTCTAACTTAAACTGTAACTTTGGAAAAGGAAAGTTGACATCAAGAGCTACTGCTTCCGGGACAAGTGGAAACTGGAGTATTTTTTCACTGAAATACGAAACAACTAAGTCTGCCTAATTTGCAAAGTGACAGTGGCTGTTTTCAAGGAATTCAATATCAAGAGACACTACCAGATGATGAAACATGCTAGCTAATTGGGAACTAATATGACAAAAATGAAGCAACTGGAAGCTGTTTTAACTGCGCAGCTGTTTTAATGGTACTACAGAACTTTTTCACAAAAGCCCATGAGTCAAATGAAAATGTTTCAAAGGCAAGCTACGAACTAGCAACGCTGATTGCCAAGGACTGCAAACCTTTTTACTGAGGGTGAATTTACTAAGGAACATTTACTAAGAAAATGCTGAGCTTGTTTGGCTTGACATACTTGTGCAAGAAGACATTCTCAGTTATGAACATTAACAAGAACTGCATGAGGACAAGACTAAGTGACTCTCACCTGTGTGACAATTTGCACATCAAAATACCTGTTTTTGGGCCAAACCTGACCTATTTACTGCAGTCGAGATCTCAGTATCACCCTTCACATTAGTGCAAGCAAGTTATTTGTTTAGTCTTCTGAGGTGAATAAATTCTAAAATATCAGTGAATTGATTTTTTTTCTGGTGATGATCAAAACCACAGTCTTGAATATGCACAAGTCTTTTCAACACATTTCTTCTTTAATTGACAATCAAACTGGGTCTCATAAATTCAGCAAATTAAATATTAAAATCGAATTTAGTTCAGCAGCCTGTTTTTCCATTCATATCTGATTCAAAATCAAATAACATATTTTTGTTTTTTGATGGTCATTTGAAAAATGAAAGAATGAGTGATAATGGATTCATATGGCCCTCAATGTTTATTTATTTATTTATTTATTTACTTGTATACCGCAGTTTCTCAGCCCAACAGGCGACTCAACGCGGTTTACAACAAGGATAAGAATCAATCAACGATATATAGTTTAAAACCATAAAAGCATAATATACAATATTGACACAACAATAGACAACACAATGCATCTCATAACTAGAGTCGTGATCCAATCCGTCGTCCAAATTTCCATTCCTGTAATCATCACATTCATTGCACTATTTAACCGAATGCCCGTTCAAACATCCAAGTTTTTAATCTTCTTCGGAACACCATTAGCGAGGGGGCTGATCTTACCTCCATAAGAAGGGCGTTCCACAGCCGGGGGGCCACCACAGAAAAGGCCCTGTCTCTCGTCCCCGCCAGCCGCACCTGTGAAGCAGGCGGGATAGAGAGCAGGGCCTCTCCAGAAGATCTTAGGGTCCTGGCGGGCTGATAGGCAGAGATACGTTCGGATAGGTAACTTGGGCCAGAACCACTTCGGGCTTTATAGGCCAACGCCAGCACTTTGAATTGAGCCCGGTAGCAAATCGGCAGCCAGTGGAGCTGGTGCAGCAGAGGAGTTGTATGCTCCCTGCACTCCGCTCCTGTTAGTATCATGGCTGCATAGCTGGAGCTTCCGAGCCGTCTTCAAAGGCAACCCCACGTAGAGAGCGTTGCAGTAGTCTAGACGGGATGTAACCAGAGCGTGGACTACCGTGGCCAAGTCAGACTTGGCCACGGTACTTCTTGTTTAGTTCTGAATAAGACAGCTAAGAAATTCACACCTAAGAAATTAGGCCAGATGTATAAGAACATCCCAAATAAATGTTGGAAATGTCAAGACCATGATGGGAGTTTTTTCACATGTGGTCCTGCAGGGTAGCCATGAAATATTGGATAGAAATTCAAGAAAAAACCAGAATATTATATTCAGAAGTGTGCCTGGAGATTATGAACATGGATCATCTAACATATATATTAGCCTGTGCATGAAACACACCGATCAAAGCAACAGATTGGAACCCCGTTAAAGTCTGGTTAAAGGAAAACAAAATCAAAATATTAATATGGTCCGTCTAAAGAGGAAGAAAAATAAGATAAATAAAAATTTAAAAGGATATATTGATAATATAGGGAATGAAAAACAGGGAGAAGGGAGAAGAAGAGAGAAGGTAGAGGGAAGAAAGAAGAGAGAATAGGAAGAAGATAGGAAGGGGAGAAAGAAGAGAAAAGAAGAAGCAAAAGAAAGGAAGAACAGAATAATGAGGGAACAGAAAAGAAAGAAAAAAAGGAGAGAAGAATGGGGGGGAAAAGAGAAAAAAAGGAAAGAAATCGGAATCTACTGATGCTCCTAAATAGAAAAAGGAACATTCCAGAAGAACTTATAAATCGCAACTCTGAATGCCTTTTTAGAGAAGGGTGGAAGTTACAAACATTTGTGTGTGTGTGTGTGTGTGTGTCTTTTTTCTCTTTTTTGGTGTTTTTTTTAGTATTATTGTGTTGGACTTTGCACACACACACCCCTTTTTTTCTTTTTCTTTTTCTATCTTTTATCTCTTTCTCTTCTTTCTCTATTCTTACAAATTTAATGCTGATGATTTTATCATTGTATTTTTGAAAATTTAATAAAATATATATAAATATATATATATTAAAATCAAATTTGGTTCAGCAGCCTGTTTTTCCATTCATATTTGATTCAAAATCAAATAACATATTTTTTTGTTTTTTGATGGTCAATTGAACAATGAAAGAACGATTGATAATGGATTCATATGGCCCTCAATGTTTTGTTCTTCTGAATAAGACAGCTGATGATACGTCACACCTAAGAAATTAGGCCAGATGTATAAGAACACCCCAAATAAATGTTGGAAATGTCAAGACCATGGTGGGAGTTTTTTTCACATGTGGTCTTGCAGGGTAGCCACAAAATATTGGACAGAAATTCAAGAAAAAAACAGAATATTATATCCAGAACTGTGCCTTGATGAAAATAAAGATAGATTATTTACATATATGACGACAGCAGCAAGAATCTCCTTCGCAAAATATTGGAAACAATAAAAAGTTCCTGAAATTGAAGACTGGATAATTAAACTGCGAGAAATTAAGGACATGGATAAATTAACTTACTTTTCAAAGAAGAATCGAGGAAAATCGACTAAATGGACAAACTGGGAACTTTTCCAGGAATATGATAAGGCAAGCAGAAGAATATAATAATTAAATAAAATTGAGGGAATAGACTAATTAAAAATGACAATATGAATAACAAAGCTTGGAATGGAAATCAAGACATTTTTCCCTTTTATGTTTTTTCTTTATCTATCAGTTTTCCTACTTTCCTATCATCACATTGTTGCGCCACTTATTATGTAAATAAAACTGTGGGTCATTACTAATTTTTACCCATTTTTTTCTCCTCTCTTTTCACTATATGTCTTCTTTCCTATTTTTCTATTGTCACATTGTTCCACCACTTTTTATGTAAATATTTTTTTGTTCAATAAAATTTTAATTTAAAAAAGGACAGCTGTTAGTGTTGTTTTCCAGTTCACATGTTTTGAATTTAGAAGTTTAAAGTGAGCATTTAATAGTGAATAATATGTAATGATTCAAATGAACCTAGATATGTTTAATCTTTTTTTCCAGACAGACTTTTTTCTTCATTTTATGTGGTCTTCAAATATGAAATGTGAAGCAATGAAAAGTTTGCTTTTTGTTGTTGTTGTTGATTTGCTCAATCGCTTCCAACTCTTTGAGACCTCATGGACTAGCCCACGCAAGAGCTCCTTGTCAGTAGTCTCCACCCCCAGCTCCTTCAAGGTCAAGTCAGTCTTTCACCAATGGTGGACCTTCAAAAAAATTAAAAAGTTCTGGAAGGAAATTCATCTATCAACACAAAAAATACTAAAAACATTTTTTCCCCGGACACCAGAGATGTACCTCCTCGGCATCTCAAGTGCAAAACTAAATGAAAACCAGAATAAAATATTCTTTCTCCTAAGCACTGCAGCTAGACTAATCTTAGCAAAAGTATGGAAACAAAATAAAATACCAAACATCGAAGATTGGATCTTGAAGGTATTTGATATAATCCAAATGGATAGCCTATCCCAAAAACTGAATAACACAAAAGAAAAGGACGAACTGGTCAGGCTTTAAAGACTTTATTACAAATAGGAGAATTACACTAATGATAGACTTGTTCAACATCTGAAAATAAACACTCTGACGAACCCGAGCTGGCAATTTTAAACAAAAAATCTCACAAATCATTGACGAAAAAGAAATGCTCTCAAAAGACATTGGGAAGTCCTCTCACGTGGTGGTGTAAATTCCTTTTTGTGGTTTTTTCCCCCCCTTGCTTTCTTTCTCTCCTCCTCAATTTTCTTCACTATCCTTTAAAAAAAAATATGTTTCCCCCCACTTTCGTTGTATATATTTCAAAAGACACTATAAAAAGTATATTAAAAAAAGGTCAAGTCAGTCATGTAGATGTGTGCATATATGTTTATATAAGTGCACACAGGAATAGGAGTATATATGTATATACAAATACTCCGCTTACTCTTTTTTTAAACTCTTTTTTCATTCTTATTTTTATTTTTTATTTTTCTCTTCTCTTGACTTTTTGGAATTTTATCTTATTTGGAAAAGACGCAATAAAGATATTTTATTTTTTAAAAAGGTCAAGTCAGTCACTTCAAGGATAACATCCATTCATCTTGCCCTTGATTGGCCCCTCTTCCTTTTTCCTTCCATTTTCCCTAGCATCATTATCTTCTCTGAGGTATCCTGTCTTCTCATTATGTGGCCAAAGTAGTTTGCCCTTGCCTCTAATATCCTTCCCTCCATTGAGTAGTCGGGCTTTATTTCCTGAAGTATGGACTGTTTTGATCTTCTTGTGGTCCAAGGCACTCTCCAAATTTTCCTCCAACACCACAGTTCAAAAGCATCTATCTTCTTTTGCTCAGCCTTTCTTATGGTCCAGTTCTTGCATCCATAGGCTACTATGGGGAATACCATTGCTTTAATTATGCAGATCTTTGTTGTCAGTGTGATGTCTCTACTCTTCACTATTTTATCAAGATCGGTCATTGCTCTCCTCCCAAGAAGTAAACATCTTCTGATTTCCTGGCTGCAATTTGCATCTGTAGTAATTTTCACGCCTAGAAATACAAAGCCTATCACTGCCTCCACGTTTTCTCTCTCTATTTGCCAGTTATCAAATAGTATGCTATTTTCAATAAAATTTCATAAAATAGTTCATTTGTATTTAATGTTAATGGCCTCCACACATTTTCACCTAACCAGATGTGGCCCTCTTTGCAAAATGGTTGGACACCCCTGGCTTAGATATTATTACACAAAACAAAGATTTGCTGCTTGCCATTAATGAAGTGCCAGTCACCTACTAAAAAGCAATCTTCTTCCCTCTTCCCCATTTAAAAAAAGTTACATTTATTCATCTAAATGACTTTTCATCTCAGATGCTCAGTATTCATAAATATTATTTTTATATATTTAGTATATCAATCAAATGTCACATGAAATAGATTTCCATGGGGATTGTAAAGAGAGCTAGTGTGATATTTTGGTTTTAGTGTTGGACTCTGAAGAACAGGCTTTGACTTCCCACTCAGCCATGGAAACTCACTGGGTAACCTTGGGCACGTCACACTCCCTCAGTCTCAGAGGAAAAGAAAGTCACACCCCTTCTGAACAAATCTTGCCAAGGAAACCCTTCAAAAGAACAATAATGAGTTTTATACTAAAACTGAAAATACAATATTAATATCAGAATGCACTACAGAGATTATCACACTATCTTTTTAAACGATTAATATATTGCGTGACCGTATTTCTGTTTACGAACCCTTGCGATCTCTTCTATCATCTGGAGAGGCCCTGTTCTCACTCCCATCCCCTTCGTAGGCACGATTGGTGGGGACGAGGGAGGGGGCCTTCTCTATGGTGGCCCCCCAACTCTGGAACTTACTCCCCAAGGATATCAGGCAAGCCCCCACATTGGCAGTCTTTAGGAGAAGTCTGAAAATGTGGCTGTTCCATTGTGCCTTCCCTGAATAAAGGAAACAATGCCCTGCTCTGACCAATTCCCTGCAAAATGTTCTCAGAAGCACTTTAACTATCCGTTGGGTTGGTCTCCCTACATTATCCTTCAAAACCCTCCTGCTTAGATACATCCTACCTCTGTTCATGCCCAGTGTTTATTTTTAAATTTTAATCTATTATATCTGGGCCGGCCATAAGGTTTTTAAATTTTTGTGTGTTATTGCTTATATGTGAGTTATATTAATTGTACTGTTTTATTTGCTTGCTGCTTTGTTGTTTACTGATGTGTTGTTGGGCTTGGCCTCATGTAAGCCGCCCCAAGTCCCCTTGGGGAGATGATGGCGGGATATAAATAAAGTTTTAGTAGTAGTAGTAGTAGCAGTAGTAGTTGCAGTAGTAGTAGTAGTAGTAGTATAAATATTTAAATTATATAATCCAAAATCGTAACCCGAAGCCATTCCAATTGTCAATTGCACATATTCCCTATTCAGTTCTTGCACTGCTTACTAGGCAAAGGCTTGGTTCAACAGCCATGTCTTTGCTTTGTTTCTGAAGGACAAGAGGGAGGGCACAGATCTAATTTCTCTGAGGAGGGAGTTCCACAGTCAAGGGGCCCCCACCGAGAAGGCCCTGTCTCTCCTACCCACCAACCACACTTGCAAAGGAGGTGGGATCGAGAGCAGAACCTCCCCAAAAGATCTTAACCTCGGTTATGGTTCATAGAGGAAGATGCTTTTGGACAGGTAAGCCGGGCTGAAATCGTTCAGAGCTTTATAGGCTAAAGCCACCACTTTGAATTGTGCCCAGTAGCAGTCTGCTATTAAACATAACTGCAAGTAATTTAGTAGATACACTCAAAGGTCCCCCATAATATTTTGATTATCACATTGATAAACTGATGCAGAAACTCCATAATTGATTGGAAAACTGCTCAAAGAGTTGCTTTTGATGGCTGCACTTCAAACTGGAAGGAGGTCTTGAGTGGTGTGCTTTGAGAGTCTGTCCTAGAGCTATTCCCTTTCAACACTTAGGGTCCTTATACACCAGTCGCGTTTGTTGCTGCGTGGTTTTAAGGCAATGATGAAGTAATGGTCAGGCCACAAACCATATTTTCATTTTTGTAGACCATTGATGGTCCATGAACCACAGGTTGGGAACCACTGCTCTAATATAATGGGCCCAGGAGGGGAGTGACACCACCAGGATTACCCGATCTGTGTGTTTCTTAGAGTCTTTGGAGTGAAATTATTTTGGGGGTGTCTGTGTTTTCCTTAGTAAAGGTTTATCCACCATTTACTACAGTACAATGCTGTAGTACAATATTCTCTACTATGAATATTGTTTTTGCAAGATAGGTGGGAAATTGCCCGTGACATCTGGTGAACTAATACGTCATCTATATATATAAATCTGTAGGGGGCGTCGTACGGCGTCGCATAACTCCACAACCCCCCAACGGAACTGAACCAAAATTCCCATGCCCCTAGGACAACCCACTCGCTACAAACTAATCTACTCCAAAGTAAAGAAAACACAACTGCAACGACGAAAACACCACAAAACAACTGAACATGCGCACTGGCGCAAACTCCCCGGCACGCGCGCACCCGCCGCCCCTCGCCCCCCCCCCGGCGGCACACACGCGCGCGCGGCGGAAACTCCCCGCCACGCGCACACCCGCCGCCCCTCACCCCCCCCCCCCGCGGCACACGCGCGCGCGTCGCAAACTCCCCGCCACGCGCGCACCCGCCGCCCCTGCCCCCCCCGCGGCACACACGCGCGCGCGGCGCAAACTCCCCGCCACGCGCGCACTTGCCACCCCTCACACCCCCCTCCCCCGCGGCATTACCGTTGAAAGGGGAAAGAAGAAGGGAAGAAAGGAAGGAGAAAGAAAGAGAAGGAATGAAGGAGCCAAAGGGGGAAGGAAGGAGAAAAGGAAATAAAATTAAAGGAAACAGAAGGAAGGAGAGAAAGACAGAGGGAGGGAGGGAGGGAAGGAAGGAAGGAAGGAGAAGGAAGGAAAGAGGGAACGAGGGAAAGGCCGACGGCGGGCCAGGAGGGGCCCGGCTCCGCCTCTGCCGCCTCCTCCTCGCCAGGGGGATCCAAGACAGAGAGAGTTCCCTACTACCGTTCCTTCCAGACAGGGGTCTGGCCCGCTGTCATACCGGTTGTGGGTCCACCACCAGAGTCGGCCACAACATCACGGAGGGGAAGGGGGAGGCAGAAACAGAACGAAGGGAGGAATGAGGGAGGGAGGGAGGACGAGAAGGAAGGAAGGAAGGAAGGAAGGAAGGAGAAGGAGGAGGAGAAGGAAGGAAGGAAAGAAGGAAAGACAGAAGACATAAAGGAAGGAAGGAAACAAAAAAGGAAGGAAGGGAAGCAGAAAGGGAAGACTGAAATGGGCCACAGCAACGCGTGGCAGGGTACAGCTAGTATGATATATATCCTCTACCATTTCACAAATAAGAACTTCATCACATGTGGCTAAGCAATATAAAGGTGTGGTCAAGTTAGAAACTGGGATGAACATTTTAATAAATGTTATTTATTTATTTATTTATTTATTTATTATTTAAAAGTTTTATATACCGACCTTCTCACCTCTCGAGGGACTCAGACCAATTTCCAACCATAATATCACAAACAATTAATAAAACATAATAATTCGTTTTACAATAAAACATTAAAACAGCAATTACATTCAATAACTACAATGGTCAGTCGTCACTCGTTGTTCATCATCCTCCATCCATATCTGGCTCACTTGTCGAATGCCTGTCTCCATAACCACGTCTTCAGCTGTTTCCTGAATGTCAGGATAGAAGGGGCGGTTCTGATCTCCAGTGGGAGAGAGTTCCAGAGTCGAGGGGCCACCACCGAGAAGGCCCTGTCCCTCGTCCCCACCAGACGCGCTTGCGAGGCCGGTGGGACCGAGAGCAGGGCCTCTCCAGACGATCTTAATAATCTTGATGGTTCATAGGGGAGAATAGGGGAGATTTTTTATTTAAGAATAAATTTAAATTGTTCATGGAAAAATAAGACATCCCCAGAAAATAAGCCCTAACACATATTTTGGAGCAAAAATTAAAATAGCACCCTGTCTTATTTTTTAGGAAACAAGGTAGTACTTGCAGTTAGAAGCATGCTACATGCATTGATACATTTGCTTGAATACAAAACAGAAAGTCTTGAGAGATATCCAGTGACATTCTTAGCAACCTGGAATTTTCAATATTGTATATGACTCCACATGCCTAGAGTATGTTGACAAGAAGTGTAGTATGCTACAGACAACTTTTTATAAACAAGTTGAATCATATAAGAATTAAAGTAGGAAGGTCTAATGTCAAAAAATATAAGAATGCCTTCAGGGCCCTCACACAGTCCTTTAGGTAGGAAATCAAAGAGGAACCTGCAATGTTCAAAGTTTTAACAATCTCCCTAGGGTAATTTGGCTCATCAAAAATGAGCTCATTTGGACATTACAGTATATATTTTTTGGAGTTTTCTGATCACACAGCTTGGATTTTTGTTCTTCAAACCAATTCCCAAGAAAGCTGTGTAAATGTCACATCTAAAATATTACAAGTTTTTCCCCTGCAGGGATTTCAGAAACAGGCTTTAGTATTTGGAATGTAGTGTCCTGGTGTCTGTATAGAACACACTGAACAACATCTTTCTTGAAAGTAACCTTTTCAAAACTGGAGTGTCCCAGTGTTCGTGAATATCACTTTCAGGCCTTGTCTATCCATCTGCATTAAATGCTTCAAAACTGATTGATTTCAGATGCAATCCTAATTTGTAGGCTTGGGTAACCACGGAAAAATTTGGTTCTAAACTCGTTTCGTTTTTAGGGGGCCCTTGCTTTTCGTTTTTTAATAATTCGAAATTTACCTTTAAAATTTTTTGAAATTTACGAAATTTCGTAAAATTACGAATCGATTCGATATTGGCGGACATGATTGCACAATATGCAAAAAAAAAAAAACCCTCCAAATAGGACAGGAGGAACTTCTGAAGCTTCCCTCTCCCTCTGTTGTTGACTGTTGGTGTGATAAAACAAACAACAACTATAAAACTTGCACCAGACATGCGAAAATAATTACGAAATAATTACGAAATAATTATGAAATAATTACGAAATAAATTGAAAAAATTGTTTCGAATCTTTATTACTCCTCACACAATTCCTGCATGGCTCAATATTGGATCGTAAGCTAATTTAAATACGAATTAATAACGAATTACGAAATTAACGAACGAAACCGCCCAAGCCTACTAATTTGAGATCCTCTTTTACAACTAACTCCCAAAATACTTGCATTTGTTTTTGTGCAAAAATTAACTTGGGCTATAGCTTGAATCTTAGAAACCATTTTAGAAATTGGTTTTGGGAGATATGAAGTATGATACCAATGACCTATGCTCTGTTGAGGGCACGCAATCTCATCACTCATGATACCAATGACGTATGCTCTGTTGAGGGTACACAATCTCACCACTCGTGATACCAATGACCTATGCTCTGTTAAGGGCACACAATCTCACCACTCATGATACCAATGACCTATGCTCTGTTGAGGGCACACAATCTCACCACTCATGATACCAATGACCTATGCTCTGTTGAGGGCACACAATCTCACCACTCATGATACCAATGCCCTATGCTCTGTTAAGGGCACACAATCTCACCACTCATGATACCAATGCCCTATGCTCTGTTGAGGGCACACAATCTCACCACTCATGATACCAATGACCTATGCTCTGTTGAGGGCACACAATCTCACCACTCATGATACCAATGCCCTATGCTCTGTTAAGGGCACACAATCTCACCACTCATGATACCAATGCCCTATGCTCTGTTGAGGGCACACAATCTCACCACTCATGATACCAATGACCTATGCTCTGTTAATGGCACACAATCTCACCACTCATGATACCAATGCCCTATGCTCTGTTAAGGGCACACAATCTCACTACTCATGATACCAATGACCTATGCTCTGTTGAGGGTACACAATCTCACTACTCATGATACCAATGACCTATGTTCTGTTAAGGGCACACAATCTCACCACTCATGATACCAATGATCTATGCTCTGTTAAGGGCACACAATCTCACCACTCATGATACCAATGACCTATGCTCTGTTAAGGGCACACAATCTCACCACTCATGATACCAATGCCCTATGCTCTGTTAAGGGCACACAATCTCACTACTCATGATACCAATGACCTATGCTCTGTTGAGGGTACACAATCTCACTACTCATGATACCAATGACCTATGTTCTGTTGAGGGTACACAATCTCACTACTCATGATACCAATGACCTATGTTCTGTTAAGGGCACACAATCTCACCACTCATGATACCAATGATCTATGCTCTGTTAAGGGCACACAATCTCACCACTCATGATACCAATGATCTGTGCTCTGTTAAGGGCACACAATCTCACCACTCATGATACCAATGCCCTATGCTCTGTTGAGGGCACACAATCTCACCACTCATGATACCAATGACCTATGCTCTGTTGAGGGTACACAATCTCACTATGACCTATGCTCTCCAATGACCTATGCTCTCAATTCTTGGATATTTCAGGATATACCCATTTCCACTATAAATATATGATAACCTATTTCACTGTATTTTAGTGCCAGAGAACACCCCACTCTTTGATTGTTGGTTTCTTTCTTATACCCCAAGACTGCACTTCCTTAGATATTGAATGCAACTCTACAATATTGAGTTGTGGGCACTATGACCTAAAATAAACCCAAATCCTCAATTTGGGATGATAAACAAGGCAATTGCCAAACAGGCCTTAACTGTAATTCTATTCATATTATAACCTAAAACATTACCCCTGAAATTAGTTCCCACTTTCTCTGCCCCTGTTGTTGTTGTACTATCCAGCCCTCCTTAAGGTCAAGATGATGCTTCCATTCAGTCTCCTACTTTGGAAGGGATTTTTTTCTTTCTTTTTTTTTTGTGAATGGTTTTATTGAGTTTTATATCAGTAGTGAACATATAACAGTAACAGTAACACACCGTACATTACCCTTGACAAACAGTAACACACAGTACAAGCGCACATGACAAACATGACGAACAAAGTAATACCAAACATAGCATGATTTTCGTGCATAACATCAAATTGGCATATATATATATGTTTCTTCGTGTTCTTTATTGTCCCCCCTAATCCTCCCCCCTTGATTGTTCTTACTTAATACCTAGTTTAGTTAATTTCTTCTTGTTCATTTTCCCTTTTCGTCTCCCCCCCCCCCTTCACTTCATTATTAGCGGTAGTAGGGGATGGTAGGGGACAGTGGTGAGGGGGTAGGGGAAATGGATTCACAGGGGATTTGAGTTCACTAGTTCTAAATAAGGAAGACTTTAAGGTACTTGAAACCTTAGAATTAAGTTACCTGGGGAGGGGGGAAAAATGTGAGACATAATTGTAACTATACCCACCACCTTGAGTAACCCTAGTGACATTAAAAAGTACTTCCAAGGATATTCTGGACAGTAATTATTATAGTGGGCAGTAGTTTGCCCTTTTATTCTGTTTGTCATACGTCGGATGGCTATTATCGTTCCCTTGAGAGCTTTCGCTATTCCATACTGATATTAATTTCGTTGTTTGATCTGTTAATGTATTCTATAAAGCTTTCCCAGTTAGTTCTTGGTGGTTTAGGTATGTTTTGAGATAATTTGTGGGTTAGGATATCCATGTTCATTATATCCCATACTTTTAACAACCAGTGGTCTATCGAGGGGATTTCTTTAGATTTCCAGACCTTAGCTATAACTGTTCTGGCTGCTGTGGTGAAGTAGAAGAACAGTTTGTCGGAGTTTTTATTTTGGAGGGGGTCTATAATTCCCAGCAACATTGCTTCTGGTTTAAGTTTTATTTTCTCTCCTAGTATTATCTGTATAGTTTTGTTAACTTTTTGCCAGAAGTTTTTTATTCTCCTACACTTCCACCATGTGTGGATATAGCTTCCTTTATGTCTCCCACATTTCCAACATGTATTTTTAACTTTCCCCTTGCTGAATTTGGATATCCTGTCCGGTGTATAATACCATCTGTAAAATTGTTTATACCAGTTTTCTTTCATCTCAGTTGAATATGTATATTTGATTTTTTGGCGCCAGACCTCCTCCCACTTTTTTTCTTCATGTCCATGAAAGAAGTGTTTCATAATAAATTAAACTATTGATCTATGGGCAAG
This sequence comes from Anolis sagrei ordinatus, assembly GCF_025583915.1. Classification (NCBI taxonomy): domain Eukaryota; kingdom Metazoa; phylum Chordata; class Lepidosauria; order Squamata; family Anolidae; genus Anolis; species Anolis sagrei. The sequence goes on along the minus strand of NW_026847660.1, from coordinate 62,885,150 downwards.
GGAGAATGGCATAGCAGCTTGTGTTATACTAACTATATCTGTAAACAGGCATTTGTAGTTGGGCTATACAGCGCTGAGACGGGAAGGAATTCTTTATTTCTGCTCCAGTGAGTAAACTTGACCTAATACTGCTACCATCATCTCTTTTGTTATAGTGCAATCTGTGTGTAATCGCTTACACCAAGAATTTTCAGAGATGATTGTAAGGGACTTTAGAGCACACAATATGCATTCAGTTGTTTGGATTATGAAAGATTGTGTGTGTGTGTGTGTGTTGACTAACTGTCTATGTTGGTAGAGTGGGCACTTTATATCTTACGACCTCATCGGATGCGGTCCATTTCTCTACACTGATGATACGGAGTCCCACAAAGTCCATCAGATGACGCAAGGCAACTTCCAGCAAGATTCCATGGGGCTCCGTATCAGCAACATAGAGAAATGGAGCCCAGAGCACCCCTTTTAAAGAGTCGAGTGTTACCTGACTCTTAACGCCTACCTGCGTGACTGCATCTCTGTTTACGAACCCACACGATCTCTTCGATCATCTGGAGAGGCCTTGCTCGCGATCCCACCTACATTGCAAGCACGATTGGTGGGGACGAGGGACAGGGCCTTCTCGGTGGTGGCCCTTCGACTCTGGAACTCTCTCCCTAAGGACATCAGGCATGCCCCAACGTTGGCAATTTTTAGGAGGAGCTTGAAAACGTGGTTGTTCCAGTGTGCCTTCCCAGAATAAGGAAACTCCAAGCAATATGTCCCCAAATGCACTTTACTAGAGACCCAGGATATCTGCATGCCCCATCCCCCTCCAAATACCTACCCTTTTCACCTGGTCTTGCCCAGCACATTTTTAATTTTAACTATTACATTTGGCCCTACCATAGATTTTAATGCGTTGGGGTGTTTTGTTAATGTTTATTGCTTTGTTTTGATTTCAATTTGTTGTATTGTTGTTGTTGTTTTTTACTGATGTATTTGGGCTCGGCCTCTTGTAAGCCACACCGAGTCCTCCGGGAGATGGTAGTGGGGCACAAATAAAGGTGGTATTATTATTATTATTATTATTATTATTATTATTATTATTAGTGGGGAAATGACAGAAAGGGACTGTCTTCAGGCCATTCCAGAAGACAGGAAAAGATTTATTTATTTATTTATTTATTGTCGTGTCAGGGCAACCAGTCAATTATATTACATTTCTAACATAACAAAGCAAACAAACAGACAAAATACAAAATCTGTGAGTTTGGTAGTTGATTAAATGTCCTTAGACCAGTATCTGGCCACTTGGAGTGCTTCTGGTGTTGCTGCAAGAAGGTCCTCCATTGTGCATGTGGCAGGGCTCAGGTTGCATTGCAGCAGGTGGTCAGTGGTTTGCTCCTCTCCACACTCGCATGTCGTGGATTCCACTTTGTAGCCCCATTTCTGAAGGTTGGCTCTGCATCTCGTGGTGCCAGAGCGCAGTCTGTTCAGCGCCTTCCAAGTCGCCCAGTTTTCTGTGTGCCCAGGGGGGAGTCTCTCATTTGGTATCAGCCATTGGTTGAGATTCTGGGTTTGAGCCTGCCACTTTTGGACTCTCGCTTGCTGAGGTGTTCCAGCGAGTGTCTCTGTAGATCTTAGAAAACTATGTCTTGATTTAAGTCGTTGACGTGCTGGCTGATACCCAAACAGGGGATGAGCTGGAGATGTCTCTGCCTTGGTCCTTTTCACTATTGGCTGCTACTTCCCGGCGGATGTCAGGTGGTGCAATACCGGCTAAGCAGTGTAATTTCTCCAGTGGTGTAGGGCGCAGGCACCCGTGATAATGCGGCATGTCTCATTAAGAGCCACATCCACTGTTTTAGTGTGGTGAGATGTGTTCCAAACTGGGCATGCATACTCAGCAGCAGAGTAGCACAGCGCAAGGCAGATGTCTTCACTGTATCTGGTTGTGATCCCCAGGTTGTGCCAGTCAGCTTTCGTATGATATTGTTTCTAGCACCCACTTTTTGCTTGATGTTCAGGCAGCGCTTCTTGTAGGTCAGAGCACGGTCCAGAGTGACTCCCAGGTATTTGGGTGCGCTGCAATGCTCCAGTGGGATTCCTTCCCAGGTGATCTTCAGAGCTCGGGATGCTTGTCTGTTCTTGAGATGAAAGGCACATGTCTGTGTTTTAGATGGGTTAGGGATCAGCTGGTTTTCCCTGTAATAGGCAGTAAGAGCACCTAGAGCTTCGGAAAGCTTCTGTTCTACCATCTCAAAGCTCCCTGCTTGAGCAGTAATGGAAAAGATGATAGTGAACGAAAAAGAACAGTTCCTCCCATTGTCCCCTGCTTTCCCCCTCATTCCCCCTGCCTGTCTGATGAGATTCCCAGTGTGAGTGTCCATTAGACAATCCCTCCCATAGGTAAACAGTTAATTCTCAGTCTTTTTCCAGGAACGAAGAGTTTAGAATTAGTGAGTATGATCTCCATGAAACTTCTGGAGAACTATTCATATATTGCTTGCTGTCATTTTTGCAATTATTTCCATAAAACAAAAGAGCTTCAGAACATTATATCCAGTATCCTCAAGTGCCTTGACATTTACAAGCACTTTTATAAGACTTCTTATGCTTGTGCCAATCAATTACCTTTTCTGTCCAGCGCCTAGAGGGGAAAATGGAGAAAAAGTTATTTCAATGACTCCATCCATTCCTGTTTACCATTTTTCTCCATGTTGATGTTCAAATCAATATGCAATACTGCACTTTAAGACGGGTAGGGATGTTTTTCTCCAATAAAATAAAAATTACGGGAATTTTTAGCTTTCGCTAATTCTGTTTATTGACAACACTTCCTTTTGTTTGTGGCTATCTTTGCAGTCCCCCTTTCATTACTGCATCTATTTTCTGTGTCACAAGAGCAATAAGCATGAAATTAGAGATGATATACTGACAGAATGTCATCATGCGGTTACAAAGTTAGTCCGATTTGGCTGTGTGTCAACATCAATGAAGACAAATAAACAAGGGAAAAGGAAAGGAAAGAAAACAGCTACATAGTAGGGAGTGAGGGCAGTGCCTCCTGGAAAGAGCAGCTCTATCATTAGGCAATATAAAGCATTATAGAATTTAAAACTCTGCAACTCTTCCCATGGACTAACAGATTTGGGATAATCCTCTATATATCCTTTAAGCCTGGCATTATGCAGCTGCAAAGCATTGAGAAGACTTTTAGATGTTCTGAAAGATACAAATGTATCAACATTAGACAGCAGAAAACAAACTTTCACAAAATATAAGCTTCTCTTCATTGATTTTAACAATGGTTATTTATTTCTAAGATCATTATAGCTGGAACAAATTTGCAATGATATACTCTAGCCTGCTTAGGTGTCCCCTTTTGTCACGCATGTCCCCTCTGTCATCCAATCTGTCAAAGGGAGAACTGTTAAATCTTGGCCGAGTTAACATTATTCTCATCTTAATATTTGCCACGTCTACCTGGTACCTTGGAGGTGACAAATATGAAGGAATTAAAAGTGCATAAAGAGTATTAGATTTTTTTTAATGGTGTCATCAGCAACCATACCATTGTATTACATTTCTAACAGAACAAAACAAACAAACATAAAAAAAACCACAAATTTTGCAAACTTGGTAGTTGATTAAATGTCCTTTGACCAGTAGCTGGCCACTTGGAGTGCCTCTGGTGTTGCCGCAAGAAGGTCCTCCATTGTGCATGTGGCAGGGCTCAGGTTGCATTGCAGCAGGTGGTCAGTGGTTTGCTCTCCACACTCGCATGTCGAGGATTCCACTTTGTAGCCCCATTTCTCTGGCTCTGCATCTCGTGGTGCCCGAGCGCAGTCTGTTCAGCAACTTCCAAGTTGCCCAGTCTTCTGTGCCCAGGGGGGAGTCTCTCATTTGGTATCAGCCATTTGTTGAGGTTCTGGGTTTGAGCCTGCCACTTTTGGACTCTCGCTTGCTGAGGTGTTCCAGCGAGTGTCTCTGTAGATCTTAGAAAACTATTTCTTGATTTAAGTCGTTGACGTGCTGGCTGATACCCAAACGGGATGAGCTGGAGATGTCTCTGCCTTGGTCCTTTCACTATTGGCTGCTACTTCCCGGTGGATGTCAGGTGGTGCAATACCGGCTAAGCAGTGTAATTTCTCCAGTGGTGTAGGGCGCAGACACCCTGTGATAATGCGGCATGTCTCATTAAGAGCCACATCTACTGTTTTAGTGTGGTGAGATGTGTTCCACACTGGGCATGCATACTCAGCAGCAGAGTAGCATAGCGCAAGGGCAGATGTTTTCACTGTGTCTGGTTGTGATCCCCAGGTTGTGCCAGTCAGCTTTCGTATGATGTTGTTTCTAGCACCCACTTTTTGCTTGATGTTCAGGCAGTGCTTCTTGTAGGTCAGAGCACGGTCCAGAGTGACAGTCCGGTGGGATTCCTTCCCAGGTGATCCTCAGAGCTCTGGATGCTTGTCTGTTCTTAAGGTGAAAGGCACATGTCTGTGTTTTAGATGGATTAGGGATCAGCTGGTTTTCCCTGTAATAGGCAGTAAGAGCACCTAGAGCTTCAGATAGCTTCTGTTCAACCATCTCAAAGCTCTCTGCTTGAGCAGTAATGACACGATCATCAGCATAGATTGTACTGCATTAAAACAAAAAAACAAACACAACACAAAGTTTGCAAACTTGGTAGTTTATTAAATGTCCTTTGATCAGTATCCGGCCACTTGGAGTGCTTCTGGTGTTGCTATAAGAAGATCCTCCATTGTGCATGTGGCAGGGTTCAGGTTGCATTGCAGCAGGTGGTCAGTGGTTTGCTCTTCTCCGCACTCGCATGTCGTGAATTCAACTTTGTAGCCCCATTTCTTAAGGTTGGCTCTGCATCTCACGGTGCCAGAGCGCAGCCTGTTCAGTGCCTTCCAAGTTACCTAGTTTTCTGTGTGCCCAGGAGGGAGTCTCTCATTTGGTATCAGCCATTCATTGAAATTCTGGGTTTTAGCCTGCCACTTTTGGACTCTTGCTTGCTGAGGTGTTCCAGCGAGTGTCTCTGTAGATCTTGGAAAACTATTGGCTGATACCCAAACGGGGTGGGCCGGAGATGTCATTGCCTTGGTCCTTTCACTATTGGTTGCTACTTCCCAGCGAATGTCAGGTGGTGCAATACCGGCTAAACAGTGTAATTTCTCCAGTGGTGTAGCAATGCTCGCAGAATCCAACTTTTTCAGATTTCTGTATTAAATTACCTGATCTGCACCTCTTGAATTAATGTGCAGGTTTAAATTTAGCTGTTTACCATTTTACTTCTCCAAACGATGTGATGGGTTTCTTCCTTTTTAATGTATATCAGTATGGTCTGGGTTAAATAGACTGGAGCAGCTGGATGCCTTTTGGGAATCTTTCATCAGCCCATTGGGCATTCCTTAAGGGCAATTGTGGGGTGGATTGGACTAATTTTAGGTGGGGGTGGGCGGTATGTGACAATGTTTTGAGGATGCTGAGCTATTTATCAGGGTTTTGGCCGTTTAAGCCACTGGACTGTAAGACCTGTAATCGTGCTTCAATGCAATGTAATTTTGATATGTTTAAAATGTTTTAATATGTTTTAATCATTTGAAAGACTATTTTAATTTATATATTTGTGTTTCTTACAGTTTTATAATATTGTGTTCTATTGATATTGTTGTTATCTGAATCTGGCATTGAATTGTTGCCATAGTTTGTAAGCTGCCCTGAGTCCCCTTTGGGGTGAGAAGGGTGGGGTATAAGTACAGTAAATAAATAAATAAATAAATAAATTGTGAATGAAGTAGTAGCGTAAGGTTCTTGTGGGTTTTTTCGGGCTATAGGGCCATGTTCTAGAGGCATTTCTCCTGACGTTTCGCCTGCATCTATGGCAAGCATCCTCAGAGGTAGTGAGGTCTGTTGGAATTAGGACAATGGGTTTATATATCTGTGGAATGGCTGGGGTGGGGCAAGGAGCTCTTCCTTGCTGGAGCTAGGTGTGAATGTTTCAACTGATCACCTTCATTAGCATTTGAAGGCTTGGCTGAGCCTGGGAAAATACCCTGTTGAGAGGTGTTAAGATGTGCCTGGTTGTTTCCTCTCTGCTGTTTTGCTGTTATAATTTTAGAGTTTTTAATACTGGTAGCCAGATTTTGTTCATTTTCATGGTTTCCTCCTTTCTGTTGAAATTGTCCACATTCTTGTGGATTTCAATGGCTTCTCTGTGTAGTCTGACATGGTGGTTGTTAGAGTGGTCCAGCATTTCTGTGTTCTCAAATAATATGCTGTCCAGGTTGGTTCATCAGGTGCTCTGCTATGGCTGACTTCTCTGGTTGAAGAAGTCTGCAGTGCCTTTCATGTTCCTTGATTCGTGTTTGGGCAATAGATTTGTCCACAGCTGCATGGTATATGGTAGACTCCTGCAGAGGTGAGAGGATCCCTCTTGTCCACATAATAATAATAATAATAATAATAATAATAATAATAATAGTAATAAACAAACATGGAAATTTAAGAGAATCTCTCTTAAATTTGTCTCTTCATTGCTTGATGAGTGGTGGCAATGCATTTTTCGTTATTGCAGCCTTCTGCTGTGGAATAGAATCCCTCTCTCACTTAATCCCCAGTTCTTCAAACTCAGAGAGGTGATCAGTAGGCCTGGGTAACAACGGAAAAATTTGTTTCTAAAATCGATTTGTATTTGGGGGTTTTTTTTGTTTCGATATTTAAAATAATTACAAAATTTTCCTTTTAAAAAGTTCGATATTTACGAAATTTCGTAAATGGTAAAAAATTAACGATCGATTTCCGAAACAATAACGAATCGATTCGTTAATGGCGGACGCGACCGCGAAATACGCTAAAAAACCTCCAAACCTTCTGAAGCTTCCCTCTCCCTCTGTTGTTGACTGTTGGTGTGATATTATAATTTTTTTCACTAATTAAACCATAAAACTGGCCCAGACATGCGGAAATAATAACGAAACGACCTCAAAACAATAACGAAACGAAAACAATATCGAAATACGAAGTGTTTACAAAACGTTTTTGAAAATTCGTTTTTTAATAATTGCTCCAGAATGGTTCGTTATCGTTTTGTAATTGAAAAAATTAACGAATTATTAACGAATTACGAATTAACGAAACGAAACCGCCCAGCCCTAGTGATCAGAATCAGGAACTACAGATTCCTAGCCATCTGCCTCTTCCTCTTTGTTTAAATCTTCTGACTCAAGAGAGTGAGTTATGTCAGGAGCGCACCCAATCCCCCTTTTAGTCTGCTACTGTCTTATATTTATTTCCTGCTGCCATATGGGATTATCTCTCAATTGTAAGGAGGAGACATTTAAGTCCTTTTAGGAAGAAAGCAAGAAGCCTTAGCAGAAAGCAGAAAACCACTTTGTCTTCTGTATGGGTGTCGAACAGGCAATATCTTGCAGGTACTTGAATGAATTGAAGGATGGAAGTGTTGTGAGGTTGGTTTATCATGCACACTCATCTTTCTGAGAGTGAAATGAAAATAGAGTTTGTAATATTGGATGGTAGCATGATAGCATGTTACCATTAGCCCTATGAAATTTAGATTTTCACAAAACTGTCAGGATTTTCTCTTTTAAATAATAATAGGGATAGGACCTCCCTAGGACAAGACTTTGGAGATATTACGTTACAGATCAACACGAGCACAGCCTCTTCTAATGAAATTCTCACAGCAGAGAATTAAAACAAATCTATCATACTGAAGACTTTGTACATTAGCGGATGACAAAATACTATAAAAGTTACATTATTCTTTTCTGTCAAGCTAGGAAAATGCTAGACTTATAATAAGAAGGCAAACCATATCTAACACTTTTATTAGAGTTCGAAACCTTTTTACATACTTAATCTTTAACCACCCCCGCCCAAAAAACTTTTAGAATAGGTTACTGTTGCTACTCTCATCTTGCCAAAGGCCACAAAAGGATTTCATATCTGAAATGAGGTTTAATTAGATTTAACCTTTTGACTTAATACTTAATATTGATGCTTCAATATATATCAAATAATGGGATTTTATAACTCAATTATGGAGTGAGGTGGGCAGGAAAGAATATTCTAGATCAGTGTTTCTCAACCCTCCTAATGCTGCGACCCCTTAATACAGTTCCTCATGTTGTGGTGATCCCCAAACAGAAAATTAATTTCATTGCTACTTCATAATTGTAATTTTGCTACTGTTATAAATTGTAATGTAAATATCTGATATCCAGGATGTATTTTCATTCACTGGACCAACTTTGGCACAAATATCTGATATACCCAAATTTGAATACTGGTGGGGTTGGAGAGGGGATTGATTTTGTCATTTGGGAGTTGTAGTTGCTAGGATTTATAGTTCACCTACAATCAGAGAGCATTCTGAACTCCACCAATGATAGAATTGAACCAAATTTGGCACACAGAACTTCCATGACCAACAGAAAATACTAGAGGGTTGGTGGGCATTGACCTTGAGTTTTGGAGTTGTAGTTCACCTACATCCAGAGAGCACTGTGGAGTCAAACAATTTATTTATTTATTTATTTACAACACTTATATCCCGCCCATATCAGCCCGCAGAATGATAGTTCTGGACCAAACTTGGCGCAAATACTCAATATGCCCAAATGTGAACACTGGTGGAGTTAGGGGAAATAGACCATGACATTTGGGAATTGTAGTTGCTGGGATTTATAGTTCACCCACAATCAAAGAGCATTCTGAACTCCACCAACGATAGAATTGGGCCAATCTTCCCTCTAGCCTCGCACACTCTCCCTCACCCACAAATGCACACCACACTGCTATGTTCCAAGCATGCCTGCTCTCCCCTCCCCACTTGGAGACTCAGAAACAGCCCTCCCCTTGGCTGAGAGGCTGACCAATTACAATGGAGGAGGGCTTTTGGTGGGAGGATTTGCCGTCTGTTTCCAAAAAGGAACAGAAGAACACGCAGAGAGATCTTCAGCCTTCTGTGCCAAAAGGGTTCCCAAGACCACCAAAAATATATGTTTACTCACTTACTGAAACCACTGTGACCCTCAACCAATGACCAATCAAGACCAAATTGGCACACAGAGCCCCCATGACCCACTCTACATCCTGCTGCAGTTTGGAGGAGGGTTGACCATGGGTGATGGGACTTGCAGTACCTTCACTCACTTACTGAAACCACTGCCACCCTCATCCAATGACTGATAAAGACCAAACTTGGCACACAGAGCCCCCATGACCCACTCTATATCCTGCTGCTGTTTGGAGGAAGGTGGACCATGGATTATGGGACTTCAAGTACCTTCACTCACTTCCTGAAAACAATGCAACCGGCATCCAATGACCAATAAAGATCAAACTTGGTATACAGAACCCCCATTACCCACCTTCTCTAATAACCCGGGCAGCGCCGGGTCCCCAAGCTAGTATTAAATGAAAGTCACAGCTTTTATATGTTGCAATACCTAATTTAGCTCTTAGAAATACAAGTGTATAATCACTGCTATAAGGAATAATAATAATATATTTTATTTGGACTGACAGCAGTGGTTCACATCAATGTTGTCTGACAGCCTTTTAGATATAAAGAGAACCCGTAAGCTTGTAATAATGAATTATATTCTCCTTAGGTTTCAAGTCTTAACCACTTTGCCTGTATAAGATATGGTACATGTCACCTTTTCTATTGATGCTATGAAGTTTTATAACGTTACACACAAAAAAAACATTTTTGCAATTATACTAAAGACAAATCAGTGAAGATTCTTATAGATGCTGTTCTTTTATGAGACATTTTTAGGCACATTGAGATATGTAGCAAGCCTTTCTAGAAACTGTGATGTCTCAGACTTTTAAATGCAAATCGGATGATGAGAAGGACCTGGACAAACCACGTTGGTTTCTTTCCATTTACCAAAGAAAATGATATTATATGTATTTGAGAGAGGGCGTGTATTTGGATGGAATAAGACATAAATTTATTTATTATTAAGATGCAGAATACGTATGCTGAAAATTCCTTGAGAAAGTCAGCCAAAATGTAAGTATTTTAAAATGCATATTTAATTTGAAAGTCAACCACTTATTCCCAAGGCCATAAAGATTTACAGCCTAATTATGCATAATTTAATTCAAAATGTCCCAATACACTTACTCTCAAGTAAAAGTGTATCTCCCAGTGGTCCCAAAAATCCCTAGATCATTGTTTCTATGGCAACATTTCTCTATGGAGACCACTGTGATGACAGATGGACTCTGCTGAAGATTTCTTAGACTGAAATCTTTGGAACTCAGTTATTACTAAACTGCTCTGAAGTCGGGGGGATTTCTCAATATATTAATGTACAAGGTTCATCTGTAAGCAATTGATATGCCTAACAATGAATGACCTAAAATGTTTGATACTGATTGATGTCTGGGTGTGACTGCAGATTTTATATTGTTTGTGTATTAGCTATTGTAGTACAAAAATTACCAAACAAATAAAATTCACTTGCTTTTCAGTGGGAAGATATAGTTAAAACAGAGCCTGACACTGTGCCACAAATTCAACAGAACTACTCATTAAAACAATGAAAAGATCATTTAATTATAGTGAAGGAAATAATTTATTTTATGCTCCTTAAAAGAAATCAGTTGGTTTCTGTAGTTGTCTGAGTTGTTAGGAGTTAAAGGTACTGCTCACATTAAAATTACTGGAAATGAACTTAAATCATCTAGGTATGATTCAGAAAGGCTCCTAAAACTTCCAGTCAAAAGATAATAATAATAATAATAATAATAATAATAATAATAACAACAACAACAACAACAACAACAACAACACTTTATTTGTACCCCGCTACCATCTCCCCAAGGGACTCGGTGCGGCTTACATGAGGCCGAGCCCAAACACAACCATACAAGCAATAATAACAACAATTCAAGCAATTAAAAAACATAGACAATAAAATACACAACGTTATCAATAAGACAACACACAATTAAAAACAGTGGGAAGGCCAAATGTAGAGTTAAAATTGGAAATAATGCTGAGACATGGACGAATGGTGATACTGGTGTTTGTGGAAGGGCATATGAGCAGACCTAAAGAAATGTAAAGTGCTTTGGAGGACAAAGTGCTATGGGATCATTATTCTGGGAAGGCACACTGGAACAGCCACGTCTTCAAGCTCCTCTTGAAGACTGCCAGAGTTGGGGCCTGTCTGATGTCTTTAGGGAGTGAGTTCCAGAGTTGCGGGGCCACCACCGCAAAGGTCCTCTCTCTCGTCCCCACCAATCGTGCCTGCGATGCTGGTGGGATCGAGAGCAGGGCCTCTCCGGATGATCGAAGGGATCGTGTGGGTTCGTATACAGAGATGCGGTCACACAGGTAGGCTGGTCCCAAATCATTCAGGGCTTTGTAGGTAAGAACCCGCACCTTGAATTGGGTCTGGTAGATGAATGGCAGCCAGTGGAGCTCCTTGAACAGGAGGGATGACCGCTCCCTGTAAGGAGCCCCAGTTAACAATCTGGCTGCCACCCGTTGGATCATCTGAAATTTCTGGGCCGTTGTGGTTTTTAACGTCTGTGAAATTCCACATCAGCACATGAAATACCTGAGGCACATAACTGAAGAAAATAAAACCACAGCTTTATTGGTTACAGCTGTTTAAAAGTTGGTCCGGATCCAGATGTTGACCAATGAGCCTGTTGATGGTTGAACGATTTGCCTGGCTTGCCAGCAAGGCAACAACAGAATTCCACTTGAATTGAAACCAGTGTATTGATTCTGTGTCACAAGGTGTAAGAATGCTGTTGACATCTCCCAAAGTGTCAGTTAAGAACATATTTATTGTCCCTGACAACATCCACATGCTTCCTGGACCGAGATCACATGTGAACTACCTATAAAGTTGTGTCAAAAGACAAATAACATGCAGTACAATTCCTCAATTGCAGATGAGGATTCTAAGTGAACCGAGCTGAGAATTCTGGTGGGGGTGTCTGTGTGTGTCACTAATACACCACAGCACCTGACTGAAGAAAAAACTAGTCAATTTGTTGTTCATTCATTCAGTCGTTTCTGATTCTTCGTTACCTCATGGGCCAGCCCATGCCAAAGCTCCCTGTCAGCCATCACCACCCCCAGCTCATTCAAGGTCAATCCAGTCACTTCAAGGATCCCATTCATCCATCTTGCCCTTGGTCGGCCCCTCTTCCTTTTTCCTTCCATTTTCCCCAGCATAATTGTCTTCTCCAAGCTTTCCTGTCTTCTCATGATGTGGCCAAAGTACTTCATCTTGGCCTCTACTATCCTTCCCTCCAATGAGCAGTCGGGCTTTATTTCCTGAGGTATGGACTGGTTGGATCTTCTCGCTGTTCAAGGCACTCTCAGAACTTTCCTCCAGCACCACAGTTCAAAAGCATCTATCTTCCTTTGCTCAGCCTTCCTTTGGTCCAGCTCTCACAAGGGTATCTGGTCGAACTCCTTGCTGTGTGAGAATACATAACAGCTGCTTAAATGTCTCCAAAGTCTACCACTTTCTGAGTCAATCTATTCTACTGCCAATTGCCCTTTGCATTAATAAAATGTTTACAGGAAATTTCTTTTCTTGTAATTTGAATTCATTGTTTTATGTTCTAATCTCTGAAGCTAAAGCAAATAACCTCACCTGATCTTCTGCATGGCATCCCTTCAAATATTTAACTATAAATATTATGTCACTTCTCCATTTTCTCTTCTCCAAGCTAAACATAATACAGAGGGACCTTCCACACAGCCCTATATCCAAGAACTATCAAGGCAGAAAATCCCACAATGTCTGCTTTGAACTGGATTAATGTTGGATTTTCTGCCTTGATATTCTGGGATTTAGGGCTGTGTGGAAGGGCCCTTGGTTTCCAGATCTTTGGCCATCTTGGGGCCATTCCACACAGCCATATAAGGAAGATAATCCACAACACCTGCATTGAACAGGGTTATCTGAGTCCAGAGTGCCATACAATCCAGTTCAGTGTGGATTTTATACAGCTGTGTGGAAGCCTTGGTTGCCCTTCTCTAGATACATTTAATTTGTCAGTATCCGTGTTGAATGGTTGTGCCCAGAACTGGACACAATATTCCAGATGAGGTCTGACAAAATCAGAGTTGAGTGGCATTAATATTTCTCCTGACTGGGACAATATTTCATGTTGAAACTCATAATTGCATCCGGTTTTGTTTTTTAGCTGTTGCGTCACTCTGTTGATGCATATGTCGTGCATAGATTACAAAGATTCCTAGATCCTTTTACACATTGTTTTCAAGCTCAGTTTAAATTTCCTGAAGTCAGCTCTCCTAAAGTCTAGAATACATGTCTAACTTCTCTTAGTTTCTCCATTCCTGGCCAATCCCACCTAAAAATCTCACCACTTCCACTTCATTGACCAGGTCCTCAGTATTGACTAGGATCAGATCAAGAATAGCTGATCCTCTTGTTGCTTCTTCCAGCTTCTAGACCAGGGGTCCCCAGACCCGGCCCCCCAAGGGCATTTATCTGGTCCGCGGGGTGTGGAGAAGCGGCAGGCAATGCGGCCCCAAAGCCATGCTGCCTGCCACCTCCCCCGCCTTCTCCCAGCTTGAGGACGAGGCGAGACCCCATCCTGAAGCTGGGAGAAGGTGGGGCCGGCCTGGGGAGAAGGCAGGCGGCGCGGGCCCAAAGCCGCACCACCTACCGCCTCCCCCGCCTTCTCCCAGCTTCAGAATGAGGGGAGACCCTGTCCTGAAGCCGGGAGAAGGCGGGGCCGGCCTGGGGAGAAGGCAGGCGGTGCAGGCCCAAAGCCACAACGCCTGCCACCTCTCCCGCCTTCTCCCGGCTTCAGGAGGAGGCAAGACCCCGTCCTGAAGCCGGGAGAAGGCAGGCCTGGCCTGGGGAGAGGGCGGGCGGAGCGGGTCATGGGCCTTCTGAGTGGATCATGGGCGTTCTTTGTGGGAAGTTTGGCCCAGTTCTATCATTGGTGGGGTTCAGAATGCTCTGATTATTGGTGAACTATAAAGCACTGAGCTGCTGAGCTTGTTGATCGAAAGGTCACAGGTTCGATCCCGGGGAGTGGCGTGAGCTTCCGCTGTCAGCCCTAGCTTCTGCCAACCTAGCAGTTCGAAAACATGCAAATGTGAGTAGATCAATAGGTACCACTCCGGCGGGAAGGTAACGGCGCTCCATGCAGTCATGCCGGCCACATGACCTTGGAGGTGTCTACGGACAACGCTGGCTCTTCGGCTTAGAAATGGAGATGAGCATCACACCCCAGAGTCAGACATGACTGGACTTAATGTCAGGGGACTACCTACCTATAAATCCCAGTAACTACAACTCCCAAATGTCTGTTTTCCCCAAACTCTACCTGTGCTCACAATTGGGCATATTGAGTTTTTGTGCCAAGTTTGGTCCAGATCCATCATTGTTTGAGTCCATAGTGCTCTCTGGATGTAGGTGAACTACAACTCCAAAACTCAAGGTCAATGCCCACCAAACCCTTCCAGTATTTTCTGTTGGAAGTGGGAGTTCTGTGTGCCAAGTTTAGTTCAAGTCCATCATTAGTGGAGTTCAGAATGCTCTTTGATTGTAGGTGAACTATAAATCCCATCTCTTAAATGACAAAATCAACCCTCCCCCAACCCCACCATCATTCAAATGTCGGCATATCAGATATTTGTGTCCAGTGAATGAAATACATTCTGTATTTAAGATATTTACATTACAATTCATAACAGGAGCAGAATTACAGTTCTGAAGTAGCAACAAAAATAATTTTATGGTTGGGGGTCATCGCAACATGAGTAACTGTATTAAGGGGTCGCGGCATTAGGAAGGTTGAGAACCACTGATCTATGGCAAGCATCCTCAGAGGTTATTAGGTGACAACAATCCTATCTCTTCACCCAAAAGCAGGCCCACACTTCCAATTGAAATACTAATAAGCTTATATCTGTTAAAATTGTTCTTTATTTATTGTATTGTTTTAAAGTGTTTTTTTGCACTACAAATAAGATATGTGCAGTGTGCATAGATATTCATTTATGGGTTTTTTTCACATTATAATACAGCCCTCCAACAGTTTGAGGGACCGTGACCTGGCCCTCTGTTTAAAAAGTTTGAGGACCCCTATTCTAGACAATTAAAAAATGATAATACATGAGAATGATGTAACCACTTGGCCCTGCATACCTTGAGTGGATTTCAGGAAACTTATACCTTTCCTGTACAGTTTTTGGGGGCTAAAATGATTTGATGCTAAGCAATTTGCTTTTAGGGCTTTTTATTGATTACCTCATAGTTAATAGCTAGTGTGGGGCTCAGCTTTTAGAAATGAATAATAACGTTTCAGTAATAACCACTTTCAGAGATTCTATTGAAAACAGCATATTTTAGAGTCAACCCAATAGATTTATGCTGTGAATGTAAGTAAGAAGAATTGAATCATTGTAACATTGTGGTTGGCAACTGTACTTGCAACAGCACCCCCCCCCCCCAATTTTATAATGTATTTTTTCTTCTTCTTTTGGTCCTGTAGATTTTCTTAAAGGCATGAAACTTGTGAAGAAAACATTAGAGATTCAATTAAATAATATTCAAAAAAGTTTCCAACCACCAGCCTTTCATTATACTCAGAAATAATTGCAGGAAAGCATATGTTTGCAGAAGATAAGGTGCTGGTTCAAGGACTGTTGTGTTAGACATTAGAACAATGTCCTCTACATCTCATTAAGGACGGTTTCTATAAGACATATTTAGAGGCTTCTGCAGTTGGTCATGAGGTTAGCCATGCCAGTTAGACTGATTCACATGCTTTGTCTTCCTGCTGAAAAACCCATATAAATTCATTAAAAAGGATATGCCTATGTTTCAAGGTCAAGGAGATCAATTCAGAGCTTTACACTTTGGAATTTGTGGTGCCACGAGGCCACTAAGCCATGTATCTCCCTCTGAAAGATATGTCCATTCTTAGGCTTGAACCTGCAGACCTTTCTGTTAATGAACTGGCTTTCAAAGTTAAGGGCTTACCAGAAATAGGCTTATTATCCACTAAACTTGCAAAACTTTAATATTGTTGAAAATCAGATCTCAAACTTTGGAAGTCACACCCAGTTAAACCTCTGGGCAGGTAACTATAACTTGAGAATCTTTATTTTCAAGATAGTATGTAATACATTGAATTTACTTTTTATATAGTTTAAAATGTGCGTAGTGACCTTCAAGTCTTAACTTCAAATTGTACAACAACCTTACTGACAACAAGCAAGCTATTACTCTGTCCTCCTTAGCGCTGTCTCCTTATATGTAATATGATAACATAATATTGACCTAGCTTGCTCATCTGTTGTAAGGGATCCTATAATGGATGTCCAAATAAACAAAATGTGATTAATTAATGTCACTTGATCTCTACCATAAGCTTGCTAGCTGTTGTTGTTCATTCGTTCAGTCGTCTCCGACTCTTCGTGACCTCATGGACCAGCCCACGCCAGAGC
>NW_026847660.1:62825948-62857098 GCF_025583915.1 Anolis sagrei ordinatus | reverse complement strand
CGCATGTAAAACATAAATACAGTTTAAACACAGTACAATAAACCCTTTATAATAAACACTTCTCTACACCACATAACACCAATCTTACTACACAGCTGCATTGGTTACCAGTTGAGCACTGGATCACTTTCAAAGTGATGGTACTCACCTTTAAGGCCTTGCATGGTCTGGGGCCGATGTACCTGAGGGACCGCCTCACCCCCTACCAACCCCAGAGATCCCGCTGTTCTGAGGACCAAGATCTATTGGAAATTCCCAGTGTCAAGACCTTGCGTCTAACATCAACCAGACGCAGAGCCTTTACAGCAATGGCACCATCACTCTGGAATACTCTGCCACCTGAAGTCCATGCCTTGCGTGACCTATCAGCTTTCTGCAGGGCATGTAAGACATATCTGTTTCGACAGGCCTTTGATCTCTGACATTGTTGTTTAAAATTGTTTTTAAATTGGAGCCCTTCAGAATATTCTTCTCAAGAAACTTAATTCTTCTACATGGCATTCTGCAGCTTTGGAAAAGGTGGGGCTTCCTTCCATTAAATCTCACATTCATTCATTTTATTTTATTTAGATACTAGCCGTCCCCTGCCAGGCATTGCTGTGGCCCAGTCTGTTGATCTGAAAAATAAAGTAATGAGAAAGGGTTGGTTTCTAATATATGTAATTTCTTTATGCTTGTGGGTAAACAGTATTTCTTGCTGTTTCTTTCTCAGTGTTGATGTGGAGATTGTCTGGTTTGCCTACTCTGGAACATGCAACATATAATTGTCCTTCAGGGGTCCCTTTCAAATCTAGGATACTATATCTCTGTGTGTGTGAATCATATCTATCTATATCTATGGCTGGATGGCTCTTTGTCAGGAGGGCTTCGATTACGTTTTCTTGCTCTGGTGAAGGGAGTTGGACTGGATGGCCTTGAGTATTTTCTGTTGGTCATGGGGGTTTGTGTGGGAAGTTTGACCCGATTCTGTCGTTGGTGGGGTTCAGAACGCTCTTTGATTGTAGGTGAACCATAAATCCCAGTAACTACAACTCCCAAATGTCAAGATCCCCCAAACTCCATCTCTGTTCATATTTGGGCATATGGAATATTCATGCCAAGTTTGGTCCAGATCCATCATTGTTTGAGTCCATGGTAGTCTCTGGATGTAGGTGAACTACAACTCCCAAACTCAAGGTCAATGTTCACCAAACCCTTCTAGTGTTTTCTGTTGGTCACGGGAGTCCTGTATGCCCCGGTTGGTTCAATTCTATCATGCTATTTAATTGTAGGTGAACTATAAATCCCAGAAACTACAACTCCCTATCTATCTATCTATCTATCTATCTATCTATCCATTTATCTATATCTATCTATAGCTGGATGTCTCTTTGTCAGGAGGACTTTGATTACGTTTTCTTGCCCTGATGAAGGGAATTGGACTGGATGGCCTTAAGTATTTTCTGATGGACATGGGGGTTCCATGTGGGAAGTTTGCCCCGATTCTGTCATTTGTGAGGTTCAGAATGCTCTTTGATTGTAGGTGAACTGTGAATCCCAGTGACTACAACTCCCAAATGTCAAGGTCTATTTCCCCCAAATTCCATCAGTGGTTATATTTGGGTGTATTGAGTGCTTGTGCCAAGTTTGATCCAGATCCATCATAGTTTGAGTCCACAGTGAACTACAACTCCCAAACTCAAGGTCAATGCCCACCAAACCCTTCCAGAATTTTTTGTTGGTCAAGGGAGTTCTGTGTGCCAAGTTTGGTTCAATTCCATCGTTGATGGAGTTCAGAATGCTCTTAGGCTGTAGGTGAACTATAAATCTCAGCAAGTACAACTCCCAAACGACAAAATCACAATTTTTTGAGTGATGGTCATTCCTTGTGTTGTGAGACGTTTTGTTGCCAAATTTGGTTGTGATTTCGTTCATTGGTTCTTTTGTTTTTAAGGTACTCATTATGCACAGAGCATTTTGATAGATAGATAGATAGATAGATAGATAGATAGATAGATAGATAGACAGATAGATGATAGATAGATGATAGATAGATAGATAGATAGATAGATAGATAGATAGATAGATAGTAGGCCTGGGTAACAACGGAAACATTTGTTTCTAAAATCGATTCGTTTTTTGGGGTTTTTTGCGTTTCGTTATTTAAAATAATTACAAAATTTTCCTTTAAAAAAGTTCGATATTTACAAAATTTCGTAAATGTGAAAAAAATTACAAAACATTAATGAATCGATTTCCGAAACAATAACGAATCGATTCATTAATGGCGGACGCGACCGCGAAATACGCTAAAAAACCTCCAAAAACTTCTGAAGCTTCCCTCTCCCTCTGTTGTTGACTGTTGGTGTGATATTATAATTTTTTTTCACTAATTAAACAAAAAACAACCATAAAACTTGCCCCAGACATGCGGAAATAATAACGAAACGACCTCAAAACAATAACGAAACGAATACAATAACGAAATACGAAGCATTTACAAAACTATTTAAAAATTCGTTTTTTAAAAAAATTGCTCCAGAATGGTTCGTTATCGTTTTGTAACTGGAAAAATTAACGAATTATTAACGAATTACGAATTAACGAAACGAAACCGCCCAGCCCTAATAGATAGATGTGTGTATGTGTGAGTTAGTGAGTGAGTGCATTGCATTGGCATGGTTTAAAAAGGCACTGCACAACTACAATATTGCCAGCATAAAATGAACATATTCATATGTAGCCAAATAATATCGGTCAGAATTCTGAAGGTGTCAATAAGAAGGCAGGAAAAAACCAATGAGAATTCTAAGGTAAACAGATAGAGATGAAGAAACTATTGGATAACTTTCTCACACCTTCTCTCCCTTCCTCTCTTTATGCCTGTTTATGCATCATGGATGATATTCCTTTAGAGTTGAGACAGAGAGCAGCTAGGGAAATTATCCACTAAGTAGTGAAATAAGCCAATATAAACAATGGAGGCAGCTGTCCCTTGAAATGTCACACTATTCCTCTGAAGTCATGTCATGAAGAGCAATGGGAGAAATGGTGATACAAAGAGTACTTTGGGTGGGATGCCAGGAGAAACTGTTTCAGAAGCTTTTATAAGAGTAATTCCATAATAATAATAATAATAATAATAATAATAATAATAATAATAATAAGCCTTTATTTAAACCCCGCTAACCCCCGGTGGCGCAGTGGGTTAGAGCACTGAGCTGCTGAGCTTGTTGATCGAAAGGTCGCAGGTTTGATTCCGGGGAGCAGCGTGAGCTTCCGCTGTCAGCCCTAGCTTCTGCCAACCTAGCAGTTCGAAAACATGCAAATGTGAGTAGATCAATAGGTACCGCTCCAGCGGGAAGGTAACGGCGCTCCATGCAGTCATGCCGACCACATGACCTTGGAGGTGTCTACGGACAACGCTGGCTCTTCAGCTTAGAAATGGAGATGAGCACCACACCCCAGAGTCAGACATGACTGGACTTAATGTCAGGGGACTACCTTTACCTTTTTTTAACATCTCCCAAAGGACTCGGTGCGGCTTACAAGAGGCCGAGGCCTAACACATCAGTAAAACAACAGCATAACAAATACAACAATAAATAAACTCATAAAAGCAAAACAATAAGCATTAAAACAATAGCAGTACACATTAGACAATAACACCACGACGCATTTAAAACTAAGGCCAGGCCAAATGTAATGATTAAAATTTTTAAAAATGCTGGACATGACCAGGTGAAATGAATAGGTTTTTGGAGATAGGTGCGGTATGTAGACAATCTTAAATCTCTAGTAAAGTGCATTTGGGACATGATGCTTGGAGTTTCCTATTCTGGGAAGGCACACTGGAACCACCACGTCTTCAAGCTCTTCCTGAAGACTGCCAACGTTGGGGCTTGTCTGATGTCCTTGGGGAGAGAGTCCCAGAGTCGGGGGGCCGTTACCGCATCTCTGTATACGAAGCCACACAATCCCTTCGATCATCCCGAGACGCCCTGCTCTTGATCCCACCAGCATCGCAGGCGCGATTGGTGGAGACGAGAGAGAGGGCCTTTTCGGTGGTGGCCCCTCGACTCTGGAACTCACTCCCTAAAGACATTAGACAGGCTTCAACTCTGGCAGTCTTCAGGAGGACATTGAAGACGTGGCTGTTCCAGTGTGCCTTCCCGGAATAATGATCCCATAGCACTTTGTCCTCCAAAGCACTTTACATTTCTTTAGGTCTGCTCGTATGCCCTTCCACAAACACCAGGGCCTTTTCGGTGGTGGCCCCTCGACTCTGGAACTCACTCCCTAAAGACATTAGACAGGCTCCAACTCTGGCAGTCTTCAGGAGGAGCTTGAAAATGTGGTTGTTCCAGTGTGCCTTCTCGGAATAATGATCCCATAGCACTTTGTCCTCCAAAGCACTTTACATTTCTTTAGATCTGCTCGTATGCCCTTCCACAAACACCAGGGCCTTTTCGGTGGTGGCCCCTCGACTCCGCAACTCACTCCCTAAAGACATTAGACAGGCTTCAGCTCTGGCAGTCTTCAGGAGGAGCTTGAAAATGTGGTTGTTCCAGTGTGCCTTCCCAGAATAATGATCCCATAGCACTTTGTCCTCCAAAGCACTTTACATTTCTTTAGGTCTGCTCGTATGCCCTTCCACAAACACCAATATCACCTTTTGTCCATGTCCCAGCATTATTTCCAATTTTAACTCTACATTTGGCCTTCCCACTGTTTTTAATTGTGTGTTGTCTTATTGATAATGTTGTGTATTTTATTGTTTATGTTTTTTAATTGCTTGTATTGTTGTTATTATTGCTTGTATCATTGTGTTTGGGCTCGGCCTCATGTAAGCCGCACCGAGTCCCTTGGGGAGATGGTAGCGGGGTACAAATAAAGTGTTGTTGTTATTATTATTATTATTATTATTATTATTATTATTATTATTTATGAGAGAGTTATCAGATTGAATACTACCATAGCGACATCCAAGACTAATTCCTGTCAGTGAGCAAAAGTGAACAATTCTCTTTTCTAAAAGAAAATGGATTTAATGGGCTATTGTAATATTGAGAAGCAAAATACTGAGAACATTTTTAAAAAATTATATTGAAGTGTAACGAGGTACAGTCATGAAGTCCTTAGCTGGCAAGGCTTCCATTGCTCCTTCACATTTCATAATTCTGCATTATTCAAGAAAAATCAAATGATGGAAAGGAAAATGTGCACTTGTACTACATATAATTAGAGAACAGAAACACTTGGCAGCAATGCTCGTTTCCTAAATGTAATTTGGAATTTACCTTGTTATCTGACAGTGTCTAAGTATAAAGAAAGCCTAGAAATTAAGATTTCACTCCATTAAAACTTACATTTATAATGTTTGGGAACGAGGCCTCCATATGTTGTGCAACTACATACCTCACAATTTCTTACGCTGGCTAAAGCTGCTATGATCTTCAACCCAGCAACATATGGAAAAACGCATGATTCCCACCATGGCTTTAAAGAGTATGTGAAATCTAGTTTGGGGGTGGGAATTCTTGTTCTATAAAATCAATGGGATGTATATAACTTAAAATGTAAACTGCTATTGTATTGTCGAAGGCTTTCATGGCCGGAATCACTGGGTTGTTGTAGGTTTTTTCGGGCTATATGGCCATGGTTTAGATGCAAACTGCTAGTGTGTCTTTAACTCCACTTAGCACAACATTTTTCGCCTCAAATACCTTAAAACTCTAGATAAATACAAGATATCCTAGTTCTGTGTCATTTTTCTATTCCATGCATGGCTCAGCATACCACTGAACTATTTTTGTATTTATTTATTTATTTATTTATTTATTTATTTACAGCTTTTATATTCCGCCCTTCTCACCCTGCAGGGGACTCAGGGCGGATTACAGTGTACACATATATGGCAAACATTCAATCCCAATTTTTGACATACAAACATATACAGACATACACAGAGGCTATTTAACTTTTTCTGGCCGCCAGGGAAGCTGTTGCTTTCATCATCCATCTGCGACGCTGATGAAGCACTTCCGCATTCCCTGCATGCTTCCCCACTGGAATGCTTTGCTGGAGTCTTCTTTATGGCCTCATAAATTAGTTAATTTAGCCTCTCCGCACTTTAAGGTGGTACCTAATTTTCCTACTTGACAGATGCAACTGTCTTTCGGGTTGCAAAGGTTGACAACAGTCTACACACAATTGGTTGGAAACCCACTCCAACCCGGGCATTGAACTCATGACCTTTTGGTCAGAGTGATCTTAATGCAGCTGACACTCAGCCAGCTGTGCCACAATCCCGGTGTATTATAAAGTTTGACATGGCTGTACATAGGTGCAGACTCCCAAGACTCCCTGCCCCCTGCCCAAATAAACAGAAAACCTCCTTACTGTTGCAGGAGGCTGTCTTCTTCCTGGATTGCCCTCACTGATAACATGATGGAGTTGTGGAGCAACTTCTCCAAACCATTATGACATTATCAGTGAGGGCAATCCTGCTAGAGGAAAGCCTCCTGCAATGGCAAGGAGGCTTTCTATTCATTTGTGGGGGAAAGTACAGTGGACAGGGAGGCTCAGGAGGCACTGCTATCTCAAATGAGACCAGGGAGCATGAGATGGCTGTGGGGATGCCATGTCACGATGCCAGGGCTCTGCCTTTACAGAAGCAGAGATGAACTAAACAAAAATCCAGTTTGTATAAAACAATTTAATTAAAACAGCACTTACTTTCTGGCTGTTTTAATAGTCCAAAATATTTATTTATTTATTTACTTTGCTTATATACCACTGTTCTCAGCCCAGGGGCGACTCACAGCGGTGTACAACATAGGAAAAACAAAATTCAAAACACAGTATAAAAACAATTCTCAATCCATTATGCAAAAACATTCTACAAAAAGCATTATACAAAACATTGTCATTACTACAAAAACCATTCAGCGTCGTCTCATCGTCCAAACCACAATCCAATATCATTTTCCGTTATTCCATTCCTATAGTCATTACCAATCATTGCACTTCTTGTTCAAACGCCTTCTTGAACAACCAAGTTTTTAATTTCCTGCGGAATATCATCAGGGAAGGAGCCAGTCTAATGTCCATGGGAAGGGTGTTCCACAGCCAAGGAGCCACCACCGAGAAGGCCCTATCTCTCATCCCCGCCAGCCGTGCTTGTGAAGCAGGCGGGATCGAGAGCAGGGCCTCCCCGGAAGATCTCAAAGTCCTGGTGGGCTCATAGGTCGAGATGCGGTCGGATAGGTATCTTGGGCCAGAACCGTTTAAGGCTTTATAGGCCAATGCCAGCACCTTGAATTGAGCCCAGTAGCAAATTGGCAGCCAGTGGAGCTGGTACAACAAGGGGGTTGTGTGCTCCCTGCGTCCTGCTCCTGTAAGTAACATGGCTGCCGCACGTTGGACCAGTTGAAGCTTCCGGGCCGTCTTCAAAGGCAACCCCACGTAGAGAGCGTTGCAGTAGTCTAAACGGGATGTAACCAGAGCGTGGACTACCGTGGCCAAGTCAGACTTCCCAAGGTACGGGCGCAGCTGGCGCACGAGCCTTAGCTGTGCAAATGCTCCCTTGGTCACCGCCGAGACCTGGGGCTCCAGGCTCAGCGATGAATCCAGGATCACACCCAAGCTGCGAACC
Organism: Anolis sagrei ordinatus; assembly: GCF_025583915.1. Lineage (NCBI taxonomy): Eukaryota > Metazoa > Chordata > Lepidosauria > Squamata > Anolidae > Anolis > Anolis sagrei. The sequence goes on along the minus strand of NW_026847660.1, from coordinate 62,849,462 downwards.
TGCGCAAGCTGCGAACCCCATCCAGCACAGGCTGTAACCCTATGCACTCAGCCACAGAATACAAAACAAAAACAGCAAACACTGTTGCAGGTTCAAGATAACTCCATAGTCAAAAGGTCCAAGAGTTCAATTAACAAAGTCTAGGGATTTAGAGCAGGGGTCCTCAAACTTTTTAAACAGAGGGCCAGGTCACAGTCCCTCAAACTATTGGAGGGCCGGATTAATATTTGAAAAAAAAACATGAATGAATTCCTATGCACACTGCACATATCTTATTTGTAGTACAAAAAACACTTAAAATCAATGCAATAATTAAAATGAAGAACAATTTTAACAAATATAAACTTATTAGTATTTCAATGGGAAGTGTGGGCCTGCTTTTGGCTGAGGAGATAGGATTGTTGTTGTTATTGTGTGCTTTCAAGCCATTTCAGACTTAGGTTGACCCTGAGCGAGGGCTGGGTAAATGACTTTGGAGGGCTGTATCTGGCCCCCGGGCCTTAGTTTGAGGACCCCTGGTCTAGCATTGTTTCAAAGTGTGACATTGAAAACCCTAGGCACCAAACCTCTTCTATTTGTTGTATATGCATTTTCTTGGTCCCTTTGCCTGCCCTCTTTACTTTGGATATCTAAACTATATCTCTAAATGCTCAGCTGAAGTTTTAAGATACTGCAATACTAAGAATTGGGGGGGGGGCAAGGGAAAGATTCATTTAGAGCAGAGGACCTCAAATCTTTTAAACAGAAAGCCAGGACACAGTACCGCAAACTGTTGGAAGGCCAGATGATAATTTGGAAAGAAATCATGAATTCCTATGCACACTACACATATCTTATTTGTAGTGCAAAAAAAAAAAACCCCGCTTCAAAACAATACAATAATTAAAATGAAGAACAATTTTAACAAATATAAACTTATTAGTATTTCAATAGGAAGTGTGGGCCTGCTTTTGGTTGATGATATAGGATTGTTGTTGTTGTTGTGTGCTTTCAAGTCATTTCAGACTTAGGTTGACCCTGAGCAAGGGCCAGGTAAATCACCTTGGAGGGCTATATCTGGCCCTCGGGCCTTCGTTTGAGGACCCCTGATCTAGAGTCTATACCATAGTCAAAATCCAGTCCAAAGGTTGAAGGTTCCAGGATTCCAAAGGTTCAAGAGACAGGTCAGGACACCGAAAATCCACAGACCTGGAGAAAAACCAGCAGCATCTACCACCAAAATAAGACAAATACCCCCCCCCCCCCGATCAATCCCAAGGCTAACTCCGTATATCCAGAAACACCTAGGTGCAACCCATCTCTTGCATACCTCCACCCTTAATTGCTTTCACCCATGAACTCTTACTTACAGGTTACTCAACCCTTTAGAACTAAGATTTACATTAACCCTTCTATCACCAACCACCATCAACTGCAGAACATAATACATGGCATGCCACCTGTATCATCTGCTTCAGCACACACAAATATTTGACTCTTCATAGAAGATGTGGGTTGCAGTTGTTTTTCTAACCTATGTGTAAGCCTGTTTACCTCGAGTTAAACTGCATTTGCCTGGGTGCATAGTCTGGACACCCCAGGCTGATGTGTTTCCTGTACTGCATTTTTGATAGTGTAGATGGGGCTATGGAGAATATCATTTTTAATATAAGATATCATATCTGTTTCTGTGCAAGGCTGGAGAAGGAGCTTATCCTTCACTGCTCAGCCCTTTGCATGCCCACCTGATCAAGAGTGGTTCTGTAGCTCTTGTCAGCAGGCATGCAGGCAGGTGAAGGCTCATTCGTCTTCATGCCTGCTGGTGAGAGCTATGGGACCATCTCACTTGCTTCTTCCCCTCTGAGTCACAGACTAGCAAAGGGGAGGCCCAGACCCACCTGTGGGCTGCAGGGGAAAACTTGGTGGGTCATATGTTGTGCAGGCCTGTTCTAAAATATCTTTTAAAAGCCTTTCACCCTTTGACCAAATAAACAGAATTTATGTCCTGAGTGATTTCACAAGGTCCTATATAGAATCCTAGAGTTGGAAGAGACCTTACAGTACATCCAGTCCAACCCCCTACCAAGAAGCAGAAAATCAAATTCAAAGCACCCCTGACAGATGGCCATCCACCCTCTGTTTAAAAGCTTCCAAAGAAGGAGCCTCCACCACACTCCGGGTCATAGAGTTCCACTGCTCAGTCAGGAAGTTCTTCCTAATGTTCAGATGGAATCTCCTTTCTTGTAGTTTGAAGCCATTGTTCCATGTCTTAGAAAACTAGCTTGCTCCCTCCTCCCTATGAGTTCCTCTCACATATTTATACATAGCTATCATGTCTCCTCTCAGCCTTCTCTTCTTCAGGCGAAACATGCCCAGCGCTTTAAGCCGCTCCTTGTAGGGCTTGTTCTCCAGACCCTTGATCATTTTAGTCGCCCGCCTCTGGACACATTCAAGCTTAGAGTCAACATCTCTCTTCAATTGTGGTGCCCAGAATTGGACACAATATTCCAGGTGTGGTCTACCCAAGGCATAATAGAGGGATAGCATGTGTTGTAGTTCAGCGTGATGGTAACGTTGCTACTACTGGTAGAAGGGAGAAGAGGGCTGCGCAGGTGTTGGAAGAGGAGCAGCAGCGAAAGCAGATTAGGGAGATAATCATGGCCCCAAGTGATTCTGAAACTTTTGAGGGCTTCTCCGACTGTGAAATGGGGGATAGGGAGGAAAGCAGGGGAGTCAAGTGGGCTACTTGCGAACAAGAGTCCGACTAGGAGATTCAAAGGAAGCGTATCCGTGATATACTTAGCGCTCCTACAGAGGATGAGGACTTCATGGGGTTTGAAGGGAGTGATGGGTCTGGGAGTGACACGGAGGAGGAGGATGAGCTGGATTGGACCCGTGTACAAGAAATTAGGGATATCTGTAATCAACCCACTTCCAGTGAGGACTTTGAGGGGTTTACTGAGGAATGGCAACCGGGAAGCACTTGGCAAGATCTAAGTCTTGACAGACGATGGCAGAGGTGGAGGGATGGGTACTCGGGTTCAGCTGCGGGGAATGGGGCAGCTGAGAGCGATGATGAAAGGGTGGGGAGCTCCTCAGCTTCTGATGAGGAGATTTAGGATAAAAATGGGGTTTTGTCGTATGGATCTTTGCAGAAGGCAAAGTGTCTCTTTTGAGGTGTGAATCTTTGTTGCTGCCAATTCTCGAGCTTGGGTCCTTGGACTACAGATTCCTGTGTTTCTGTGTTCCTGTGCTCCTGTGTTCCTGTGTTTACTTCTACTCTGCCGCTTGACTCTGGACCGTTTTGACCAACGCTTTTTTGCCACTCGGATTTGGACTACCTGCTTACTACATGCTACGACCTTGGAACGTTTTCTGGACTCTGTTTTGCTTCTTTGTACTGTACTCTTTGAACTGCGTCAGTTTGAAGCGGATTGCTGAACTTTTGTGTTGTACTGGATTAAACGCCAGTATAATCCGGGTTATTTTTCAGTTACTTATATCGCGTTATTTTTGGTGCCAAATTGTTGGCTGAGTTTGGGGCACTGAAATTAAGTGCTCCAAAGACTCTGTTGTGAACAATAAATTTGTGTTTGGACCTTTAACCTTGTGTTTGGCTTTACTGAGGCTTCTGGGTCTTGACAGCATGACTTCCTTGGATCTAGACATTATACTCTTGGGAAGTCTGACTTGGCCACGGTAGTCCACGCTCTGGTTACATCCCGCTTAGACTACTGCAACGCTCTCTACGTGGGGTTGCCTTTGAAGACGGCCCGGAAGCTTCAACTGGTCCAACGTGCGGCAGCCATGATACTAACAGGAGCGGGACGCAGGGAGCATACAACCCCCCTGCTGTACCAGCTCCACTGGCTGCCGATCTGCTACCGGGCTCAATTCAAGGTGCTGGCATTGGCCTATAAAGCCCTAAATGGTTCCGGCCCAAAATACCTAACTGACCGCCTCTCGGCCTATGAGCCCACGAGGACTTTGAGATCTTCCGGGGAGGCCCTGCTCTCGATCCCGCCTGCCTCACAGGCACGGCTGGTGGGGACAAGAGATAGGGCCTTCTCGGTGGTGGCTCCTCGGCTGTGGAACACCCTTCCCGTGGACATCAGGCTAGCCCCCTCCCTGCTAATATTCCGCAGGAAGTTAAAGACCTGGCTATTTAAGAAGGCATTTGATCAAGAAGTGCAATGACTGGCAATTGACCATAGGAATGGAACAACGGAAATGATATCGGATTGTGGCTTGACGATGAGACGATTCGGAATGTAGTAGTAATTTTGTAGTAATGTTGTTGTTTTGATAAGATGTTTTTTATGATTATGATGAATTGTAGACTGTTTTGCACTATGCTTTGTAGATTGCACTTGTTTTTTCATGTTGTACACCGCAATGAGTCGCCCTTGGGCTGAGAATTGCGGTATATAAGCGCAGTAAATAAATAAATAAATAAATACTCTGATTGATGCAGGCCAAAATCCCATATATGTATGTGTGTGTGTGTGTGTGATGTGAGATCTTGGGCTACCATTCCAGCTGCTACTTTCATCTATGCTATATCTCAGAATCATACATTATTTTACCTTCGTTACTTGTGAAGTGTGTTCAAATCAACAATTTGTAAGGCATCCACCCATGCTTGGGATGTTCATTATTCACGAGAGCTCATTATTCCTTAGATGGTATTTATTTTTCACCTTCTCCTGATAAATGTGCCAGGAGCTAGAGTTAACCATGCAGGTCCTGGATATGTTTAAAAATCTCCATCAGAGAAGGTAAGGTCTTAGCCTACACTTCAATGTAACTATGGGAAGCAGGAATTGTGATATTTTATTTCACTTGATAATGACATCATTAGATCCCGGCCTTTGCCAAAATGAACAATGGCAAAGCAGAACTTGGATTTTCCTTACAATTTAGTACTATAGTCAAAAGAAGAAAATGGGTTAACAGGCTGATACTGAGCCACGGATGAGATGACATTCAAAAGGGACTGCACTTGTTCATAGTGGGTCTGGGATTTTTTATCCATTCCCTCTCCAACATATCTTTTATCTGTGACCTCCCCATCTATATAAATAAAAATGTAATGTTAGTTCGTGCTACCATCAGAACTCAAAAACCACTGGGGGAATTGACACCAAATTTGGACACAAGACACCTAACAGTCCAATTTATGTCCTCCACTCAAAAAAATTGATTTTGTCATTTGGGAATTGTTGTTGCTGGGATTTATAGTTTACCTACAATCAAAGAGCATTCTGAACTCCAATGATGGAATTGGGCCAAACTTAGCACACAGGGCTCCCATGACCAACAGAAAAAACTGGAAGGGTTTGGTGGCATTGACCTTGAGTTTGGGAGTTATAGTTCACCTACATCCAGAGAGCACTGTGGACTCAAACAATGATGGATCTGGACCAAACTTGGCACAAATTCCATATGCCCAAATATGAACACAGATGGAGTTTGGGGAAATAGACCTTGACATTTGGGAGTTGTAGTTGCTGGGATTTATAAGTTCACCTACAATCAAAGAGCATTCTGAACTCCACCAATGATGGAATTGAACCAACTTGGCACACAGAACTCCCAATGACCAACAAAACACACTGAAAGGGTTTGGTGGGCATTGACCTTGAATTTGGGAGTTGTAGTTCACCTACATCCAGAGAGCACTGTGGACTCAAACAATGATGGATCTGGACCAAACTTAACACAAAAATTCCATATGCCTAAATATGAACACAGATGGAGTTTGGAGGAAATAGACCTTGACATTTGGGATTTGTAGTTACTGGGATTTATAGTTCACCTACAATCAAAGAGCATTCTGAACTCCACCAATGATAGAATTCAACCAAACATGGCATACAGGACTTCCATGACCAACAGAACACACTGGAAGGGTTTGGTGGGCATTGACCTTGAGTTTGGGAGTTGTAGTTCACCTACATCCAGAGAGCACTGTGGACTCAAACAATGATGGATCTGGACCAAACTTGACACAAAAATTCCATATGCCCAAATATGAACACAGATGGAGTTTGGAGGAAATAGACCTTGACATTTGGGATTTGTAGTTACTGGGATTTATAGTTCACCTACAATCAAAGAGCATTCTGAACTCCACCAATGATGGAATTCAACCAAACATGGCATACAGGACTTCCATGACCAACAGAACACACTGGAAGGGTTTGGTGGCATTGACCTTGAGTTTGGGAGTTGTAGTTCCCCTACATCCAGAGAGCACTGTGGACTCAAACAATGATGGAACTGGACCAAACTTGACACAAAAATTCCATATGCCTAAATATGAACACAGATGGAGTTTGGAGGAAATAGACCTTGACATTTGGGATTTGTAGTTACTGGGATTTATAGTTCACTACAATTAAAGACCATTCTGAAACCCACAAATGACAGAAATGGGGCAAACTTCCCACACAGAACCCCCATGACCAACAGAAAATACTTAAGGCCATCCAGTCCAACTCCCTTCACCAGGGCAAGAAAATGTAATCAGAGCCCTCCTGACAAAGAGCCATCCAGTCATAAATATAGATAGATAGATATGATTCTCTCTCACACACACAGATATAGTGTCATAGATTTGAAAGGGACCCTTAAAGAAGGACTATGATATGTTGCATATTCCAGAGTAGGCAAACCAGACACTCTCCACATCAACACTGACAAAGAAACAACAAGAAATACTGTTTACTCACAAGCATAAAGGAATTACATATATTAGAAACCAACACTTTCTCATTACTTTATTTTCCAGATCACCAGACTGGGCTACAGCAACGCATGGCAGGGGACAGCTAGTTTTTAAATATAAGAGTTCAGTACTGACCACAGACCTTGCTCACTCCCAAAGCCAATGTATGAAAGTTCTCAGAGATTACCTTCATTTCACAGATACAACTGAGGTTTGTTGATGGGGAGAAGCTCTTAGGGAGATATAATTACTGTCATCAGAGGACAATAATGTCTCCTACATATTACACCTCTGACTTATGCTAGTACATGCTCTGTTTTCAGAGTTTCTCTCAACAGAATTACCTTTTATACTCCTCACATATGGTACATTTGGAGATGGGAGGAAGGCTCTGTTATTTTGCTAATGCAACAAGCATTATCCTTGAGTCTTCTTATGAAAGATTCTTGCAATATAATGTCTTAGACAAAATATGAGCTGTAAGCACTTGCCCCAATTTCATCATTATCTGACTTTCTACTGTGCTATCCCCTTATTATTTCTGCTAAAAAATGGGTTACCAATTCCAAGAAATATTTGGGGTACAATTAAATAATTTTCATTCTCATTTGTCATTTTTTCCAGGTCAGAGAATTGTGATAAACAGAATAATGTCCCTACATTATTTAGAAATACACTATAAAGGAGAGGAGGCTAAGGCTTCTGCATGATCCTATTTTTATACATACAGTAAATATGTCGTTAACCAGATGCCTTAAAGGAGCCAGACACAAAGTAAAGGTCCAAACAAAGTTTATTAACACAACAAAAATAGCTTAGAAACACTTAGCAATAATTAAAATTCTGCAGCAACTGCTGTGCAAAAAAAATAATTTAGCGGATAATCCGGATTATACTGGAATATAATCCGGGATAACAAAAAGTTCTAGCAAACTGCTTCAAAAACACAGAGTTCAATAAACATAAGGAAACAAGGTGGAAGCAAGCAAAAACGTCATCAAAAAACAGTCCCAAGTCAAAGCACGTCCAGAAGCAGATGATAAAGTCCAGGAAGCGATGTCATCGTCCAAAAACAATCCGAAGTCAAAACGGGAGTTGAAGTCAGCATTTACAAGATTCCAGTCTGTAGAAGCACGGAAGCACAGCAATCTGCAAGCTCAAGAGTAATGGCAGCAACAAAGTCCCAAGCCCGAATACAACACTTTGCCTACTGCAAAGTCCCCAAAGTTTGATACCTACTTTTATCCTATAACTCATTATCAGATGATGAACTGCTCTCCACCCTGTTTTCATCACTCTCAGCTGCCTTAGCTGCCTTAGCTTCCACAGCTGATTGCCACCGCCCATCTCTCCAACTTTTCCAGCGTCTATCAAGACTTAGATCACCCCATGTATTACCAGGTTGCCAACCTCCAGAAAACCCTTCAAACTCATCACTAGATGTTGGTTGTGTACATGTCTCTGATCTCTTACACACGGGTCCAATCCAGCCCATCCTCCTCCTCATTATCACTCCCAGTCCCATCACGCCCTGTGAACCCCATAAAATCTTCCTCCTCAGTTGGAGCATTAAGTATTTCACAGATACGTTTCCTTTCCCGTTCTTTATCTGACTCTTGCTCCCGAGTAACCCGCTTCAAACCTCTGCCCCCATCTCCCTTCTCCTCCATTTCAGAATCTGAGAAACTTTCAAACGAATCAGTATCTGTAGGTGTCATGAATATCTCCCTAATTCATTTCCTTTGCTGCTCCTGTTCCAACACCTGAGCAGCCCTCTTACCCCTTCTACTACCAGTTGTAGCTTGACCAGCATACTCTACTGCAACAAAATATGTATTTGTTATAGCACACTGCTTTTCTCTCATGGTGATGTTCCCATTCTAGGATAGCAGCACATCCTGGATAAAACAAAATCAAAAAAGGCATGCTGCAAAATGTATCCAGAAAAATGTGCTTGCCCCCTTTCATTGAGTATCTTTTATTTATTTTTATTCAGGACCTCTTCACAAAGGCCATTTGCTTTTATTCATGGGGCCTGCCGTGAGCCATTACACAAAGTGTCCACATTCTTCCCAAAGTGAAGGGAAAGTGCCAAAAGGTGCTTCCTCCATCACTATGGGGAAGAAAGTGTATTTTGCCTAGCTCCAACAAAGCTACCTGCATTTTCCTCCTCTTTTCCCCATATGATGGGGAAAGGGCGGTGGGGCAACCTTTTCTCCCATCTGATGGGGACAAGGACAGGGTGCTAACACACACTGTCCTGTCCCCATCATATGATGGGGGAAGGAGAGAGGGCATGTGGAGCTCCACAAGCCACCCTGTACACCAGTGGTTCTCAACCTGTGGGTCCCCAGATGTTTTGGCCTTCAACTCCCAGAAATCCTAATAGCTGGTTAATTGGCTGGGATTTCTGGGAGTTGTAGGCCAAAACACCTGGGGACCCACAGGTTGAGAACCACTGCTGTACACCTTCCCTTTCACCGGCAACTGCCGGAAAAATGATACGGCTGAAAAAAAATGTCCTGAGAGCAGTTTCAGAAGTAGTCTCCTGTTACATGGAAGCAGCTTTTCTGTCTTTAGGACAATGGATGTCTTCAGTCCAGCTTCTTTTTAAACTGCAAATTGCAGGAAATCAATCTGGGACTTTTTACATTAAGGCGGTTCCCAGGTTACAAACAAGATAGGTTCTGTAGGTCTGTTCTTAAGTTGAATGTGTTTGTAAGTTGGAACAGGTGCATTATTTAAATGTAACTCTACCATATACGTGTGTGTGTGCGTGCATGCATGCACTCTGGATAGCATAGGGACTGCTTAGCACCCCTGTGGTGTTTGTTTTGCTGCCAGTGATTCTGTTCAAAAGATTTCACTGCACTTTGTCTATGTGATTATTGGATTTTGAAAAATTGGGCTTTTTGTAGGAACAAGGATTGGTACTAAAACAATAGCTGAGATATCCATTCCCCATTATAACTCTTTCAGGAGTGAATTTCCCTTCCTACGAGTAAATTTCTCTCACCCTTCTGGTGTCTCACCGCCGTTTGTAACCTGAGTCATTTGTGAGTCAGATGTTTGTAACTCAGAAACTGCCTGTATATTCTACTGTACTCTACTACTGAGATCTGGATTCTTAAGTAAAAAGAGAAGGAATCCTGTACTGGCCATAGTTGAACTCCTGCAGTCTGCTGCTACCCAAAAATTACATGAAACTACTTTTGAAGTAGAACTTTCTTTGGTGTAACAAATTTGCCTTGCTGAAATAGATCTCAGGTTGAAATGCAACCATATCTGTGTGTGGCAGCTGCACTTCATGTAAAACAGAATAAAGCATCCAGCCATACAGGCAACAGTTTCCCACACAGAGAAGATGAAGAGACTGAATATTTTTCTTCAGTACGTGTGAAAAAGATCTTGGAGTCCTCATGGACAACAAGTTAAACACGAGCCAACAATGTGATGTGGCGGCAAAAAAAGCCAATGGGATTTTGGCCTGCATCAATAGGAGCATAGTGTCTAGATCTAAGGAAGTAATGCTACCCCTCTATTCTGCTTTGGTTAGACCACACCTGGAATATTGTGTCCAATTCTGGGCACCACAATTCAAGAGAGATATTGACAAGCTGGAATGTGTCCAGAGGAGGGCGACTAAAATGATCAAGGGTCTGGAGAACAAGCCCTATGAGGAGCGGCTTAAGGAGCTGGGCATGTTTAGCCTGAAGAAGAGAAAGCTGAGAGGAGATATGATAGCCATGTATAAATATGTGAGAGGAAGCCACAGGGAGGAGGGAGCAAGCTTGTTTTCTGCTGCCTTGGAGACTTGGACGCGGAACAATGGCTTCAAACTACAAGAGAGGAGATTCCATATGAACATGAGGAAGAACTTCCTGACTGTGAGAGCCGTTCAGCAGTGGAACTCTCTGCCCCGGAGTGTGGTGGAGGCTCCTTCTTTGGAAGCTTTTAAGCAGGGGATGGATGACCATCTGTCAGGGGTGATTTGAATGCAATATTCCTGCTTCTTGGTAGGGGGTTGGACTGGATGGCCCATGAGGTCTCTTCCAACTCTTTGATTCTATGATTCTATGATTCTATGATTCTTCAGGCTTCCTAAGGCACACTTGTTCTGATTCATTGGCACAATAATGGTTCCAATCAGGGGCGGCTCAACCCATTACGCAAAGTAAGCATTTGCAGTATAGTTGATTTTGCCCAGGGGCGCTCTTGACATATGCGAGTTGTAGTTACTAGGATGTATAGTTCACCTACAATCAAAGAGCATTCTGAACTCCACCAATGATGGAATTGAACCAAATATGGCACACAGAACTCCCACGACAAACAGAAAATATATATCAATGATTGGTTTGGGGGGGGGGGCAAAATACTGTTTGCTTATAGTTGAAAATTACCTAGGGCCGCCTCTGGTTCCAATAAACCAGGTGAGGTGGTGGTGGGATAAAAAAATAATAATAATAATAAATTGTCGAAGGCTTTCATGGCTGGAATCACTAGGTTCTTGTGGGTTTTTTCGGGCTATAGAGCCATGTTCTAGAGGCATTTCTCCCGACGTTTCGCCTGCATCTATGGCAAGCATCCTCAGAGGTGTGAGGTCTGTTGGAAGTAGGAAAAATGGGTTTATATATCTGTGGAATGGCTGGGGTGGGGCAAGGAGCTCTTCCCTGCTGCAGTTAGGTGTGAATGTTTAGCTGATCACCTTCATTAGCATTTGAAGGCCTGCCTGAGCCTGGGAAAATCTGTTGCTGGGAGGTGTTAATCTGTGCCTGGTTTTTTCCTCTCTGTTGGGAAAAAACCAGGCACAGATTAACACCTCCCAGCAACAGATTTTCCCAGGCTCAGGCAGGCCTTCAAATGCTAATGAAGGTGATCAGCTAAACATTCACACCTAACTGCAGCAGGGAAGAGCTCCTTGCCCCACCCCAGCCATTCCACAGATATATAAACCCATTTTTCCTACTTCCAACAGACCTCACACCTCTGAGGATGCTTGCCATAGATGCAGGCGAAACGTCAGGAGAAATGCCTCTAGAACATGGCTCTATAGCCCGAAAAAACCCACAAGAACCTAATAATAATAAATATTATTATTATCATCATCATCAACAACAACAACAACAACCTTTAGCAGATTGGTTTTAGGCAGATTTTACCTCCTTTGTTTTCATTTGTATTATAGACAATGCTTGATGAATTGAAGGTGCATGCACAAATTTATTTAGATAGGAATTAGCAACATTAAACTATATAAGAAGCACACAAATGTTCTATAACAGTGTTTCTCAGCCTTCCTAATGCCGCGACCCCTTAATACAGCGGCTCATGTTGTGGTGACCCCCAACCATAAAATTATTATCATTGCTACTTCCTAACGGTAATTGTGTTACTGTTATGAATCATAATGTAGGATCTATTTTCATTCACTGGACTAAATTTGGCACAAATACCCAATAACGGATCTCCATGCAGTCATGTCGGCCTTGGAGGTGTCTATGGACAACACCAGCTCTTTGGCCTAGAAATTGAGCACCAACCCCCCAGACTTGGACACAACTGGACTTAATGTCAGGGGAAAACCTTTACTTTACCTTACCCAATATGCCAAATTTCAATACTGGTGGGGTTGAAGGGATAATTGATTTTGTCATTTGGGAGTTGTAGTTCCTGGGATTTATAGTTCACCTACAATCAATGAGCATTCTGAACCCCACCAATGATGGAACTGAACGAAACTTGGCACACAGAACTCCCATGACCAAGAGAAAATACTGGAAGTGTTTGGTAGGCATTGACCTTGAGTTTTGGAGTTGTAGTTCATCTGCATGCAGTTAGCACTGTGGACTCAAACAATGATTGATCTGGATCAGACTTGGCATGGATACTCAATATGCCCAAATGTGAACACTGATTGAGTTTGGGGAAAATAGACCTTGACATTTGGGAGTTGGTCGTTGCTGGGATTTATAGTTCACTTACAATGAAAGAGCATTCTGAATCATGTCAACGATAGAATTCGGCCAAAATTCCCACATAGAACCCCCATGACCAACAGAAAATATTGTGTTTTTTGATGGTCTTTGGTGACCCATCTGATACCCCCTCGCAACCCCCTCAGGGGTCCCGACCCCCAGGTTGAGAAACACTGTTCTATAAGTAAGAAGCACAATGTTAGATTTTTCTTCAGTATCCTAATTTCTTGTATATATTTTATTGATATTTGACCAGAGTTCCACCCAATTCAGTTTGGCATTTAGAAGGCTCACTTATTCTAGTGAAAAAGCAAAACGTTTTCTTAAACTTTCTTGAACTGAAATCTATAGAATTTAATGCTTTGTGTACCGTATTTGCACTATATGTTATTTTGCCCTGTATTTTATTGATCTGCCACTAGCAGTGTATGTAACTATCAAAAACAATGTCAACAACTTTCAGAACATTTTTTACTGCTTAAACAAAAAAAGTCTAAGTTTTCCCTATGGTATTTTCATTTGATATTTATATACTGAGGGTAGGTCATCTTTATGCAAGAAGTGCTATACTAAAGCAGCTGTCTTTATTGTGATCTGGATCTTTACGCCTGTAGGAGCCTAATTCTTACAGCCGCTCTGCATAGAATGACTTGCCCAAGTGGTTCAATTCCAGCTGATATTGCAGATGCTCAGTACTTAGGACTTGCCGTAACGCTGCTCGTCGAACCTGCCAGACATGAAAATGTCATTAGCACCTCATCCCTTGTATTTCTACAACCCATTATCCCACCACTCTCTGTCCTGGCATTGCACATCCCAGTATTCAATCCTGTAAATATGAATGCCTACAATGACTGCAATCTGGGGAAGATAAATTCACTACACTTGCTTTCGGTCCCCCTCCCTGGAGTTGGTGGAATCCTTTTGCCAAAACAGAATATGTGGATGAGGGAAGGAGCAGATAGGAAAGAAAGAGAGACCAGCCAGTGTATGAAGCAAGCCAAACAGCAAGATGCACCACTAAATGTTAGTGTATATGTTATTTCACAAACCAGTCAATGAGGGATCTTTTTCTATGGTGGCAGCCATCTATGTACAAACTGCAATGAAAGTGAATCACCATTATTAATGCAAAACAAAAAACCTTTTTAAGAATTCTCATCAGAGTTCATGATATGAATATGAACTTAAGTGTTACTATACTATACAATATTAATTGTAAGGAAAGGTCACAATAATGAGTAGCTGTGATATTGTGATGGGATGGGGGTGACTGAGAAGAATTATTTTTCTATGAATTGAAAGTTGTCCTCTTGTTTTGATAGGATTTTTGTCCACTATACCTCCATAAAAGGAGATATAGTGGACAAAACTATGCCTGTCCGAATGTATCTCCTTCTATGTCCCACCGCGGAGTTTAAGATCTTCTGGGGAGGCCCTGCCTCTATCACAAGTGAGGCTGGTGGGAATGGGGGACAGGGCTTTCTCAGTGGTGGCCCCTCTTCCAACACTATGCCCATCTAGTTACAAGAAATCCCAAGTGCAAAGCTTGTCAATGCAGGGCAAGGAACCCTATACTGCTCCGGCCCGGCATACCTGTCCGAACGTATCTCCTTCTATGTCCCACCTCGGAGTTTAAGATCTTCTGGGGAGGCCCTGCTCTCGGCCCCGCCTCTATCACAAGTAAGGCTGGTAGGGACGAGGGACAGGGCCTTTTCAGTGGTAGCCCCTCTCCTGTGGAATTCACTCCCCGGGAAAATTAGGTCATCAACGTCCCTCCTCTCCTTCAGAAGGAAGCTGAAAACATGGATATGGGACCAGGCCTTTGGGTAATCTGGCAGACTGACAAGGTAATGATGACCAGAATTTGGAAAGGACTATGGTAATGCTGAATGGACTTACGGATTTTAGAACTTGGTGAACGTTGGCCACTAGATTGGCTTTTTAATTGTTATTGTATTAATTTAATATTTTAATTATTGTGATTACTGCTGTTATGTATTTTATCTGATGAATTGTTGGCATCAAATTGTGCCGGTTGTAAGCCGCCCTGAGTCCCCCCTAGGGGGTTGAGAAGGGCGGGGTAGAAGTGCCCGAAATAAATAAATAAAAGAGGGGGGGGAGGTTGCTCTCAGGTCTAGACCTTACCATTATCAGTTGCTTATCAGCATAGTATAGCTCTTCTTTTTTTTCAGCCAGTTGCCTTTTCCTGGCCCTTTCAAAACACCTCTCCTCCTGCTTTTGCAGTTGTAGGCTCATGCGGCGGCCACGTTCCCAGCTGCAGAAACAGTAGTGTAATGAAACAAAGGGCCAGTATTCAGAAGTAACTAGTTACAAATCATAGAGTTGGAAGAGACCACAAGAGCATCAAGTCTACCCCCCTGCCATGGAGGAACACACAATCAAAGCACCCCCAACAGATGACTATCCAGCTTTTGCCTTAAAAATTGTTGCGCATAGCATGTTTCAGTCAGGTCCAATGCAGAAGACAAAATAACATTGCACCCAGGCAAGAGGAAAAAGAAAAGAACTTTACTCTTATCAGCAGAGTTAAAACATAAGCTTGTAATGTCGCAAAAACAAACAATGCAACAAACTTACATAGTCCTTGTAAGCAATACAGAATAAGGCTTCTTCATCTTCATCCAAATGAGAGAGCAGTAGAAATGTTTGAGCAAAATGCCTGAGCAAAGGTTCCTCAGAGCAAAAGCTAAACTGTATTCTAAAACCCATACAGTTATACCCCACCAGGTGCAGTCCAAACTTACTAGTTGACATACATTAGCAGCTGCACATAATAATCAACAGTATAAGGTTTTCTTTAACACACACATACTTGATCCTGTTATGACTTACTGTAAAAAAAAACCCAGAGAAGGACCAACTGCTTATAATTAGTTTCTTCCCCAATAGCTGAGGCATAAATACATTGCCTTTGGGTTGTAACTCAAAGGATATGTTCACTCTTCTATCACAGCAACAGTTGAGGCATAGGCATATTCTTCCTACATCACTATTCTACATGTTCTGTCACGCGCTGGGCCTGTAACAGCTGTACTTTTCTATAGGACATATACTTTAAGCCCAGCGGGAAGCCAGGGGCGCCTCAAAGAGAGGTTGTCAGGGATTTTCTAAAGTGATGGTCTTTAGAGTCTTTAATGATACAACAAAGTCTTTATTATGGAACAAACAACAAATCTTCAATAGTTCAAACAACACTTCAAGGCTTTCTTAGTCTAGTCTTCAATGGACTGGCACCTGACTTCGATCAACTGAACCTTCTCCGTAGGAAAAACCCCTTTTTAACCTCTCCCAGGCTGCTTTCTATCTATGCCTCATCAGTGTGGGTGCTACTACCGATTCCAAGTGCGTCTGGCTATCGAGCAGACCTTACCGGCTGAGGCTTGAAGATATTTCAGCTGAGTTCAGTGAATCAGTTTCCCTGGATGGTCAGTTTCCCTAGATGATCCTTTTTCCCTAGAGGTTTTTTTCCCCCCTGGATGCTCCTTTTTCCCCTGGATCAGGCCCGTAGCCAGGATTTTGTTTGGGGGGGTGAGTTTTGGGGGGGGGGCTGAGTCTGAGTGAAAGAGGGTCTACCCTAGAAAACCTTTTGTATCATTACCCCAATACCCCCATGCATATGGGATATATTGAGCATGGTGATCAGATCATGATATGAATAAACATAACAGTTTAAATAATGCACCAGTAAGGCCTTTTCGCAGACCACCATGAGACCCCCAAGCCCCCCCCCCCCCCCCGGCTACATACCTGCCCTGGATGCTCTTTTTCCCCTGGATGCTCTTAAGAAAGGGAGCTTTTCTACGGGACGAGCTGGTCTATGTCCTAAAGCTTAGCTACCTTGTGTGAGGCAGACCAAAAAAATGGCTCCTTTCCCTCCCAGAGCCCAGAACAGGGGGTGGAACCAAAGCTTAACTATGGTGGACAGGAGCCCTGCCCTATGACTGCAAAACAGATAACAGAAAGAAAATAAAGTTGGAGCTCCTGGTACAACCATACCAGCACACTACATATTGACCTTCCTTTGCCATGCAATTTTCCCAGCATGATACCAACTTTCTAATGTCATCAGCAAAAAAATGTTTTTGGTTAAGCATGTAGCCACAGATGCACTGCTGCTTTCACATCATCATCACATGAACATCTTCTCCTTAAAGCTTCTTTGAGTGGTCCAAACAATGGAAATAAGATGACACTAAATCAGGAGTATAAGTTTAGTGTTCCATAACCTCCAACAATTATCTGGGGGTTTCCAATGTGTGGGCTTCAATGTGAGGGTGAGCACTGTTGTGCAACAATACAGTTCCTTTAGACAGATTTCCTCTTCTTTTAGAGCAGATTTCTAGTTTCAGTTCTCTCTGGAGCATGTCACAACATGTTGCATTTGTGGCAGTTGTTCCACGTTTCAAGAATAGACCTTCGAGAATCCCAGAGGACAGTCAACATCAACTTTCCTGCCAACAATTGAGATGATGGATGCATCTATTGTGCACTCTGCCACTTGCTTTTCAGCTTGTAATGGTGAACTCACGTTTCATCACCAATTATGCAGCAGAAAATTGTCATCTTCTTCACAATAATGAACCAAGTATTGAGGACAAACATCTAAATGCTTGCACTTGTGCTCCTTTGTCAATAGCTTAGGCACCCACCTGGCACAGTCTTACTGATTTTAAGACTGTCAGGAATCAGGGCATAGGCAGATCCAACACTCAGATTAAGCTTTCCTGCAACCTTTTTGACTGTTGTTATTTGCAAATCAGTCCCAGGGTTCTTTCTTCATTCCTCATGGTCATGGCTATAGCTGGACATCTGGAGTGCTCTTCATCCGTCACACCCGTACGGCCATTTCGGACATTTCAATCCACTCAGACGACTCTATGAGAGATAACTTTATCCTTATACCGAGCGCAAATGCCGAGATGAATTTGTACTCCTGGCACAGAATGTTGTGACAAAGTGCTATTCCTCTTTAATACAATTTAAGTTTCACAGCCGTCTTCACCACAGCGTGACAACTCTTACACTAAACTGCAAGGTCAGCCACCTTGTCAGACAGGCTAGTCATATGACAGTCTCAGATGCAACACATTACTACTACTCCTCACCAATTCCAATGAAAATATGGAAGTACAGAAGCTTTTTGAGAACTCTCCTATATAGCATATATCCTCATGTAGCATCTATCGTCTATTTTCATTTAGTCTTCAGCTGGACACCACAAAAAGGAAAACCAGCCTATTCAGCAAGCCTTGCAAATGCAGATTTATTATCAGTAAATGTTTGATTTTTACACCTTATTGTATATGCCTATTAGCTTGGGGACCCGGCGCTGCCCAGGTTATTAGAGAAAGTGGGTAATGGCGGTTCTGTATGCCAAGTTTGGTCTTTATTGGTCATTGGATGACAGTTGCATTGTTTTCAGGAAGTGAGTGAAGGTACTTGAAATCCCATCATCCATGGTCCATCCTCCTCCAAACAGCAGAAGGATATAGAGTGGGTCATGGGGGCTCTGTGTGCCAAGTTTGGTCTTTGTCATTGGATGAGGGTGGCAGTGGTTTCAGTAAGTGAGTGAAGGTACTGCAAGTCCCATCATCCAAAGTCCATCCTCCTTCAAACTGCAGCAAAATGTAGAGTGGGTCATGGGGGCTCTGTATGCTAAGTTTGGTCTTGATCAGTCATTGGTTTAGGGTCACAGTGGTTTCAGTAAGTGAGTGAAGGTACTGCAAGTCCCATCATCCATGATTCACCCTCCTCCAAACTGAAACAGGATGTAGAGTGGGTCATGGGGGCTCTGTGTGCCAGTTTGGTCTTGATTGGTCATTGGATAAGGGTCGCAGTGGTTTCAGTAAGTGAGTAAAGATACTGCAAGTCCCATCATCAATGGTCCATCCCCCTTAGAACTGAATCAGGCTGTAGAGTGGGCCATGAGTACTCTGTGTGCCAAGTTTGGGCCTGGTCTGTGATTTGTAGGGGCTACAATGTTCTGTGGGAAGTGAAATCAGTCATGCAAAGATTTATTGAGCAGAAATGGGTTGTGAGTAAAAAAAATTACCTGCTCTAGTCTACATTTTACTAACTAACTTATTTGCAAGGATATCATGGCTGACCTTGTCAAAGTCCTTACTGAAATCAAGATATGTTACATCCAAAGCCTAGCTTGTACAGTAGGGGAAAGAGTATTTAGTCAGATAAAAACTGTACAAGTTCTCCCACTTAAAAATATGAGAGGCCTATAATTGACATCATAGGTAGACCTCAACTATGGGAGACAACACATCCAGAAAATCACATTGTCTGAATTTTAACAAATTTATTTGCAAATTATGATGGTAAATAAGTATTTGGTCCACAACAAAAGTTCATCTCAATACTTTGTTATATATCCTTTATTGGCAATGACAGAGGTCAAACGTTTTCTGTAAGTCCTCACAAGGGTGGCACACACTGTTGCTGGTATATTGGCCCATTCCTCCAAGCAGATCTCCTCAAGAGCAGTGATGTTTTGGGGCTGTCACTGGGCAACACTGCCTTTCAACTCCCTCCAAAGGTTTTCTATAGGGTTGAGATCTGGAGACTGGTTAGACCACTCCAGGACCTTGAAATACTTCGTTGCCCTGGCGGTGTGCTTGGGATCATTGTCATGCTGAAAGACCCAGCCAAGTTTCATCTTCAGTGCCCTTGCTGATGGAAGGAGGTTTGCACTCAAAATCTCATGGCCCTATTCATTCTTTCATGTATACGGATCAGTCACCCTTGTTCCTTTGCAGAGAGACAGCCCCAAAGCATGATGTTGCCACCCCCATGCTTCACAGTAGGCATGGTGTTCTTTGGATGCAACTCAGCATTTTTTCTCCTCCAAACACAACAAGTTGTGTTTCTGCCAAACAGTTCTACTTTGGCTTCATCTGACCATATGACATTATTCCAATACTCTTCTGGATCAACCAAATGCTCTCTAGCAAACTTCAGTCGGCCCTAGACACATACTGGCTTAAGCAGGGAGACACGTCTGGCACTGTAGGATTTGAGTCCCTGGTATTGTAGTGTGTTACTGCCCTAGTGTTTATCAAGCCTAACACCATTGTCCACACTGGAGCCAAAGATATAGGGACCTATCCCACCCCATGATCACCAGACACACCACATTCATTCTCAGTTGTGCTACTCACATGGGTGGATCCATAAATGGATAGGCACTTCAAAATAATCCAAAATATCTGAGTTTTTTGCTACAGCAAAGATCAACTAATGATGATGCTGGAGGGAATCAGGGTGGCTCCTAGTTGGACACTTCCTGGACCAATCAGGAGCTAGTGCAGGAGTCTTGTAATAAATATGCTCTGTGTTCACAATTACAGTATGTAAGTACTTTGAAGTGCTTTCTCTGCTGACATCCTCTTTGGCCATTCAGAATAAACCTCTGGTTTTGACTTCAACCCATCTGTGTCTCATTGAGCCTTCTGAAAAGCTTGACACGTGAGGCCCTCAAACCTGTAGTTCACAGAAGCTGACTTAAATCAGACCACTGATTTAGAACATGTTGATGTTTGTCATCAATGTATGATTTTTTCATATCTCCTTTTTCAACAGGGTATTAACATTTTTCTACTTAAGAGGTTTTCTACTATGTTGTTTCTATACCAAAAAAAGAGCTTCTAGTTACTAAGTTGTACAGGAGGGAGGGAGGGAGGGGTGGGGGTTTTTGAAATCAAATTACCTTTTGAGCAATTTAGTAAAATCATGAATTTTCTCTAACATCTGAAATGGAATGGAAGAATGTTAGTGTAAAATCAAATGATCAAGCTTGCATTCTGGTTCCAAAGGGAGAAGCAGACATTTTCTCATAACATTTGTTTGTATGATGTAGTAAACATTATCAACTTTTCACTCCATTATTTCTAGTCAGCTTTTAGAATACAATCATATGCCCAGGATCTCATGGCTCTGTTTATTCTATAAGTTTACAAGAGAACAACCAAAATAGCGAATATAGACAGTCCCTGAGTTACAAACATCTGACTTACAAACAACTCATAGTTAAGAACAGATAACAGGAAGTGAGAGAAATCTCTCCCAAGGAAGGGAAATTCACTCCTGGAAGAGTTATCATGGGAAAAATGTGGCTCAACTGAAGTTTTATCATCAACCCTTATTTCCACAATAAATCAAATATCAGACAGAAAGCGAGCTGAAATCTTCTGAGCAGCAAAAAAAATACCACAGGGGTGTTAACCTTTCCATATGTGATGCAAAGTGTGTGTGTGTGTGTGTGGTTACACTTAAAATGTACTTATTCTGAGTTACATACAAATTAAACTTAAGAACAAACCAACAGAACCTATCTTGTTCATAACTTGGGGACTGCTTGTAATATTAATGTAGAGTTGTCAAAGTGAGATGTGCTTTTAGCATGAAGTATTTGAGGAAGCATTTATAGAAATTCCAGGAAAATTAAAAGTTTTAATAATCTATTAATTAACTTTCGTTAACTTCTTCTGGAGCAATGTACAGGCTTATGGGAATGGCTACTTTACACCTAAAGTGATATTCAGGATGCATTTTGAGAGTCTTATAGTAAAGTACACTTCACTGTACACAGTGGGACTTCTGATTAGATTTGTACAGAACTGCACTTTCCTTGTTGAAAGTTTGAGCAAAGTAACTTCAATATGATTTATACTAAAACTTTAGATAGTTTGCTGCATGAAAAGGCCCAACATAATGTATGGACAGGGCACTAGGAGAGCAGGATACATAGGAGCAAGGGTGCACCTCACAAAAGGCAATGTCTCACAGTCTCTGTTTGATTGATTTGAGAGCCATGTCAAAACTCAGATGAGTTAGGAGGGATGTGGAAAGGCCAATGTTGATAGCTTTCTTAGAGATGATCTTAGACCAGCTGCTTATGTACTCATCCTGAGCTAAGTGTGGCATCAAGCCAGACCCTAAACTAAAAACTCTGATCTTGAGCCAATATTTAAGTGCCCACCACCAGGCTCTTATTGACAGGGGTGCTTCACCGGATTCAAGTAGTAAGACACAAGATGGTACACATCTGGGGAGCTGGAAAATGGCCCTCAAGAACTGTGTTTGCTGTAGGTCTATTTTTGATGTTAGGCCCCCAATCCAGATGCTGGAAGCCTACAGCAGCTGGGAAGCTATCTTAGCATTAAAGACTTTAGTTGCCGAAGGTATGAACTGCCCCCCTTTAGTAGCAGTAAAACACAGAATGGCATAATCAACCCCCTACTAAGGAATTTACCAGCAAGTTCAGTGAAACTTTATGTGAAGTTACTACTTAGTGACAACTTTCCCCATGTGACCTTGGCGGTTGCCAAGTTTCTTTCTGAGGCAGCCAGGATTAGACAATTCGCAATTTTAGACACAGGCTGAAAGTTGTTTACCTATGCTTTTAGCCAACTTGTGTTTTAAGCTATTTTTAACTGTTGTTAATTTTACCCATCTGTGTGCCCAAGCAACTGGTTGTTCTTAATCTCATTGCCTGTATACCTTGAGGCTGAAACGCGCTGGCACTTCTTGTAGCTTTTACCCTTGTTTTTAGCCAACATGTGTTTTAAGCAGCTTTTACTGTTTGCAAATTTTATCCACTGGATGTTCTTAATCTCATTACCTTAATCTCATAACTTAGATAATTTATCTATCTATCTACTAAAACTTGAGGAAATTCATTTTAAATCAAACAATTGAACTATATATATAAAAATGTAATGTTCGTTTGTGCTACCATCAGAACTCAAAAATCACTGGGGGAATTGACACCAAATTTGTACACGATACACCTAAAAACCCAATTTATGTTCTCCACTCAAAAAAATAAATAATAATTAACTGGAAAGAACTTACCCCCCACAAGGCTAAATGCCTATATAGAGCCTGTGTTAAAAGAACCCTCTCCCTCACCCCTCCCTCCTGCACGAGGGGGGAAAAACCAACCTCTGAGAGAGAGAGAGAGAGAGGGAGGGAGGCGCGACACAAGAGAGGGAAAGGTGGCCGGTCTATCCCTCTGGCTACCCCCTGCCTCTCTCTTCCCAAAGGATTGAGAGGGGGGAGGGAGGGGGAGAGAGAGAGAGTGTGTTCCTTTTCTTCTTGCCTCGCTGCCTCCCCTGGGCTGCTGGGAACTCCCACGGATTCTGTGTGTGTGTGTCCCCAGAATGGGAAAGCATTCTGGGAAATAAAGTCCAGTATTCAAAGAAGGGACAAAAAGGCATGCTCTGTGTGTTAGCAAAGGCTGTCCAGGAAGGCAGAATCAAAACACTCCCAAAAGATGGCCATCCATTTTTACTTTATAGCAACCCTGGGCTATAATATATCTACAATAATAATAATATCTATATATCTATCATAATAATACCTATCAATCTATTGATAATATATATGTCTATGATATCTATATGTCTTTAACAATAATATCTACATTTCTATCATAATATCTATATGTCTGTAATAATGTCTATATGCCTATAATAATATCTACAGGTCTATAATAATATCCATATGTCTATAATGATAATATCTTATTTATTTATTTATTTATTTAGTACACTTGTATACCGCTAGTATCTCAGCCTAGAGCGGCGACTCACTGCGGTTTACAGCATTTAAAAACAACAATATTCAGATTAAAAATATAAAACACATACATATATAATACACAGTATTGGGCCACCAATACAGACCAATGCATCTCTTAAATGAAAATCATAATCCAATTCGTTGTCGGTAATTGCCAGTCCTTAATCAGAAACATCATCGCGTCGACTTAGCCGAACGCTTGCTCAAACA